>VZTN01006700.1:300184-325103 GCA_013400515.1 Erpornis zantholeuca | reverse complement strand
AGCCATGGCCGGGCGAGCCGCGGCCCCTCCGCTGTGCTGGAGGCTGGGCTCCGCCTCCCGTCCGCTCAGCGCCTCCTAAAATGGCGCCGCGGCCGCGATGGATCGTCGGGAGAGACCCCCGAGAGACCCCCCTGGTTAAAATATTAAATCAGCCCACAAATGTGTGAGTTATTATAATGAAAATAAAAGCTTGTGGTAAGCGGTTGGAAATTACACGCGGTAAAGAGCTGCTGTTTTGAAATAATTTTTTTGTATTTTTTATGGTATGAATAGGCACAGACACGTTTACAACTAATCGAAGGGTAAATTTCCTTTGGGATTTTGGTTTCCCTCAATAAGGTTCTGGGTTTAACGAAATTCATAGAATAAACATTCGAGATCCTATATAACGATATATTTTTGTGGTGATGGTTTGAAAATGTTGAGACATGGATGTTACAGAGCAATGTGTTGATTGAGACATTCGTATCTTAGAAAGGTTGTAAAACCAACCCAGGATATATTGCGTTTTGGAAATTCAGGAAAATTTTGTTCTGGTAGCATCCAGGAGCATTTTCCAGTTGAATTCTAATTCTGGTTGTAACTTAATAGCTGAGGATAGTTGTTGGATATTTTGGCGGGGGGGGGGGGGGGGTTTTTTTTGTGTGGTTTTTTTTTTTTTTAATTATGGAAGGTTTTATGTATTCCTGTACTTCTAGACTGAAAGATGGAATATTTTAGAATATTTTGAATTGTTTGGGAACTGGATATTAACAAATACATGAAGTTATTGATGTATTGGCTTCTAAAGAAGCATATGTACTTAGAATATTTTGAAATTGGAATCATGTCTTCAAATAGTACATCAGGTTGTTTTGGAAGCAAATTGTTTCGAGAGGACTGTCTACGAATGTAATAAAGAACTTGCTTTATTAAAGTGCTTTTGGCCAGACAGGCTCTTGCTCCAATAAAGATTTTAGTTCACTTGTATTCCAGCAACTCAACATTGTTTCCATTTGATCCAGGCTCTTTATTTTAAACGGTGTTGCAAGTGGCGATGTCACTGCCTGGCTATTTCCATGTGTGTTTCCAATGACAATGGTCCAGCTTCTTCCTTGTATTGCTTTGTGTGAGAGGCAAGTATTTCACCTGCTGTAGTTTATAAACTGGTGGGTACTGAGTCCTGAATCCCTCAGGAGTGGGTGCATATGGCCTCGTTTTGTGCAGCTGTATGGTAACTTGCAGGACCATGAGGGATGCCCAAAAGGCTTTCAGTATACTGGGGGTTTTGGTTCAGTGAGGAGCAAGCATACTGCTAGAAATTCCTTACAGGAGATACAGTAGTTCCAGTCATCAGTGTTGCACAAGATGATATTTTAATTTTTTTCCCAGTGAAGAATAGAAATGAGCTGTATTTATGGATGAATGTGTAATGCTTGTTACCAAGATAATGGTAAAGGAAAAAGAAAGGAAAACGTTGTGTCTGACTACTGTGTGTTGAGATGAGAGACCACAAGAATGTGAGAGCGAAATCTAACTGAACAATGTCATTTAGAAACAGCCTTCATGTTGGCTGAGTCGGGTGGCTGTGAGCTCTGGGTAGGGTGACAATTGCCTCTGTGTGCCAGGTGTGTGGTCAGCACTGTGCAGAGTTGGTGATGTTAGAAAGTTGATTTGTTGCTGATAACTACAGGTGGATTTACTTGGACTTTCTGTTAGGAGTATTTAAGTTTCTTCATGATTGCTGATGCAAGGAATTGGAAGTAGGCCCTTGAAGTCTGAGTTTTCTGTCTTCTTGTGTCTGCCATGTTCATGGAAGTGGGGTGTGAGCTGAGTTCTGCACGTTCCTGCTGAGGGACAGCACTTGCCTTAATGTGTTCCCGTGCTCCCAGCAATGACTCTCAGAAACCTCGGTGGGTTGTGCTTTGTTTGGACTGTTTTGTGGATGTAAACACACCAAAAGGCTGTTTTTGCAAGAATAGCTTAAGGATAGTGTCAAATACAGCTGTTGTTCCAAAGGACAGGTAAAGACCCTACTAGTTATAAACGGTTGTTCTTCACCACACTGAATTGTAGCTAGGGCTAGTTAAAATAAACAATTAAAAAAATTTGAGAGCTTTTTCCTGATGACACTGTTTGATTGGATGATCTCCATGATGAGTATTTCTTGATCTGCTGGGGATTTGTGTGTGCAGACTGGTGCCTCTCTAATAAAAACAAGACTAGGGGCTCTCTTGTATTTCAGTATTGATGACTGAAGAACATAATAGGTTTTTACAAACATCATAATTGTGTGGCCATTTGTGCATCCCAGTTACTTTCTTGGTGTGTCTTTCATTGAGCCTGCTTACCTGGGTGATGGTGGTGGTGGGAGCTGGGCAGAAACATCTTCGAAGTCTAGAAGTAATTTGTAACCATGAATAATACATTATACTTTAACAGATGATTTGAAATAATCAACCTCTGAGTGGCAGTTAAATTACTCTAGGCTCAGTACATGCTGTGTGTTTAACGTTACATCAGTCGAGTGACCGATGGTGTGTGCTTTGCTTCAGCATTTGAGAAGTGCAAGTTCTAAAGAAGTGGTCAAAATATACCCAGTCCAGTTACTGCTACATGTCAGCAGTGTTTGTCCTGTTGGTGCTGAATTGTTTATTGGCAGAGGAGAAAGGAAGTCCTTTATTGCCAGGTGAGAGTTTTTCCACTGGCCATTTTGAATAAAAGGATGCTGGTTTAGAGTTTCTTTTCCATACATTGTGACGGTAGAGGGAAATGGTCTTGTCCTGTCTGTTTATAAATGCCCTTTATCACAGGAGCTAGGGTGTGGTACATTGCTCAGGAAGGTGGGATGACAGTCTACAATTGCACAAAGGAACAAGGTGAATTTTTGGATAGAGTTTGCTTTGGTATTGCAGAAGGTATCTAGTGCAGGTGGAGGCAGAGGTGTCAATCACTCCCTTGAAAACACTACATAATTTAGTGAGTTTGAGTGTGGCATCCAGCTTTTGGAGAGAGAGAAGACTATTTGGTCATATATACTGTGTAAAGTGTTCAGGGTTCTTGAAAGGTAAGATACCTTCAAATGGACAGTGCTGATAGCCAAAATATTTTAAATTAAGTGAAGAGTTTTGATATTGGTAAAGGCATTCAAGAAACCTTGATTCAAGCTTTGACTCCTGCAGTTTTTGATCTGTAACAATGATATTGGTTACATTTGCTTTTTTATTTGTCACCAGTGCTAATTTTCATAGTGTAAATATGTTTCTGGGCTGTACTGTTCTCTAGTATGTACCTTGTTCATGGTGTATTTTTATAATTTTTTTCCTGTTGCAGAATTTTCTCTTTGTTTAACACCTGATCTTCCAAGTTAGCTGTTCTCTAACCAAACATGCTTATACCCACTGCAGCTGTGTGAGTTGCTGAAACTCATTTAGCTTATGTTAAATGACTTAATTCTTAGAGGACAAGTATGTTACTAATGAAAGTTTCTTTTGGGTTAAAAAAAAAGGCCTCTGCAATCAGCAATCTTTAATGCACAGAACTTACATGTTTTGTGGATCTCACTCCTTTTTTTAAGTTTTTTAAGTTGAATAGTCTGCCCAACTTTTTTTTCAGACATAGGCACATGTTCCTTTCTACTTCTCTGCTGTTCAGGAGTTACCTTTCTTAGCTGATTATTTTTGGCCAGAAGTGAATGTTTTAAGCTGTATCCAGCTGCTTTTGCAAGGCCTTTTCCATTAGCTAAATTTTGCATTCCCATATCCATCATGTATAGCTAACTATTCTTCAGACTAAGATGATTGTGAAAATGAGCATTTTTGTCTGAACTTGCTGTAAGTCAGCCAGGGAACCTGCCCCAACAGAATTCCCAGGTAGTGAGAGTATGGTGTACCCTGTGTGGTGGGCTGCATATTGGGCAGGTTCTGTGTCCCTCCACCCATGGCCCTGGCAGAAGAGGAATGTGCAGCATTGCGGTTCTGCCTTGCCGCTGCACTGGCTTCTGGATTCTGTAGCAGGGGAACTGCTGCCAGTGGTTTTCTGCTTTTCAAGGGGCTCTGGGAGACCAGAGGGTGGTTTAGGGCTGCTTTGTTGAACATACCCAGGGATCAAGTCATTGATGGGGCCATTTAGTTACACCTTCTGTCTTTGAAGAGTTACAAGTGTAGTGTACAAACCCTTTTGTAACATTTAAATAACTGTGTTATAGATTATTCAGAAACACTTTAAAAAAAAAGTCTTTTAGTGCTTAGTGTTCTGATTTGTTGTGGTAAGGGTTTTTTTGTTTGTTTTTTTGTTATGGTTGATAATGTAAAATGGAAATTATCTCTTTCCACAGAAGGCATTTGAAGAATCAACCTCACCAGCCTTCTCACCTAGTCTGGATTTACATAGAACATCTTGATGTGCATATGAAAATTTAGTCTTGAATGTGCCACTAATTGTAGCATCAGCAGCCTTCTGGTTGGGTTTTTTTTTGTTGTTTTTTTTTTTTTTTTTCCCAATTCTACTAAATTCTGTAAAAATTTAGTTATGCTGGCAGTGAGATATCTGGTTTTGGTTTTTTGCTTTTAATTGCAACATTAGTTGTGATGAAGTAGGAGTGAAAGATACTTGTGTTGTTTTAGGCATAGCTTAAACTAACAGCAGTAAGCACTCCTAAGTCAGAGCAAGTTCCTACTTGAGTTCTATCAATTTAAGGCTGAAGACATGGATGAGGCTGCAAGACTGATGTCCTCTTCCAAATCTACCTGTGATGAGACTGTTGCCTCCTCAGATGTGATGACAGTGCTGTTCTGTGATCTTTTCTGAGCCATGTTCAGTTACTCACCTGGGTTGCCTTGCCCAGCACAAAACCCAAACGTGTCTGGCAGTTCATAAGGCCTCATACAACAAATCTGTGTGAGGAGAATCAGAGGAGCAGGGATTGAACTTTCACCCTTGCTTAGGGACCGATAAACACTATACCTGTATTCAGTAATGCTGTTGTTAGTTCTTTTTCTTCAGGTAGTATATATAAAGCGGGAAAAAGTTTATTCCTAACTAAAGAATGAATACTGGAGCTCAGTTACTCAGTAGCCAGGTCTCCAGTATTTCTGCTGAATATTTTGAGCATGCCTTCCAATAGAGGTGTTGCTTGCTTGCTGGTTGGTTCTAAACTCTTTCTTGAGTTTTGACATCCCATCTTCCAACTGATACCCTGACCTGTAGCATGACTCTGCCAAGCTGTGTTGGAGTTACTGGAACATAAAATTTGAGAATTGTTAGCATGAAGCTGGACTTGTGGATATCAAGCACAACTAGTTTGGGAATAGGTCTAGCCTATCTCTTTTTTTTAACAACTTGAATGATTCAAAACGAATACAGCTTGTTCTACAGACAGGACTGAAAAACATCCCTGTAAGTGGTCAGCTTCCTGCATTGGTGTCATTGCTGTGTTTTTTGTCGTTGCTTTTGTTTTTGTTCCAAAAGGCATATGAGGCAAGGAAGGCATAAAGGCTCCTGAGTTATTTGGCTTCTTAGGGGTTTTTTTTAAAGTTTTTTCTAGATTATTTTTTCTTCAATTTTAAATTAAAGATATTAAGATCTTTTGTATGAAGAAAAATAATGACATTGAGTTCTTTCAGAAGATCCTGTTCCTATCCCCACTGCTCTTGTCAACTACTGATGGATAAAATACCCTTTCCCCTTCTTTCAGATTTGCCTCTGAGGGAAAGAACACTCATCAGTTATCTGAGTATGTAAGACTGCTTTGGATCTTTTCAAATGGAAATGTTGAGAGGGCTATCAAGGTTTGAATGGTGTCAGTCCTTACTGTTGTAATACAAAGGAAGATAGGGTTATTAGGCAGAAGTTTGCTGCTTGTATGCTTTCTTGTGGATCTTCTAGAATTTACAGGAGATAAAGGAAAGAGGTTGTCTCATTTAATCTTACAGCAGTCCTAGCATTGGGATTGCTCTTTTGGTTGGCGAAGATCTTGTATTTAAACTCATCTTTCTTCACACCGAACAGAAGAGATTAGAGATGAAGATGTAGGTGCTAGTCACAAATCCAGAGAGAAAGCAGATGCATCCTCTTCTGTCCTAGCAAAAGAATATTTTGCTGCTCAGACTTCTGTGTGGATGGAAATCCTGGTTTTACTTACTTTGGAATACAAAATAATTAAATGTCAGGGGGGAGCTTTGTATTTTAATTTTGTTCCTACTTATAAATTCACATTGAACTCCTTAGTGGATTGTGAAGTTCAGCATAAATCAGTTACCCATTTGTGTCATGTGTAATCTGACTGCCATGCCTCCTTCACAGAAAGGTGTTATTGGAGGCTTCATTTATCTAATTTTGTTTAATATGTCAGTGAATGAAAACACCTTTTGCTTTAAAAAATGAGCCCATCTCTTGTCTGAACCTGGTCTCTTTCCTCCCTGTGTAAGGAGTGGGGGGAACCTTCAAATTGAAAAGCACTGACTGCAGAAGAATTGCTGACTGTAATGGATGACTTTGCTTGGAACTGGAATATCTTCCAGGTCATGGTGTTTGGACAGCTAAAACCAATGTTCATTCCAATTAGCTGATCATTGTGCCTTTAGTCACATCCTGTGCACCTTGGTGACAGGAAATTATGGGTGTGGTTGAAGTCTTCAATCTCATCAAAATATCTTTATGGTTACTGCAAATAACTATTTCTTGGTTACAGTGGATGCTTCTCATTACACACTTTACTAGACAGCATGGTGGGCTGCAGGTGTGAATTCTGGTCTGCCAAGAATGACATGTTACCATCTGCAACCATGATTTTGGAGCTGTGTTGTCTCACTAAAGTAGTGGTTGTATTTCCTTTACTGAGCTAGTGGTAATCTTTTGATGAGTGCTTCATAGTACTGCTTCAAGCATTGATTTACAATTCGACACAGATACAGTGATGTACCCAAACATTTTGGTTTGGTCTTATTTTCTCCAGAATTTTTCATGGTAGATAATTGGTCTGAGTTGTCAGAGCTCGTGCTTGAATGTAGAGACCTAAGAAGGAGTCAGAGTAATTAAGAAATATCTGGTGTATTCTGTAAACTCAGAGGAATTTGGGTATGGATTATTTCAGAGGATTTTGCAGAAATGGACCACTGGAAATTATTTCTGTGAGACGAGGCTGATGATGTATGCAGCTCATGAGGGAAACTTGCTTATCGTCTGCTCAGAGTGAGTTGAGGAAGTACAATGGATGGATTATGGCTTTTATGGCACTTGACTCTGAGCCTTAATTTGTGGCATATAGGATAAAAATATATGGAGGGAGCAGAGGAAATAAGAGTGATGTCTGCATGCATACAACCTCTGAATCTTATTAAATAAATAAATGAAAATCATATGGTAGTAACTTTAATAGTCATCTTTCAAAATTCTTATCCATGGCAGTTCATACACTTGGATCTTGTACTGTCTTAAAACAATGAAGCCGATCTTGGTGTTTTAAGAACAGCATTTTGCAGAGATGTGCTTTATAAACAGAGGCCCCAAAGCAGCTTGGTACTATTCGTTCAGCTGGGCCGTTAGATGATATGCAGCAGGCCAGGAATGGTTTAATTCTTAATTACTAGGTTGTGGTTTTATGCAGTGCTACTCTTTATAATAAAGTGAAAATTTCTTGTTTTCTTGTGTGTTTATAAACCAATATTTATTTTATTCTTGTTGAGTTTTGGGATTGTTCAAGTTTTCTTGCCACAGTGAAATGGCTGAGTAAGCCAGTATCAAGTCAGAATGAATTCCAGTCACTATGACTAAGCTGAAATGTATTTGATATGTGCATATTGTTTGAACTTTGAGATTGTTCCGAGTAAAAGATGTGACTTTCCACCTCAGCAATAGTGTTTATGACAGCATTGCACTTGGTGGTTCTTACACTGTTGGGTAGCTGTGTCTCACAGTTGTGTGTTTTTTCTGTATTAGACTTTATTGGTAATTGGTTGTAGAATTAGCATTTATCAACTTGAAGCAAGGTTTTCTTTGCAGTCTTATTCTGTGTATGTTTGCATTTTATTTTGAAATCTGAGAGTAGTGCTGAAAAAATAATTAAACTGATTCAGAGGTGAGGTTTTACAATTGTAATATAGTAGGTTGTTGATAAAAAGTTTTTGCTTAAGTTAAGTACCCTGCACCACAGAAGTTTTACTTGTGGTATTCTGCTATGTAAAAAAGATCAGATAGGTGTTGGAGGTGTAGAAAAGTTCAGGGCTGTCTTAATGGTAAGAATTGTTAAGAACTGAAAAAAGGCAGAGATATAAAAGAATTAATAAGTACTCAAGAAGATCTGTTTCTGAATTTTATAATTGTTTGTCCTGGTGATAGGCAGTGAAGCTTGGATGTTTCAAAATGTTCATGTCAAAATATTGCAGTGTTGCACTATTATCCTTTGTGGCAATAGGTCACTGGTTTCTGAAGTTCAAGGGGTGGTGTGTGTCTTTCCTAGTTCTCCTTTGTTAGATGGTTGGATCAAGGAGTTTTCTGCCTTCTACCAAAGAAGGATGCCAAAGAGTGCTCTACTGCTTCCTCTCTGTGAGGAAGTGTAGGAGAGCTGCTGGTGGGAAGTACATTTGTTGGAGGGAAGGATGGGTAGGGGGAGGGAGTTGCACGATGTAGCAAGTAACCAGCACCATCACAGATCTCACTAAAAGAATCAGTAAAAAGAGGTAGTTGAATCAGGTGGAGTCGTACAGGGCTGTGTGTGATCACGAGGTCAGGGGCACAGATACTGCAGGAGTAGTATTAGTGATCATTTATCATTGTGAAATTATAGTATTACCAAGTTAATGATAGTATTACAAGTTGTCTTACCAACTTGTGTTTGTATTGTATTACAGTATATTAAAAGTCCTTTTTTTTGTTTTACCTTTTTATAGGAATTCACTTAATGTGGAAGTTGGGATGTGGTAGGCTGCTTGTTGGTGGCTTGTTTTCAGGATGTTATTTTTTCTACCTTCAGCTCTGCCGAAGCTCTTTTGTAGAGCCAAGTAGAGTTTTTAAGCACTTGAGGTTGTGCCACTTCTAATGCTGTGGGACAGAAGACTGTAAATGAACTAAGCAGTTCATAACACAATGTTGCATTAAGCTGGTTTTATAACATGGAAATGTTGGAATCCTTGCACCAGCATTCCTCCACTGCAGGATTTAAACAGAGGTTGCTGATTTGCAAATTGACCTGGAACAGTCTTTTTCCATCAGAGTAGCTGTCTGACTTCTCTACCTGTTAGGTCATGTGCATATCTGAGTGATTTAATATTTCAGAAACTGAGGAAGCAACAACTCAGTTGCTGAGAACTCTGCCATTCTCAGCACAAACGCTTGCATACCTTTGATAAAAAATGAATGCTGCATTCTTTGTGCAGTGCTTCAAATGTGTTAAGAAAATCCAGTGGTAGAAACATTCTGATTAAAGAACAGGTTTTTTTTTATATAGAAGTGCTTTAAGCATCCGTGATGTTCTCTGTCAAAAGGAGAATTAGGCTGGCTAATGATTCTGAATGTAAGAGAGTATTAGAAGAGGCTAAGGCTATTAAAACACCTTCAAAACATCCGGTGAGTGTCACTGCATTAAAATTAACTCAAGTCAGGCTATCTTAAAATAAATCTGTGCTTTTAGCATCAACCACAAGCCAGGAATGACCTATCTTTAGTACTGGGCACAGCGCAAGTGGAAACTGTCATATGAGACTGACTTTTGATGTAAATATGTCTGCAGAATGACATCTAAAGCTTTGTGTTGTGCAGGGTGCTTAACCATGCTGCATTTTTGCATTTCTTTGCAGTGTCAAATGAAACACTGAGTTTCATGAATTTTCCATCATTAAACTTTCATGTTGCTTCTCTTTGAAGTGGTGACCGTGGTGGTCAGCCAGGATAATGTGTGGGGACAGTGAGACCACTTTTGGGTGGGAGTGTCAGCCACTGTCTTGTAGGCAACTTGGATTATAGAATAGAATATAGTTTTTATATATATTCTCTCATAATTGAGGTAATGAGGTAAAAAAGGATCTTTTTGAATAGGAGCATTGACTGTTGAAAGACAGGGAAATCTTTGTAGATGGTAACTAGTAAACTTGTTACTATTTATATTTCTAATACCTTCTTGATTTTGCAAATCGTTGTGGCATGTGTCTGGTGACTGTTCTGAGAACAAACTGTAACAACTGTTTTGCATTATTTCAGAATTACCTTTCTGGTGCTATATTTAGCCTGTGCTTCTTCATACAAATTACCTTTGTCTGCAACTTTTATATATACACAATTTTTTGGAAAAAAAATGATGATGACAAAGATCTTACCCAGCTTTGGTTTATAAAGACACAAGTTGATATTATTAGTCTGTGTTTAATCACAAAACTTGTTGAGAAAGCTTGTGCAGGTAATGACCTGCTCTGTCATTGCTGGTACCAGTGGATGTTTGTTCTCATTCTGCTTCATGCAGGACTCCCTGCCCTTGCAGGTGGGTTGAAGATGTTTGTACAGAAGGTGCCAAGGTGTTGGTAGTGTTTGGACCATGTCTGAGTTTGTGCTTTTGGAGGTAAGATGTTGGCAGGATTTTAGATTAAATTTTTCAAAATACTTAAAAACTTCTTAAATTTCAGTAGTGATGATCATTGTTTTATGCTTCACATAACCATTTTTGTAGAAAGTCTGAAGTTTTACTTGAGATGCTGTCCTCAAGGAGGAAAAAATGCCACTCAACTACTAATTACTAATATGGGGTTTCACAAAGCAAAATGCTGTTTTAAGTAAAGATAAACTTTTACCTCGAGTGCTTCAGAGCAGGAAGGGACAAGAGCTCCTAAAAAGAGTAGGTAGCAGAATTGGAAGTGGTAGAGTGTGTTTTGAATAAAATGGCTGTTCATAGACAAACTCACAATTTATGTGCTGTTTTGTTTTATAGGCTAAAGAAATTTTGACAAAGGAATCCAATGTACAAGAAGTGCGATGTCCAGTCACAGTCTGTGGAGATGTCCATGNATATATCTTAATATCTATTATGATTTTCACTGCATCTGTATTAGAGGTACCAAAACTGACTTCTTGGCTGTCTTAGTTTTCTAAGTCCCTTTTTAAAAAAAATTATTGTTCAGGTGCTAGCCTGAGCTTTATCTAAAATGAGTGTTGAGTTTGTTACTTGCCTAAGTAGCAATCTCTAAGAATTTGCTTGGAGACATCAGCTTAATGTGCAGGTGCATTAGTAAGTCCACTAGTAATAATAAATACAACTTGTAGTTAATCTCCAAAATATGTGGCAGTTGAAGATTTTAATAAACTATTCCTTTTTTTTTTTTTACCTCAAAGGTTATAATTGAGTCTTCAGAAGGGTTTGGTTTTAACTGCTTTATTGACATGTGGCAGGGATTGGAAAGTGCAAATTCTGTTCTGGGGAGGAGTTACTCATTGATACTCTAAAATAAACTGTTCCATTTAGGTCCGTTACCGTGAACGTATCACAATTCTTCGAGGGAACCATGAAAGCAGGCAAATCACACAAGTTTATGGTTTCTATGATGAATGTTTAAGGAAATATGGAAATGCAAATGTTTGGAAATACTTTACAGACCTTTTTGATTACCTTCCTCTAACTGCCTTGGTGGATGGCCAGGTATGTTGACATTTGACAAAGTTGAATGTTTTTAATTATAAAGGGAGCTCTTAACACTACATTCTGTCAGCTCATCTTTAAATGAATCTCATGCAGATTTTCTCCTAATCATTTATTCTAAACTGCACTGATTCTAACTGCACTGATTAATGCAAATAAACTTCATGTATGTTAACTCTTGCAGATTTTCTGTCTACATGGTGGCCTCTCTCCATCTATAGATACACTGGATCACATCAGAGCACTTGATCGCTTGCAGGAAGTTCCCCATGAGGTATTGAAAAATAATTTTCTAAGCTAATGAGATTAATGATACATCAGATATTGGGAGGTTGAGTTTACAGGCTGAAAATGAAATTCAGATCAACTTACCAATATTAAAGTGCCTGTGCTGTTTTTTTTAAAGGAAAAATCAGGGGTATCTCCTTGCTTAAAGAAACATTAAGTCAAAGAGTTATGCAGGGATGGTGTGTGTGCGAGTTTTTTGTGGTTTTGTTTGGTTTTGGATTTTTGCACGTCACATCTGAAACATCATCTGCATCTCTTACAGGGTCCAATGTGTGACTTGCTATGGTCAGATCCAGATGATCGTGGTGGCTGGGGAATTTCTCCTCGAGGTGCAGGTTACACGTTTGGACAGGATATTTCAGAAACCTTTAACCATGCTAATGGCCTTACGTTGGTTTCAAGAGCCCATCAGTTGGTAATGGAGGTGAGCCTGTGTGTTCGAACTTTGGATTGTGTTCTTGGTCCGTTTATTCCATGCTCTCTGTGTCAGAGATGTGCATCTGCTGCTGTGACAGCTGATGATCCAGCTGAGAGTCTTCCAGAAACTTGACCTTGACAGTACTCATGCACTAGTAAAGAAGTTTGATAGTGAAGTAACCTTTATTTTGGCCTTGTTTTCTGAAAATTTACAGTATTATCCCAAACCAGGCTTTGGTACTAGATGTGGTATTGCATTTCTATGTCGATAAAAATGTTTTTAAATATGTGTTCCTTGAAAAATGGTGTATTTTTTCTTTTTATCTTGGATCTATGCTTTTGTTCTTGGCCTCTAGTTATTCCTAGAAGTTCAGATTTTTAAATGTATGTCTGGATTCTGGTTTTAGTGATCACAGTTGAAGGTTCAGAGTAGATTGTTTACTTCAAAATTGCTCTTTTAACTATTTAATGCTAATGCAATGAAGAAATCTTGCTAGGTGGTTTGTTTTTGGGGTTTTTTTTTAATATCTAGCTCATATTTACTAGTAGGAAGCAACCTATGAAGGCCAGAATTCCTGTTTACCCTCTTTCTCTCCAGAAGGAGAAAGACACAGCCTTAAGCTTATTTAAAATAACCCTACAAATGTCACTTAGGGCTGTGTGCATTAAAAGGTTGGTTTGTAGTTAGGCAGTTACATATGGGGTATGTGAGCTTGGTTGTCATGAATATTTTTTCCTTCCTCTCCAGGGGTACAACTGGTGCCATGATCGGAATGTAGTAACAATTTTCAGTGCTCCAAACTATTGTTACCGTTGTGGCAACCAGGCTGCAATTATGGAACTTGATGATACTCTAAAATACTCCTTGTAAGTATGTTTAAAAATGATAATTATGTTGCCTGTGATTTTAAGATACCACTTAATTGTGTTAAAGTATGGGGGGTTTTCCACTCTATGCTTTTGGGAGGTGGAGTGGATGTGGAATTGTTGGGTTAGTCACATTTAAAGTCTTGGAGTCAAGCCTCTGGAACAGTTGCTGTCGAGATCTTTTCTGTCAGATTAAAGTGAGGCTGCTCATTTTTGTTTTGTGTAACTACCTGGATTTTAATGAATTCCTCTGTAGGGATGTGATTTGAGAGCAGGAGTAGTCTGTCACATCTAAAATAATGCTCTCCTGTTGGTCTTGGGCAGGAGACTTTTGGAATCTTTGAATTGGGATGTTGGGACATCAGCTTTTTGAATGAGATCTACTACTGCAGCAGCAACTTTACTAGTAAATGAGGCAAAAGAACTGTGGAAACTGCCCTCTTTGATAATAACTGGAGACTTTAACTTTCTAAATAGATACTAACGTTTTACCAGTTTGAGTCTTAAAGCTAAAATTAATTTGTCTCCAGACCTTCATGGTAAGAGGAATTTAAAATGTGATTGTTATAAGTACATGCCAGTAGGAGTGGAAGAGCTGGAACATTTGTTCTAGAATACTTAACTTGGTTGATAAAACTTGCCAAGATTCACCTGTATTAAACCACTGTAAATTCACAGCTAGAACATACCTGAATGTAAGCTGAGCTCTTGTGTTTTCATTGAAAAATGTGTCTGTGCTCTTCAGTTTGCAGTTTGACCCAGCACCACGTAGAGGTGAACCGCATGTGACTCGTCGCACCCCAGACTACTTCCTGTAAAGAGCTTTTAGACCTGTACAGTATTGCCATGAACCATATGTTGACCTAAAGAAAATGGGAAGAGCAACAGTAACTCCAAAGTGTCAGAAAATATTTAACATTCAAACTTTGTTTTCACATGGACCAAAAGACGTGCCATATTCAATACAAAGCCTCTTGTCGTCAACAACTGTGACCACTTTAGAATGAACCAGTTCATTGCATGCTGAAGCAACATTGTTGGTCAAGAAACCAGTTTCTGGCATAGCGCTATTTGTAGTTACTTTTGCTTTCTCTGAGAGACTGCAAATAATAAGATGTAGACATTAACACCTCGTGAATACATTTAACTTTCCATTTAGCTATAGCTTTATTCAGCATGACTGTAGATAAGGGTAGCAGCAAACAATCATTGAAGCTTAAAAAACATTTTTAAAATAAGTACCAAGGCCTCATATTTGTTCTGAAACTGTTTGTTTGTTTTATTTTCAGGGAATACTGTTTAATTTAATTGTATTGATTTTTTTTTTGTCTGCACTCAGTTCCCTTTTCCACTCTGCCCTACCATATTGTCCCTTGTAATTGTCCAAGGATAGTGAATTACTTCGAACAGAACTGTTTTTTTCTGTAAAACAATGTTACTGCAGGACAGAGCTGCAGTGTTTTTCATAATAAACTTGTGAACTAAGTATGGAAAAATGTCAAAATTCTAATTGCATCTCAGGTCAACTGTGGTTTAATAAACTAACATGTAGCTGGATGGGTTTTATAAACTTGCATAGAAATTTCCACCTTAAAAATAACTAAAACTGAGGTGATATGGAGTGTGCTGAAAAACTCTGACCTTTTGAATCCTGTCCCAGGAAGGTGCCTGGGCCTGTGTCTCACAGCTGAGAACAGCTTGCTGGTTACTCACATGTTGCTCTTTCCCTCTTGGTGCTCTACTGAAATACTCAGAAGTGGAAGAATATAGGATCACTTAATTGATTGTGTGTGGCTTTATTTCAAGTGTAAATCTAAGTTTGAGTCATTTACAATGTAGGTGCTAATACTTAAAATCATTTTTCTGAAAAACTAAGAATAAAACCAGTTTTCTAAATATTAAAGGAAACATCTTGAAGTTTAGTACTATGTGTATTTTCCCAAGCTTCCATTCTGAAAAATAGTGGTATGTGGTTTATGTTAACTTCTATTTAAATATTTCCTTTTTACTAACTTCTTCAAAATTTGAACCCCGATTTGATGATTTGGTTCAAAACAGGAGTTTAGACATTACACCTTCTTCAGGCTTGTGCGTGAAGCTTCTTGGGTACCTCTGAATTACGTACCTGGCTGTTCACTTATTAGAAGGACTCTTAATACTCATATTGTTTGAGACTTTCAGTTTCTTGGGCACAAATAGATTCTCTGATAACATGGACGTTTGTTTTTTACACTGCTTGTTTCTAAGGGAATGCACAGAAATTTTGTGAGTGTCCAACTCATCTGGAGATTTAGTCCTAGACATACTTTTTGAGGCTTTCTTGCTTTTCTGAAAAGCTGGAGGACCACTTAATTCTTTTAACTTGCAGAAATGATGTTGCATTACTTCAGCCCCTTTCAGAAAGGCTCAAGTGGTTGCCTTTCTTTCAGTAAAATTTGAGCTTTGTCCTGTAGGTTGGGTTCCCAATGGCTTCTGGAGAGCTCAGTCTGCTGTAGTTTGATCTCTTACAGGAAGAAGTGCATGCTAAAAATAAGTGCATCTGAAGTGGCTTTTTTTAGTATATTGGGAGCTTTTGCTATGATCACTATTAAAAATATCCTTTGCTGAGAGTAGTTCATGTTCCATTCCTGTCGCTTGTCTTTCTCTGTGTTTGTGTAGATGGGACTTTGTGCTTTCATTGACACCATTCCTTCAAGAGGAATGACTTTGCCCTATTTTCTGCTTTCCTTGTTGCTTTAATTGGCATGACTCATCTGCTCTGGCGAGGAGCAGTCCTTTCCTTGCTTCAGTTTCTGTACACAAATCCAAGTGGTTGTTAGTAAAGTCCATGGACAATGTTGGAGTCACTCCAGGTTTTGTGCTTTCCTCTATAATTATGTTGTGATGATCTGTATGAAGATTCCAGTGAAAAAACCACAGTGTGAAGAAAATATTGGTTGCCCTGATGGAGCACTACCCACCTAAAACCATGTGTGGAAGATTCAAGCGAAGAAACAAAGCTTCCGCTATAAATAATTGGGGTTTGATTTATTGGTAGCTGATTGATTAGTTCACCTGCAGAAAGCTTCCTTCAGCGTGTGAGCATGGCAGCTGCAGAGAAATGAGATGTGTTGGAGAGAACTGGTGGTGTTTCCTTCATCTCTACAAAGACTGCTGCATTCCATGAAATGCAAAATAGGTGTAGCTGGAAATCCCATATTGTGGTGGTTCAATGTGGGAATGTCACACCCAGTTATTAATGGGGAGGGCTGACGTTGGGATTTAGATTATGAGAAATTACACTCTTCCATTAAATGTTCTTCCTCTTTTTTTATTCTTCCTCAGAGCTTGAATAGGGCCAGGAGCATGTTGGTGGACAAAGGCGGGAAGGTTTGCAGCTTTCCATGTGTCATTTGCCATATTGGATTGAAGTGTGTAACCCTACACTGGTGCAGGCTTGTCCTGAACTAAGGGCCTATTAAATCAAAAATGAGAGACAAAATATGTATTATATACATACAGAGGTGTATAGATTTGCCAGATTTTTTACCCCCTTCACCCTCTTTTTACACTTTTCTTCTGCCTCTTTCCACCCTGTGCTTTGTTCCTCTGCTAATGGCCCCCTCTCCACAGATCTGTGGAGCTTGAGGCTGGTTACTGCCCCAGTCTCTGTTG
Organism: Erpornis zantholeuca; assembly: GCA_013400515.1. NCBI lineage: Eukaryota > Metazoa > Chordata > Aves > Passeriformes > Timaliidae > Erpornis > Erpornis zantholeuca. Next base: position 308,278 of record VZTN01006700.1, on the reverse strand, counting down.
GTGACCAAGCTGCCTCTGTAGATGGATGTTTGTCCAAGGTAACCGATGTGTGTGACTATCACCTGGTGTTCATTTCAGGTTGTTTCTAGCTACTGACACTTCTGTACACACTCAGTATCCCTCATCCAAGTGCTTGGGCCATGTTACCACATTTAGGTCTTTTGATAGATAATAGCTTGGCAAGATACTGGATACATGGGAGAGTGCAGACAGAGCATTACCTACTTCCCCATGCATCTCGATGGTAACAGAATAAATTCTGCCTTGAGAAAAAGGTGGTGAAGGGACATCCTGTCAGTGAAAGCTGTGATGTTTCACCTGCCTGTATCTTTGTATTTTGGTTTGGTTCCCATCAAATGCTCCTCTGGAAACAGAAAAAACTGCTGAAAGGTACGAATACCTACCAATCCATGTTCCATGGGATTTATTTTGATTTTATAGTAGTAAACTGAAGCAGTGAAAGTCATTTGTAGAAAGCAATTGTGTTTTAAGGGCCTTGGGACAAAGTCTTTGCTCTGACAATTTAAAATTCATCCTGAATCTTAAAGGTAAAGGATTTCCTCCTGTACGAGACAAAACTAAACCTGTTATGCAAGTGCTGGGTTTATTTTGGGCTTGTTTTCATAGTTCAATAAACACATTTTTTTCCCCCTCTGACCTCTTCATTTCCTTAGTCATACTGGAGCACAGTTCCTGCTCTTGGAGGAGCTATGACCTTGGGAGGGGGATGAAGAGTAAGTACTCTCTTTCATTCAGGAAAAATGGTCTGTAAGAAGATGCAAGTGTGATCGGAATTTTGAATTTCAGATTAAATGCTGCTCCAAATTCAGTGAGTTGGAGGTGTGCCTCCACTCTCATCACCTCCTTACGCACCTGTCCACAGTCATTATTGCTCTAATTGCTGCTTGTTTTGCCTGGATGCAGAGCACTCCTGGAAACTTCATGTGTTTTAGGGGTTGTCATGCAGGTTAGAGCAAATTTTGCCTGAGAAATGACTTTTTACATGTTCCATGTTTTTTGCAACCATATTCATGGTTTATTTGAGCTCAGATTTTTGGAGCAAAACATCTGCAAGCAGTGATTTTTGAAGCCTTGTAGAAGGTATTGGGTGCCTTCTGTGTGCTGCAGCAAACACGACAGAGAGTACTGGTGTTCTGCACGTTCTTCTGGAAGAAGGCTGGAAACAGGTAAAGTAAAAATCACACTGGACTCTGTAGAAATCTTTCAGTACCCATGAACATGCCAACAAAGCCCTGCAGAGTCAGCAGTTCATGAGTCAGCCTTTTGTGGTTTTCCAAAAAGTTATTTTGGTGCTCTAATTGATTTGGCCATGCTCGTTTTGGATGGGAATAAAGGCAGGCTGCTCTCTTGAGCAAGGGACCAGAGTGCTTTGGCATATGGACAGGAAAAAAAGGCTGAAATGACACTTCTGGTTTTAAATTAAGCAGTGCTGCATGTTTTGGCCTTTAAAAGCTGTGCTGCGCTTAAAAACTTGATTCTTTTAAGATGGGTTAAACTCCTGATCTCTTAATTACTCTCTGGTGAACAGAACTGCTGTGGGATGGAGACTAAAATGATTGCTGCTGTTATAAATAATGTGTAAAACATTAGTCACTAACAGTACCTGGGACTGGTGATGGAAGAGGAGCAGTGTGATCATGGTGAGCATCCTGCATGAGAACTTGCAGGAAAGTCATTTTGAGGAGAAAACTCCATTTTGCAGCTAGTCATATTGCACAAAGTTTTATAAATTAAACTAAATCTTTGCTTTTGGTTGTCTTGGCTTCTGTATACATCTTCCTCAGTAGATTTCCCCCAAACGCATCTGGGTATTTGCAGGTTAGGTTCTTTTGGTTTGTTTTGGTTGCTTTAGTTTGTTTTTTAATTTCAATAAATCTATAAGCTGTTTTCCAGATTATGCATTTAAAACTGAAAGTGCTGAACTGTAAAAGATGAGTGTCCTGTTTACATTGATAATTGTATGATCGATAGGGCTGAAAGGCTTCAGCCTGGCTCTCAACTGCCTTTATTTTTGAGGAGTTTGAGAAAACACCCCCCCACATCCAGCCTGACCATAAACCTTGCTGTGAAAAACCTTCTTTGTTGCGGCCATCAGTGCAGGAGGGGGCAGTGATGGCTGCTCTCTTCTGCTTCCTTATTTTATAAGGAACACGCAGCGGGCAGGGGAGTCTGGAGAAGCCCTGTCTGAGAGCGTCCTATGGTGGGTGTTTCATTCCACGCTTGACCCACTTTACAGGCAGCTCTGCTCCTTTTCCACTGCTGTGTTTGTCCTCGGGGAAGAGGACCACAGCTGGCTGCTGCTGGAGCAGGGACAATGCCCACGGGAGGGGGTGCCACAGCTTCCTGGGACAGAGAAAGACTGGTGCTGGGTTCTGTTTGTCTGGTAATGGGTTTATCCAGCTTTAGCTCAGCCATCTCAAAATGATATTGGACTGTCCGTTTCCCACCCGCAATCCCCTTTAAGATGCTTTGAATGCATTTTAAAATGCTTGACTTCTGAAACACACTATATTTATTCCCATGTACTTTAAAAACTCAAAGCAAGTGGTCATCATCTGTGGTGCCAGAACCAGCCCAGAATCTACTTTTTGGACTTTGAACGGCTTCAGCGTTGGAGACCAGTGCCAGGAAGCCCTAAAGCTAACCCAGTTCCCTTCCCCTCGTGCTTATATTAAGGATATCTACAATTTTACACGGTACCACTGAAAAGGTCATTCTCAAGGCTACGTACAGAAAGCCTGCGCTTTTCATTTTCCTGGAATGTCCCGGAGCGAATCTCTCCGGGACTGAGCTCGCTGACGGCTCCTGTCCCTCGGAGCGAGTCCCGGCGCCACCGCGTGGCATTGCCCCGCCTGTCGGGACCGGCGTGTCGTGATCCGCAGGGCCGGGAACTGCTCTGCTGTCGGCAAGGCTGAGACATGCACTGGCCCTAATGTAGCTGGAGATGGGTAACCCTCACCCTCAGCAGCTGGACGATCTGGGCTTGGCTCCTCAAGAGTGCTCCAGATGATTTCAGAGGATGCCAGGGCAGAAATGGAACAAAAAATCATTGTTTAAATATGGGGAGGTGGAGTGAGGGTGAGGTTAGGAAGTAGATGCTGCAAATAGCTTTGAGGTAGGTATTTCTATTTTCAGTCTTCCTCCTCTTCCTCTTCACTTTTTTAAACTATCTCGAATCCCCACTGTTACGTAAGTGGAATGGGAGTCCTGTTAGAGGAAGAAATAGAAGCTGATAAAAAAATCTCACTTGGTGTCAGATTGACAGGATTTGGTTATTGGGTTTTGCCAGTCCATTGGTGTCTACTTCACTCTCAAAGTCCCCACTTGCCATGCTGTGTCCAGCACTGGGACCCCCAACATCAGAAGGACGTGGACCTGCTGGAGTGAGACCAGGAGAGGCCGTGGAGGTGCTCCAAGGGCTGGAGCCCCTCTGCTCTGGAGCCAGGCTGGGAGAGCTGCGGGTGTTCACCCGGAGAAGAGAAAGCTCTGGGACATTTCGTGCCTAAAGGGGCTACAAAAGAACTGGACAGGTCCTTGGGACAAAGGTCTGGAATGACAGGACAAGGAGGAACGGCTTTAAACTGAGAGGGCAGGATTAGATTGGATGTTGGAAAGAAATTCTTGCCTATGAAGATGGTGAGGCCCTGGCACAGGTTGCCCAGAGACACTGCAGCTGCCCCATCACTGGAAATGTTCACTGCCAGGTTGGATGGGGCCCTGAACAACCTGGTCTAGTCCACAGCAGAGGGTTGGAACTAGATGAGCTTTAAGGTCCCTGCCAACCCAAACCATTCTAGGATTCTCTGATTGTGTGACATGGACGCTCACCCAGGTGCTGGGCTCTGCCACCCACCATTTCACATTGCTGGGGTGCAACTTGTATGAAAAGTGACATCTCAAGGATGCTGCTTTAATACAATCTTTGATGAAGTAGAAATGCAATAATTAGCTTTTTATATAATTAGCTTTTCCAGACTTGTACTGAGAACAAGAATTTTTCCTCTTCTGATACCGTGTTGTTCCCAGACTGCTTTAAACAACAGTGGCGCAGGCCTTTGAGCTCAGCAGTGTCTTTCTACCATCTCTCTCACGTGAATAATTCTGATGTTTTCTGGTTTTACACTGAACCAGTCAGTTCACTTCTTTTCAAACTTGTTGATGTGGCTGCTTGTTTTAAAAAATGTTCCTCATCTTTTGTATTCCTGAAAAAAAAGGATGATTTTTGCAGCAAGTCTCATTCTGCCCTACACATAGATTAGGTTCTTTTTCAGATTCTATGGTCATACCTGGCTCTCTCCCTGACTTGCTCTCCCTGGTTCTGTGAATCCAGGATGAGTTCTGTGGATTTTTCCAACTTGTTGATGGAGCAAAGTTGAACTCTTTCAAGCCTGACTGTCATTAGACTTTGACAATCCCACATCACATTTGTATTTAAAAATAATCAGTGTGTTATCTTCATAGTCTCTAGGTCACCACCAGCAGCTAAAAAAATCCTGTTTTTCTGTCAAAGTGGAATGTGAGGTGCTCTGAAGAGTGGGAAGTACAGTAATTTTTGCCTGAGAGAAACACCCAGGAAGGGAATCTGAGGCTGTGGAGCAGACGCAGGGCTGTCTCCAAGCAGCTGCTCCCTCATGTTCAGTGTGTTAAACCCTCTTCCCCTGCAGCTGCATGGCTGCTCAACTGGCTGTGCCTGCAGCCCAAGGATGCTGTGAGTATGTAGGTCAGAGCTCTTCTGGATCTGATTAAGCGTTAAATCAAGCTCAGTTGCTCCAATCTTTTCAGGTATTTGCTTTGGTATTAAGCTGCTCCCTTCTTCCTCCATGTTCTCAGTGGTAAAAGGCCCTTAACTGTAATTTATCCGTGGCTGATACATGGTGTGATTCTCTGCACTCAGTGAACCAATGCTCAGCTTTAGGATTATTTGCAGCGCAATCATTACCTATGTGCTGAACAACTGAAATTGGGCCACCTCTTTTTTAAGCAGCCTTGTTCTTTGCCTCGCAGGTTTAGCCAAGGATAGGGGTCTTGTGCCATTAGTCTCCTGCCTGACTGATTCACAGGACTTGGGCTATCGCTGCTGCAGCAGCTGCTTTTTCGCCACAGATAACGGGAAGCATCTGGAGTGGCTGGGGAGGTTCATTGTACGATATGTAGGGCACAGTGGGAGGTGCTGTTGTGTGATTATGGCATATCTATGACAGCCATCTGCCTCTTTTTGGGGTGCAGGGTGTTTTTGTTGTTTTAACTTTCCCAGACTTCTGATTCCACAGTAGAATTCAAAGTCCACTGAGGACAGAATTTTCTCCTTTGGAAAGCTGTAGAGAGCTATACCAAGTATAAAGCTCATCAGTAGTATATTTTGAATTAAATTTATCCACAACTCTAATTAAGCATGGAATTTAGCTTTCTGTCTGTTCCTAGATTCCATTAGATTTGTCTTGAGAGCAAACCCCATCCCCCCTTTGCTGAGCCTGATTTGCAGTCTGTGAGCTTGTGCTTGCTGGTCACGAGCCAAATCAGAAACCTTGGTCTTTGGAAACAAGGGAAACATTGGGAAAGGGGATTTAGAATTTGTAGATATGTTTTTCACAACCCACCTTCTGTTATTGTCTGATTCTCTAAACCAAGGAGTTTTAATATAAATTAAAAAAATAATTTAAGGAAAATAAAGGCAGTGGTTTTTAGTGCACTGAATGTGGTTCTCAGCATTGGAGTATGAGATAGAGTGATTGAGGAAGAAAGAGGTAAATGTGATGCTGGTACAATCAAAAAGTCATGTTAGATGTAGTTTGGAGGCTTCACACTCTACGTATGAGATACAAATAAATTAAAAATGAAAATTAGGTCCCATTAATGGTGAACAAAGAGCTTATGGGGTTATCAATACCAGGATCTTTGAGGAACTTCTGTCAATGTCCAAGTTTGCTGCCAAGCGTCACCTGGCCCCCCTGGCTGCTCACTCAGTTGTTAGGAAAGGTTCCTAACACATGTTACAGAAGGGGAGCACGTGTTACAGAAGCACACAGTAATCCAGGCTGGAAGGGACCACAGACGTGACCTGGATCCACCTGCGAAGTCAGATCAGGTTGCTCAGAGTTGTATTCAAGTCTGCTCTGACTAACAAGCTGCTCAGCATCCTAAAGCCCATGGAACAAGCTTCCCAAGTCAGGCAGTCATCTCCAACAGTATTTTGGAATTTATAGAGAAGCCTGTTCTAAGTGTTATGCTCTGATGTAGAACAGCCTGGCTATCAGCTGAGTTCTAGGAGGTCCTTCCTGGCTGAGAATCTATTTAAGTTTTCCATCTCTCCTGAGAATCAGCCCCAACCAACAAGCTATTTAATATTAAATGTTTCTCTAATTGTAGTCTCACTCATTATGTGAGAAAAGCACTGGCAGAGGTTACCCATGGAAGCTGTGGCTGCCCCACCCCGGGAAGTGTCCAAGGCCCAAGGCTCGATTGAGCAGCCTGATCTAGTGGAAGGTGCCCTGCCCATGGCAAGGTAGATGGGACCAGATGAGCTTTAAGGTCCCTTCCCACCCCTAACATTCTGATTCTATGTCTACTAAGACAGAAGGGAAGGGAGCAAAGGAGGGAAGGGAGTAAGGAATACTTGACACTTCATTGGCTTGGCTACAGAACCGAGCAAAGTAAGATTCTGAACTAAGAAATTTTGAATCCTGGGAAAATTCTTTGTGTTAGAAGATATTCTCCAGTGGGTCTGGCTGTTATTTGTTCAGCAAGGTGTGGGGTGCACACCCTGGGACTCTCAGGCACCTCAAGGGAAGGGAAACCCGTGACTTATGACAGAATCATTAATATTGGAAAACATCTCCAAGATCACGAAGTCCAACCCTTGATTGATCACTACCTCATCGAGCAAAGCACTCAGTGCTACGTCCAGTTGTTTCTTGAACACCTCCAGGGATGGTGACTTCACCACCATGCCAATGCTTGAAAACCCTTTCCGGGAAGAAATCCTTGCTGATGTCCAACCTGAACCTTCCCTGGTGCTGCCTGAGGATATAAATGATGCTGGACTTTGCAGTGTGGTCCTGTTGCAGGTATCAGTGTGCTTACAGACACCTCGGCTGTGTCTGCATTGGAGTGATGTGAAAACATGCTTTTTGGTTCTTAAAACATTTTTATTTAAGATTGGAAGTAAAGCAAAGTGTCAGAATTCTGTGTTACCACTGTGGAAATATCTTGCCTACTTGAAAGCCATTTTGTCATGGAGAGCCGATGCAAAACCGGGCTCAGCAGCAGAGCGCGGAGCGCGTGCTGTGAAAGCACAACAGTGTTCTGGACATACCCTGCCCTTCCTCACAAAGCATAATCCTTCATATCTCCTTTGTTTTTTGAAGACCCAGTACGTGGTGCTTTCTAGCACACACTGGTGACCTTTCAGCTGTTACCCGTGCTGGGCAGAGTACTCAGGTGGAGCTGTGCTAACACAAAAGCCTGGGCTGTGTTTGAGTGCCCAGCTCTGCTCCGCTCCTTGGCCCAGGGGCTCCTTGCACAGCTGGTGTCTGGAGATGCTTTAAAGGGCTGAGTTCGAGCTGCCTGAAATTCCTGGCGAGATCCAGGGCAGATGTTCTGCGAGCACCACTCAGAGCTAAACCCAGTTCCGGCTCCAAGAAAAGACCCGCACGTATTTCCACTTGAGGAAGGCTGTCTGTTGTTGGAACAATTTTAAACTAGCCGGTTGTTCAATCAGTTGCTTTTCGGCTAAAATGTCTCCCGCCGCTGGAGCAGCCCCTGACGATGGGGTTTCACCATGCTTACCTGCGGGAAGCCTCCACAGATACTCGCAGCCTTACCCCGCTTACCGCTGAGCCTCGGCCTTCCTGCCCATGAAGGAAAACCCGCACCGTGGGCGTTCTGGGGCGAGTCCGAGTTACCCTGAACGACCGATTTCACTACACCACCTGCCAGTTGGGCCCGCGGGTCGCTGGAGGGCACCGAGACATCTCCCGGACACCACAGGCCGCACCGGCGCCCTCCGCCGTCACGGGAGCCCCGCGCTGCCCCCAGGGTCCGGCCCCGGCCCCGGACCCCGTAGGGCCCGTTCCC
>VZTN01006700.1:285815-299885 GCA_013400515.1 Erpornis zantholeuca | reverse complement strand
AGCGCTCCTGGGCCGTGCGGGGATGGAGCTCCCGGGGTTCGTTGGGGCTGAGCATTCCCGGGCCATGTGGGGGCGGTGTGGGGAGCCTTGGCCGTGGGGGTGCTGAGACCCCGAGCAGACCGAGCTTCCCCCCCGCGGCTCCCGGGTGGCTCTGCCCGCCCCTCCCGCCTCCCCCTTCCCCCCGGTGTCCCGGAGCGGCCGCGCCTCAGGTGCGAGTTCGTTACCCGGCTCCTGGTTACCGGCGCTGACGCGGGAGGCGAGGGGGAAGCAGCGGGCATCCATCCGGAATGGCGCTGGGAGGCGCAGCTGTAGGTGGCTGAGCTCGGCGTTCCAGGCTTAGACATGTAAATTATCGCTGTAATTCAGGTTTGGCTTCAGCCCGGCTCCCAGCCTGTTGTGCTGTTGTCGAATAAAGCTTTTAGGACTGGTTTGCTTAGTCACCCAGTAGTGGTGCTGTCCAGGGACTGTCACCTGCCAGGGCTGTACTGCAGCTTGCTAAAAATGACTTTTTCCCCTCCCCTATTTTCTAGGAAACTGATTTCTGCGGTATGAGAAAAAAAAAAAAATTGGATGAAGTTCTGATGTGTTGTCAGTGATAAGGCAGTATTTTAACTTCAATCTATCTGTTTCAGCCCCTCAGCAGTAACTAAAGGTCTTGTTTGAAGCGGGTTTGGGTGATAGGAGGGAAATATCCTTGCAGGGGCTGCCCTGGCTAAGGCAGCATCCCTGTCTGGCCGGCTCTGCTGTGCGGCATTATGTAAGCCCAGGCACAGGGAGGCTGGCGATGGAGCTGGGTTTGTTCTGGAGTGCTCCCAGGCAGTCACTGCAAGAACAGATGCATTAAATTTAAAATGTGTGCCTACAGCACTTTTTCCCAGAGCATTGTTCAAACTGCTAACCCAGAACTGTGCTTTAATCCAGATTTTGGTTTTGTGCATGTGTGTGTGTTTATACTTGTACCTTTGGAACAATCATGACTGTGTCCCTCCAGAACACCCATCTTAATTAGAAGTAGTACTGTCATATAGGGTTACATGGCTGTGTAAACATTAACTGGCTTCTTACTGCCAAATGGAAATTAAAGCAATGAGGGCTCGGGGCTGGTGTGAGCTGCTTAATAACACGTGTTGGCCGAATCTCCTTTGGCCTGGGTTTGCACAGGGCTGTCAGGCTCAGCCACACTACACTGAGCTTTCAGAAAGAGGTAATGCAAGTTTCCTGCAAGTGGTCCAACTAGTTAACTGTTGATAGCTCAAGTACTATTGTGAGGAACTAGTGTGTGAAGCTTGTATGTTTGATGGGGGAAGAACATTTGAATATTAATTGAAATTGAATTGAAATTCTTTGTTCCCAGAGCTGTTCAAAGTAGTTGCAGGCTGTGCAAACACATGCTTCAGTGATCTTGAAGCAGGTAACTTGAGGACCAAAAAAAAGGAAACTGTTGCAATGGTTTGCTGCTAACAAATATTTTAAGTGGTAAAGGAACTTGCAACACATCCTACTAACTGGTTGAGAAGAAATATGTAAGACTTATGTGGCCAGACAGCTGTGTTTATAGTGTCTGTTGGCTGGTTCAAGAGCAGTGATAACCCTCACAGTCTGCATGTGTTGTTTCAGACAGAAGTTGTAATCTCCTGGCTGCTGTGTCATGTGCTTTACTTCTGGGTTTGAGTTGTTATATATCTGGAAATATGCTTTCTTGTTAAATTTGATTGCGTTTCTGCTAATGACATCTTTCAAGCCTGCTGCCTCTTTATTGTAGGTCTTACTACAGTTTGTTTGAGAAACTTTGGTAAAGTGCATGGTCATCTCAGATGCTTACTTCCTGCTTTGCAAGAGCAGTAATGAGTGCTGAAGGCCTTCCTTATAGGAGTTTGCTTTTTAATCTCTTCAGAAAACCAAACACTTTTCTGGAGGAAAGCCTTTGATCCTGAGTAACCTGGTCTGTTTAACTCTTTGGAGCAAGGGAGGCTGCACTAGCCTCTGTCTAGGGGAATTCCTTCCAACCTCAATGTTATGATTCTGCTCTAGTGTTGTACTGAAAAAAATATAAGCACTGTTAACTAATCTGTGTATTTTAAGCTTTCAAATTAAGAAAAAAAGCTCATAAGAACTCAGTAGTAAAGGTGATGCACATCCATAAGTCAGCTGAACTTGTAAGATCTGCTGAATATTGTGTGGACGTAACTGTCCTTCTCTTGTAGATGCCTTCAATTAAACTGCAGAGTTCAGATGGAGAAATCTTTGAAGTTGATGTGGAAATTGCAAAACAGTCTGTGACTATAAAGACTATGCTGGAAGGTAAGAGTGTGAGACCCTGAGGAAGCCACTTGGGCAGGAATTGTGACCAGGGGAGAGAAGCTAGTATTCTGCTGAAAAAAGGATTCTCAGGTCTATGGAGCAGCTTGCTGTCTCCTGCCAGAACAGCTGGAACTCCTGCTGTTGTAGCTGAAACTATTTAGGGTGTACATGCTTTTGTAAAAAGCCCTGGTTAAGAGCACTTGCAGGTAGGCCAGTAAAATACAAGCAGCCTACAGTCTACTTCAGTTTTGTGAGAGTTAAGCAAGCAGAACGTTAATAATATTTAAAGCGTTGGTTTATCACACAAACTAGTCTTAGAATGTAAATATCACTTTTATGGAGTGGGAGATAATAAATCAATAAAGACCTGAAGCAAAACCTGTACTGTGAGTTTGTGAATGCTGTTAAATTATTTGGGATAAATACTTAGGTCTGATCTCCTGCTGACATAAATTTGAAACAAAAGAACTCGTGGCGGGGGAGGGGAAATCTGCCAGATGGCTGGGATACAGAGCAAACTGTCTAATCCCTCTAGTGCAAATCCTCATTGTTTACTGGTGGTTTTTTTCTAGTTTTTGGATGTATTCATGAATTAACTTGGAAACAATTATTTCTGTAGATGTAGTTAATATTATGCTCTTGGATGTAAATCTTTGTTTGGTGGTGACGCCTTATAAGAACAGTAGAAATAAGATTGAATTATGTCAGACATTGAACACATCTGTTAATAAGATGCTGTTGAACATGGCTGGCAACACAGGAAATGGAATCCATTAGGGTGCACAATTCTCAGTTTTCTCCTGCAGGAGCTGTGTCACTGTTGGTATCTAATGACATTCAGCTGGAGATGGAGGGAAGTTATTCATGGGAAGTGTGTAAGCTGGGCACCATAAACTTGCCTCTTTCTAACCAGTCTCCTAGTACAGGTGAAATGCATTTTCAGTGTAGGTGGCTGAGCATCAGTCAATGTTTTGTGTGTTGGGTGCTGCAGCTGAGAGGGGAGGAGCTGAAAAGTTGAGTTGTACTGAGCACCAAGGGACCACCAATGAAATACCAAATTTTTGCTAATGGATGAAATTGCTGGTTTAGAGGTGATGGTGACAAGTCAAGCAGAGTTGACTGAACTTCAGATATTGCTTGAATTATTTCTGTATTTTTTAATGGCAGTGTTTCAGTTCTGAATCTTTGAAGTGATTTCAAAGAAACAAGTAGTGTTAATTAATAGCCTACTGATAACAACAGTAGCAGACTTGTCTAAATACAGAAGTACATGATTTTCATCATGTACAAATTTGATGAGTGATGATGGTCATATGTTCTTAAAAATTAAGTTCCTTGGTGATGTAGAATTGGCTCATCTGTTCATGTAATCAGTGAAAGTCTGCATAGTTATTCAATTACATAACTAATTACAAGATGTCTTTGACATCTAGAGTGTCATCCAACTGTTAGCATTTGGGTAATAAAAAAAGCACATTCTCTAATCAAAGATGGCTTATGTGGTATTTGTTCTGCGTATCAAGTTGACACTTAAATTATATTTTTCTCCTAATTTTTACTTTGATTCCTTGATCATATCAAGGGGACAAATCCAAATCTGTCTGGAGCATGCTTTTAAAACAAGGAGTGTTGGAAGCATGCTTTATAAATGCTTTTTTGATGGAAGGATTTGTGCTGCTGTCTTACCAGGTGAACTTCAGCTAGTACAGGATCAGTACAAGTGATTCAGAGCCAGAGAGCAGCACCTTTGTGGCTGCAATATTTCCTGCTCATGCAGCGGACAAGCCATTGTGTCTATTTACCACACTAGATTTGAATCCTTATTTAATCATAAATGGAATGGGAGCCCTCATTTAGAACTTGTGGGTTGAAACTCTGTAAGTGGTAAAAATACACAAATGTTTGTCAGATTGTTCAGCATCCCCCCCATTCCCAGAACACTGAACTAGCAAGTGACTGCTTAGCTGATGGTTTGTAGATGCTCTTATTTGATGAGGCAGTCTTATCAGCCACTTAGCCTCAACTTGGTACAACATAGGATGTACAATGCAGCCATAGCTCCACAAAGCTTTTCAAAAGCTCCTGACTTCACAGTTTAGAGGTCCTTTGTTATCAATCATTCAGCCTCAGCGTTGTCAAAATAGTGAAGACTAGATGAAGCATCCCAGTTCAGTAAATGGTTTTGTCTGCCAATTGCTCAGTCATCTTTCCATTTTTAGATTTGGGAATGGATGATGAAGGTGATGATGACCCAGTCCCTCTCCCAAATGTTAATGCAGCCATCTTAAAAAAGGTAAGATGATGAAAGTTGTTGTGCTGCGTGGCAGTAAAGAAATGTGAAATTCATCTTTGAGTTGGGTATTATGAACTATTAGTTTAAAAATACTTTTCATGTGCTACAAGCTTAACCAAATCGAGGTGCATGAACATGGGCATGTTGGCTGAGGCAGGCAGGGGGGTAATGGCAGATGACATATGGGGTGACCTGGTACAGGGGTGAGCTGGAGGCCAAACAGGCTTCCTAAGGTGCTGAAGTCGTGCTGGGCATCTGTGCACACTGGCATTTCATGGTGTTAAAGCACTGATTTTAATTGGATTCTGTAAACTGAAGTAGCTGTTCATGAGATCCCAATGTTTGGAGAAAGGATTAAGAAACAGGCAGTGGTGAGAGTGGCTGGCAGTGGCAGTAGCTGTGTCTGGGTGGTAGTGACAGTGCTTAAGAAGACACTGTGTGCACTTGGTAGTATTAAATTCACTAACAGACTATGGTCATTGGGTCAAGTGGGAAAAGTGTAATAGTGTGGTGTCCAAGATTTTTTTTGCTTTCAAATAGAAAGAGTTGTACTGAAATAAGCACCAAATTACTGTGACTGTTTTGGGGTAAGTACAGGGTTATGAATGGTTTTCTAGCGAACAGACACATAAAGAACTTGTGAAGTCTCTTGGGTTGGTGAAATGGAACAGGATTTTGCTTGCAGTAGATTCCTGCTCCTTTTATTTGTCTGGGTCATGAGATTGCATGTTCCCAAACTAAAAAAAACAACAAAACCCAAACCAACGCTAATGGCAAACTTGCTGGCTGAACTTTGTACTGGGGTGAACGTGACCTGCTGGTAGCTATTACCACTCTGGACTCTTCCCCTGTGTAGCGGTCTGCTTAATACAAAATGTTTCTGCAAACAGTTTAAATACAGCAAAATTAAGTTTAGGTTTTCTTTGTACAGCCTGTGTGTGTTAGCACAGGGACTAATAACTTTATAGCACCAGCAGCTGGCTTTTAAGATTGAATATTTAACATGCTACTAACTCAGTAGGGATTTTGGAAAGCTGTTGTATTCTGGTATTGGGGAACAGTTGTTCTAAAATGAAGATATTGGGGATTTGAGCATGTTCATTCAGGATTTTAATATTAATCTAGAGAAAAAGGTACATTTCTTCCAAAATGAAGTTAAGTTTTAGTTAGAGTTTAATGGGAGGATCACTTGGATAAAACTTTTAATATCAAAACCATAATTAGGTGATTCAGTGGTGCACCCATCACAAGGATGATCCACCTCCTCCTGAGGATGATGAGAACAAAGAAAAGAGAACAGATGACATCCCTGTGTGGGATCAAGAGTTTCTGAAAGTAGACCAAGGAACACTTTTTGAACTTATTCTGGTGAGTGTCCTCAAGAAGTGCAAAGACTGTGCCTGTGAAGTAAAGCTCTGCTATGCACTTAAGAAATAAAGCCTTTATGCTTCTTGAGTTACTTCTTCATTGGAAGGGGGGATGTGGGGAGGGCAGGTGGTTCTGGTAAATATTGACTGAAATTTCTGAGGATGTTGGAATGCTTGTTAGCCTAATGCTGGCATTAATCTATACTCACTCATCAATCAATATACTTTTCTAAATATCACTGTCTTTTGTGCTTGTGGCTCTCAAGTCCAAGTTGAGGGCTTATTACTAATTACGGAGTTTTGGAGATCTGCATAAAAATGAAAATCTAACCTTGACTGTGAAAGTTTGTACCATGTATGGACCCGTGAGCCAACATTACCTGCTTTGGCTGGTTAACAGTACTGCAACACTGAAGATCTTGGATATTTGCAGACTTCCGAAAGTGCTTTGTAAAAAGAGGATCAGGAAGAGTGTTTTTCATGGTACAAATGCCTCCTTTCTGTTTGGCAAGCAAGTTCTAGGTACTGTCCCTTGAAGGTTCTAGCTAGAAGCTTCTCAAAGCGGAGATGATCAGTTTGCATACAATATTCTACTATTTCAGTGTAAGCTTAACTTTGGTAGTACATCTACAGAGGCAGAATATTGATATAGAGGCCTTAAATCTGAAAACTCTTTTACAGGCTGCAAATTATTTGGACATCAAAGGTTTGCTGGATGTCACATGCAAGACAGTGGCAAACATGATCAAGGGGAAAACTCCAGAAGAAATTCGCAAGACATTCAATATTAAGAATGACTTCACTGAAGAGGAAGAAGCACAGGTACTTGATCTGGATTTAATTATAATTTAGCTGGCTGTTTGTGCTGAATTACTGTGTGATGCTTCATAACTTAATTGGTGATGCAACAGACTTGTTACCAGTAAATGTAAACTAATGCATCAACTCCTCATAATTGGGGTGCTACTAGTAGAAGATTTTTTTGGTATCTACCACACTTGCAGCCTATTACCTGAAAAGGTCAAAACAAAGTGTATTGATTTTCTAGCTCCAACAAGTCTAGCAGGAAAGCATGTAGGGTTGTTTGTGGCAGCCTTAGTTTGCTGGTTTGGGGCTGTAGTAGGAATGCTGAAGATGTATTGCTGCATGTGGCTGGAAAGGTAAGTTTGGGTTCTCTAAGTAACAAACTCACTGATCTTAAAACTTTATCAATAAACCAACTTCAAAATGATAGAGTTGGGAAAAGCAGAACAAGATGCCTGGTTTCTATACAAGGCAATGAGTTGTAGACTTGTGTATCTTTTTAATGCTATGTCATGAAACAAACAACTTAGACTTAAGAAAACCCATTTGGTTACTTGGTTGGAAAACTTTAGATTTGATCAAACCTAGGCATTAAAAACCTGGCTTACATTGATGAACAGGTCAGTTTGGAAGACTGACTTTCATAATTGCAAAACCTGGGTGAAAAGTTAAAACTGCTTCAAGTTTGTTTCCCTGCAGTAAATAATCCTGAATGCTTATGGGTATTTACAGCCAAGGCTTAGAATTTCACTGTAGCATACTAACAGTTAAACCACTCTTTCAGGTACGTAAAGAGAACCAGTGGTGTGAAGAGAAATGAAGTATTGTGCCTGACACTCGAACACTGTAAGGATTGTTCCAAATACTAGTTGCACTGCCCTGTTCATAATTGTTAATATTAGACAAATGCAGCAGCAAATGAAGTTGTGTTAGCAGGATATTGTTCCCTTTGCATGTGTAGTGTTTTTTTCGAGTACAGATCTAAATCTGAGTTTTTACTAGTGTAATTGGATGTCTTTTTACTTTGCAATGAATAAAACTGAACTAAGTGTGGATTCTATATGGGAAGTAGCACTTAAGGTTATCATTTTCATTATACTTTTAAACTGTTGAAGTCCAGTTGTAATGCTAAGGATTGACGCTGTTGTAAATAAAAACATCTATGACTTCCTCAAGAAGAGCAAAACACTTGTATTTACAGGGTATTGATAACTTCACAAAGAAAAACAAACCAGAATGTGTCTTGGGAAGCTAGATAAAAGTTACTGGATTTCTTACCAAAACATTGTGGAAAAAAATTAGTGTTACTTAAAGCTATATAATTTTCAAGATGGTTCTTGTCCTGCATTTAAAAAAAAAAAAAATTGACCACTTTCTTGTCCTTTTAGTCTTGCCTTATAGACTAGTGAAAATGTGATTTAGAACTAAAAAAGCTCCTGACAGTTAAATTTGAATACTTCAGCCATGTCTTGAAGACCTGCCTCTAGATGATAGCAAATAAAGTGTGTTGCTTTATGCACACGATGGGTGTGTTTTTATACATGTTACTGTTTAAAGTGGAATCCAGATTTGACCAAAAATGACTGACATTACCAAAGTTAATATTATTGACCTGTGCATGCCATTAGTGGCTGGTTTTTAGGCAGTTTTAAAGACCCTTGTGATGTAGCTCTTGAAAACATGGTTTCATGTGTCCACAGGAAGGAAATCTTACACCTCTGTATGTGATACTTCAGCTTGTAGAGACTTAATTATTGCATACAAAGCTAATGCAATATCAAGCTTAACTTCATTGGACAAAGCCACTTGCAACTAGTTAAACAGTAACTGGTTTTCTGATTTTTATTTTTTTTTTTTTACAGTTCCCTTATAGGGAGTAGGGGATGGTTGTGTGGTAGATCTTTGAGGTATGCTCTTAGCTTGTATTGCATTCCATTCTCTGTATAAACTTTAGAGTAGAATGAACCTTAATAAACATACTTATCTCACTTGAAATATTGGTGTTTCACTTCTGAATAATAAAGGGCTTTTAAACTTTTGTTTGCAAATGGTTCTAGTTATTTGGAACTAGATAATTTTACTGTCACTTATTATTGAGTGTAGAAATAATAGCACTGAGGCAGTGGTTAATTGAAATAAAACAGATATAAAGTTATGTTTTAAAATGACTAATGCAGGGTACTAGTCAGACACAGTGGGCAACTTTCAAATGAAGTTGGGTGATCGTTAAATATCCAGAGAGCAATTTTTTGATAGCTTACCAATATTACCTAAGTTTTGGATGTAACCATTATGAAAGCATTCAGAATTTGCTCTAAAGCAGCATTCAAACTCATGCTTTGGGTACAGCTGCTCCTCACATCTGCTTACTCAGAAGGTTGTAGGGCCTGCCTTTGTGCTGCTGGGCATTATGTGGGTGTATTAGATGCTGTCAGTGGGCATAAAATACTGCACTGCTATAGTTGGACATGCTGAAGCCTTTCCAGCAGCCTCAGCAAACAATGCACCTCAGTTTAAAAGTGCTACTAGAGGAAAATCTGATGTCATTCCTGTGGCTATGTTTGTAGTTAATATTCAGCTTATGCTGGATTCTTACAAGAAATAAATTGGTGTGTGCAGTGTTCCAGAGTACACTTGTTTCCCCTCAGAATGCTGTAGCTAATACAGAAGCCTAGTGTAATTTGTTTGTAATAAAACTGCTGTTTGGTGGCAGCAGCCTGTGTAAATCCCTTCGGGTGCTTGTCACGAGCCCAGTGTCAATGTTTGTCAGCAGCCACCACCTTGCATGATGCCTCATGGTGCTGTAGGGTTAGGGAGAGACAAAGACCCAGTTTATCTTCCTCATTGCACTTCTCCATCTGTGCTGTGCCTGCATAACCACACCTGGGATGAAACTTGGTAATTGTGAGAGCAGCTGGCCCAAAGCCTGACCTGTGCTGGTCAAATGAGCAGTGGTGGAGCCTCTGTTGAAGCCCCTTGGTTGCTTCTTGGTTGTTGGCAATTAAGCACTGGTGGAGGTTTAGCGTAGGGCTGGTCTGTGTGCTCATTGTGTAGCTTTGGCAGATTTGTAATGCTCTCAGGAGTCTTGGTTGGTAGGATTGCATACAACTTACTTTCTCTAATTGAAATTCCCGTGTAGCACTGACTCAGACTTCAGCCAGATTCAAATTCTGTAGCTGCCTGGCAGGGATGTCAGCAGGAAAGGCTTTGGTTTTGAATCTCTTAGTTGTCTTACCCACTCCAGTAATACTAGTGCTCAGTTGAGTTGTAGAGGACCCTGGAGAGGTGCTGAGAGTTTGGGCTGACATGTGGCTGCTGCCTATGTTCCCTGCTTCAGCTGAACCTGCTCCTTGCTACTGTAACAGGCACTGGCTGTGTACTCTAAAATTCCAGAAAGCAGGAGAGACTGATTACCCTCTGTTAAACTTTCTGGTGGTGTTTAACTTGTATGGTGCTTCCCTAACTTTTTTATTTTTTTTTTTTTAAGTCAGTGCATGATCAGGGATCAGGCTGAGTGTGGGGGGTAGGCAGAGGGAAGGCTGGGTGTCAGTAGGAATTGTAGAAAAAATATGTTCTTTTTACCCTTAGCTTATGATTTCAGTCTTACCCACTGAAGGTTATTGGCAGTTATTCTAAAAACTATTCAAGTATACAAATGCTAAAGGGAAAAAAGAAAAGCAAGCAGGAATGCTCTTGAATGCTAAGAAATAGTTATTTGAGAGTTTGATAGCATTATGACTTCCAGTGGCCTCTTTTGAACAGCCAGTCTGGCAATTACTTTATTTATAAAGCTATAAACATAGTTTGAACATAAAAGCCAAAAAATACAAACTCAGTGAAGTAAAAAAATTACAACAAATGATGGATAGTCATTGGACAAATGAAGGTACAGCTGCAAAACATTTATCCCTGCTACATACATACAGTGGTTTTACTTGTTTTCATGAAGTGGTACTTGCATGACTTCTACATTCAGACTGATTTCAGGAATTCAAATAGGTATTTCAGGAAGACTTAAAACTGCTGTAAAATAACTAGAAAAAAATTCTTGTCGAGATAAAAACTTAAGGGCAAGGTCTTCCTTCTATTAAAAAAGAGTATTAACACAAAATAGCAACACTTCATATAGCAGTTCTAAAGACACTTTTTTTGGTATTAATAAGAGTAACTTTGTTTTGGCATCAGTTATCAGCTGTGGGGCCATGGAACAGAAGTTGATCGTGCTGTTTTGTCTTGGCAAGAGGCAGCCTAAAGGTATCTTTTTGTGTGTTTTGGAATAAAAATAATGAAATTTTCTCAGTTACCCCAGTATAAACTGACTGCAGTATATCACAAGTGGATATTCTGAATTTATCCTGCAGTAGCTGGAAGCACAGGGTAAGGTCTGGCCATAAACCTGTATATATAGAGCAGAGCACAGGCAGAACAATGCTGTGGGGGTGTGACTGCTCCAGCTCTGGGGCTCTGAAAATGCCTCCGTGCCACGAGGGCACAGGGAAAGGCTCCTGGAGAGGGGTGTTAGGTGTCACTAAGGAGCTTTTGCAGGAATCAGCTGGAATAACAATGGTGAGAGGAGGCTGTAATGCAGATGAGCATTTTGCTGGTCGAGGCAGGGACTCACAACACTGTGAAGGGGCCAGAGGAACCTTGAAATAAGTGGGTGAAAGTCCCAGAGAGTGAAATGAATGAGGGCTGGTCTGGGTGCCTCGGCCAATTTAATACTGATCAGGACTTACCCTGAAATTTCCTCTGGTGTTATTTAGACGCATCTGCTTTTTCTTTTATACCTGCCTTTGCTTTGCTGCTAAGTTACATCTGTTACCAACCATGCAATACCAGTCCGGTGTTAAGTTATACCAGCCTTACACCCAGCGTGAGGTGTGCCAGGCTATGGTGGCTGGTCTGTCATCTGTGGTGTTTCCAGAAGGTGACACTTGTACAGTACCTTACAGCAGAGAGTCTCAGAGTGACAAATGATGAGCTGAGACACAGCCATTTTCTAAAGCCGATTTGTTTGAAAATCAAATGATTAAAGAGACCATGTCAGATCTGTCAAGAGTGTACTGAGTTCCTCTGTTCAGCACTGGAACATGCTCTTGGCTAAGCTTGCTAAAATAATTAAAATGAGCAGATTGATCTAGTGCTATGTAATTAACCCTCTGAGTGCAATCAGTACATGAGTGTACAGTTGGCATTGGATCATGTCATTTTATTTCTTCAAGGGTTAAAATGATTCAGACTTCAAAATTACTTTGCAAACTTGTCAGGTTTATGCATGTAGCTTTCTATCAGTGCTTCTGAAGTTACATTTACACAGGAGAGGAATAAAGAAATAGGTTTAGATCTCCTAAACTAAAACCAGAAATAAAAAATCAACACTACTTTAAGCAAAACTACCTAAATAAAAGGACTAAACCCAAAGCTCTTCTACAGACTAGTTAGGTTTGGCTTTTTTCTTTTTTTAAAATTTTAAATCTTTGAGGCATAAACTTGGTTAAAAAGTTATGTTCAATCCAATGTAAAAAATTATGGTTTATGTTTAAGAAAAAAATATAAAAATAGTTTGTACATTATAAAGGTCATCTTAAATTTCTTGTAGTTCTACAATAATATTACCACATAATTTGTATTCAGTACTCCAGAATTCATCTATCAAGTAGGAAAAAAATAGTGCCCCCTCTACCTCTGTGTGGTGTCATTTTTCTGTTCAGCAGTCTGGAATACATTTCTTTCAAGCAGGAAAAAAAGTCTGCACTGGACTAAACTGTGGTTTCTGAGAGGAATGTGAACCTGAAGTAAATCCAGAATTTGGAATTATTTGGGATTTACATCAGTTCATGGAGATTGTAATCCATCCACAGTGTTTTTTGTTTATCAAACTCAAAATATAAATACAATACCAGAAACTGGTAAACATTTTCAAGCTGAAAAGAATACATTAACATTTGGCATCATCATTGGGGTAGAGGGGAGAGTATTTTAGAAAAAGCTAGAATAAATTCTACACTGAATAATGAAAAACAGGGTTCTTATCTTGCCAAGGGTACGTACAGGCAGATGCCTACAGCCCAGAGCAGGGTAGTGAGTACTGCTCTGCTGCCACACTGCCCCGGCACGGGAGAGCTCACACCTTCCCCTGTTGGCTCAGGGAAAGGACCGCCCTGGGCTAGTGTGATCCTGGGACACTGGCCAGCCTGCAGGGGCTGCTGGCTCCCCACATGCCCTGCGCTGCTCACCGCTGCGGAGGTGCAGAGCTCGATCAGAGCCTACAAAACCAACAGATTTCTGAGGCTTTGCCCAGACTGTCTGATGGGATTTCTGACCATCCACATCTGCAGAGGACAATTCCTAGCAGCAGGGCAGACCCTGCATCTGACCGATGCCCTGAGCAACCATCAGCCCTTCTTCCATCCTTTGCCCGGCTGATGCTCCCCTTTCCTCTGCCATGCTGTACGACCGTGGAATGGGACATGTCTGCACAGAGACCTGTTACCTGTAAACATCAGCTTCTTGTTCTCAAACAAGAAGTTCAAAAAATTCACCTCATTGGCTTAAATATTAAATTTCTCTTTTACCCGGTCGGATCAGAACACCGGCATCACAATGTTTACTTTTCAGATATAAGGGCTTTTAAAAAATGCTCCTATTCCAGCTTTTCCAGCTCCGTGGTGTAACGGAGATACCTGTGAGTGACTACACTTTCAAGCAGCTCGGAGGGCAGGGAGCGGAAGCCAGGGTTAGACTGACAGCACCTACCACCTACAGCAGCAAGCTAGGGATGTGGCTCTGCTCTGCGCCACACTTGGAGAAAATGCAGTAAAAAAGAAACCGAAACAAAACCTCAAACAAACAAAAAAAAAAGCATCACAGGGCAGGGGCAAAAGGCTTGTTTACTCATCAGCACTTTAAATTTTGGCAAGTACTTATTTTTTCCTTTTTTTTTTTTTTTTTAATTGCTTTTCTATCTTTATCACCCCTCCCCTCCAAAAAACCCCAACCAAGTGAGTTTTCCATCATCCTTAAGTCATCGTGTCGCCAAACTTTGCATGTTTTATAGTGAGATGGGGATTTGGCTGGACCTCTCGTCCTCGTCCAGGGGCAGCGGAACCAGGTGGGCGAGCGGAGTGCCAGGTGTGGCCAGCGGCTGGCGAGGGACTATGTCCCCGAGGAGGCGCGGCTGTAGGCGGGGGGCGCGGCGGGCGCCGAGGAGCGTCGGGCGCCGGGTCTGGAGAGGCCGGAGGCGGGCGGGAGGTGTGCGGACACAGGGCAGGGGTCGGGCTGGTCGCGATGCTCGGGGTCGGCGGG
>VZTN01006700.1:216769-285750 GCA_013400515.1 Erpornis zantholeuca | reverse complement strand
CGCCCGCGGGAAAGGGCTCGGCCGCAAGGGGAGAGGAGGAGC
The DNA here is from genome assembly GCA_013400515.1 of Erpornis zantholeuca. Classification (NCBI taxonomy): domain Eukaryota; kingdom Metazoa; phylum Chordata; class Aves; order Passeriformes; family Timaliidae; genus Erpornis; species Erpornis zantholeuca. The sequence goes on along the minus strand of VZTN01006700.1, from coordinate 285,708 downwards.
GGGGCAGGAAACAGCAGTGAAAATCGAAATTCAGTAATAAAAATGACAACAGAAAAAAGCCCCAAACCCAAAATAATAATAGTTATCAAAGCCATGAAATGAAAATAATAAGAAAAAGCCAAAAAAATTAAAATAATAATATAAATAATAATTAACACCCCAAACAATAAACACAAACCCAAAAGAATAATAAAAATCCAACCCGTGAGGTCATTCCTCACCAGCCACCACCCCAACTGATCAAATTCTGTGAGGCTGTGTGGGTGCCTGGCTGTCACGAGTTCAGGACTAAAGCATTGCTGTGGGTCCCCTCCTCGCCTGCCACAGAGCCCATAAAGGGCTCACAGGACACTCATGTCCACTGATGTCACAGGGCAGGTCGGCACCACTGTGCTTAGCAGCAGCAGGTTGTGCCCTGCTGGGCCACTGCCCTTCACACCAGTCTCAGCTTTTCTCATCCCAAAATCTGAAGGTTACAAGACTCCATTTCCCAGCACTTTCCTACCTTTGTGCACAGTATCATCTACTTAGAACGACAGACTGTTTGGGTTGGAAGGACCTTAAAGCTCATCCCATTTCAACCTCTCTGTCATGGGCAGGGACACCTCCCACTAGACCAGGTTGCTCCAAGTACCATCCAACCTGGCCTTAGCTCTCAGCTCTTCTCTTCTGCTCTGACTTATCTCTGCATCTGAGTGTACTTCCCATTCATTCCCACCTCCAAGGACAACTCAGTGATGCAGCTGAGCAGAAGCTGCTGTTCATGAAAAGGGAAGGAAATGGCCTGGGACTGGCTGGAGGGAGATGGTCTGAGGGTGTCTGCGGTCCTGCTTCGAAAGCTGGAGCAGTCCTGAGGCCTTCAGAGGACTTAGAGGGCAGATCACCTCTAACCTGCTCACTGAGCTAAGGGGAAATTAGCCCTGACAGAGCTACCAATCACACTTCAGCCAGTGGGGTTCCTCAGCAGGAAATGTCTGCTGTGACCTCCCCTTAGGATGTGACCTCTGCCTTGGGAAGTAGAGTACAGGTACAAAATGCAATGTGGGTAGGCACTGGGAACAAAGATTTGGCAGAAGGATACGAATGGTCCTGCCGTGGTGACAGACTCAGTTCCATGCTTTCATTCTGTGGAGTGTGATAGAGCTCATCAGCTGGGGATAGCTTTACTGGCCCAAAGGGGTTTTTACAGGACAGTACCCAACGAGGGCAGCTCTCCTCCCCAGCTGTACTCTTCTAGTCAGAAATCTGCTGGGAGCAGGAAGGTCCTGAAGGCAGCAGCACCTGAGAGCAGGGACCAGCCTCCCTTCATCCCTCCTGGAAAAAGAACTCAGGTTCCCCACTTTTGATTTGGGGGTCTCAAAAATACAAGTCACACATCATTCTTGCTGTAGCTGTGTTTGGCCATGATTCCTTCACATCCTGTGACAATTCTGTTCAGTATTTATCCTGAGTTCCAGGTGTCACCTTGTACATCCAGATTGCTTTAACTACCCCAGGCTGTCCAGAGTCAGTCCTTCACAGTCTTGTCTTCACTTATTGTTAAGCTGGTTTTCCTTCTCTCCATGTGACAGATCTCTCATGTCACCTCCTTTGGGTCCTTGAGCACCTCAGTATAGATCCTCAAACAAAAGAGCTCTCAAGGTGTCACCTTAATAGTATCTAGGGGACAATTCCTCTGCTGGAGACTTTATAGATAAAACAGGTAAAAGAACATCTCCCACCCGGCTCCCTGCCTCAGCTGTCTCATTTGAGGAAAACTGATCAAATGGAGAACTTGCTAATGTAGGCACACGCCTTTCTTTGATCTCCTTAATGAAAAACCAGACAGTGTGAGAATGCGTATTAACTAGTCCAGTATTAAACATGATTTGCACTGGAAGTGAACAAGAGCAGTGCTCTTACTGCTGTCAGTGCCGTTGTTAGCCACGGTGACCCAATTAATGTGATAGGAAACATGACAGCTCAGCTGAACCGAGTATTTAACTCGAGGGTATTTTCCATGGGTAGTAATTCCCGAGACAAGCCTGAGGAGGAGCTTGTGTTTTCCCACAGACATCTTGGGGGTAGCTGCAGGATAGAGTTTCAATGACCTGTTTAAGATTACAAGAATGTGTCCATTGATTCATTTGATTTAAAGTAACGGGGAAAAAAGCAGACGTGATACTACAGACTGCTGATAATGGCCCAGTCCATGGGCTATGCTAGGTGGGTGTTACACAGCTAAAGGGGCTTATTCCTCTCTCTTTAAGGGAACTTATCCCTCTTCCTTTGGGAACTACAGCACCCTGGAGTGTTTGTCCAGGGTATGGTGGAGGAGCGTGAAAGCTCTAGAGGAGGAACATCCAGTCTTAACCAGTTAACCTCTCCTGTGGAGTGGAAATTCTCCTGTGGAAGTTGTTCTCCACAGGTGAGCAGAGCACACAGGACAGGAGCCCCTGAGAGGCAGCAGCACGTTAGTATGGGAATTGCAGAGCAGCTCTGGCTGACCAGGGCTTGGTTACACAGAGTACACAAGAAGAACATGCCAAGGTGTCCGGTCACTTCAGCAGCCTGTGTTAATTGGGAAGCCGTGCAGAGAAGCTGAGTTCAGAGCTGGAATGGAGGCAGAGGGAAGGTGAAAAAGGTGCCTGTGGAAGAAGTGCCCATGGAAGAATGGGGCGCTCATCCTGGTGGCACAGCTGCAGGGGGCACGGGGGGCTCCAGCAGCCCCCTCTGGACACTCAAGCATTAATGAGACACTAAGGGAGCTCTGTCCAGATTCTTAATCAATTAAAAAATATTGCTTTATGACACTACCCAGGGAATAAAGGAGAGCAGGAAGCTCTGCTGCTGTGGCACACTGATGTGAAGGAGGGGAGCTCATGTGGGGCTCAGCCACAGTGACTGGATCTTGGGGTGCAGCAAGGTCTGGGCCAGATTTGGGTTGACTAAATGATTTTAGTCACTTCAAGCTGAAGTGAGCACATCAAACAGTACTTTACTTCCACCCTTTTCCTCAATAAATTGGTGTAAAACTGAAAACGGCAGACCTCTGTACAAGCTGGAGTCTCTCTGTGCTCCGGCACCCAGATCCAGAAGCTCCCAGGAGCTTTTTCTGCCTGGGTGCCTTTGCAGCCCCTCTGAGCCCGACAGCACTTGGTTGATGCACCAAACTTTACTATTGCCTGGCTAAATCCATCTCTGGAAGCCTGAGGGGCACAGCACTGCTCAGTTTTGCTGCTTGAGGCTGTCCCACCCCACCCATGGTGGGTACTGCAAAATTTAAGGCTCAGGAAGAGCTGGATCTTGAAATACATGGCTAGACCAGTATAGATATGAAAAAGAAACCCATTAAATCCTCACTGATGGCCCTAGGGTGCCACTAGTATGACTGGAAAACACTAATGGAGGAAAAAAAAGGCTCGTGTCAGGGTCCCAAAGGCCTCCATCCTGGAAATAAACTTTTAAGACCAGGGAAGTCTATCAGCTGAGGAATATGTCCAGCACTAAACCAACACTGCCCCGGGAGGGATAAAAACTCCAGGGTACAGCCTGTCTCTTGCAGCTCAGAAAACTCCTGAGGATTTCCAGAGCACAGCCCATCCCTGCCTGGATGGAGCAGCCCCCACTGGCACTGGGATGGCTATGGGAGAACACTTGGAGCTGAACCCACTCTCCCAGGAACACCCAGCAGCGAGGAGATGCCGATACACACCTGCACGGGCCGCACCAGTCCGTTTGTTGGTTGAGGCCAAAGCGAGCTCTGCATTTCTTAGGAGAGGCAGGATCTGAACACAGAAGCATGCGCGGCGGAGAATGGGCAAGGCAGAGGCACAAAGAGGAGGAAGAGCCCGAGGAAGAAAAGAGGCAACATCATTTTAGCCACTTTAACACACGACTAACAGACTACAATCCCATTATTTTCTGCTTCAGAATGGCACTGGCACCACCTGGAAAAAAGTGATCGTTAGGCAAATATCAGTGATCACTGCTGGCAGCTGGAGGTGGTTTGGGAAACAGCTTTGAGAAACGTGGGCAATTACGGGGAAATTCACAGCTCTTCAAATTTCTTAAGTCTGGAAAAGCTGCCAAATCCCAGAGGCGATGCCTGACTCCTGTGTCTGCATCCTTACCTGCTCCCTGCCTTTCCAGCAGCGACTATGCATGCTGCCAGCGAGCTCGGACTGCACATGGAGAAAAGAGGAGGAAACGTTGCAGAAGCAGGCTGAAAGCGGAGTTAGCACCAAGGAGATCTAGGCCCAGGGTATTCCACTCTGCCCACCATCATAACCCTTCCAGATTTAATGGAAAAGCTGTTCTCCATGACCTTCCCTAAAACGTTGCTGTTTTACTGTATAATTACAGGACTCATTAGGGTGAAGCCCTGTTTGTTTTCAGGCATGTCATGTTTTTTTCTAGTGTTGTAAATGAGATTTGAACAGCACATTTCTGTGCTGATTTCAGCCTCCCTCTCCCTCTTTCAACCACCATCAATGTCTTGTTGTGTACAACCAGTAGTTGGTTTTCAATCTGTAACAGGTGAAATTATCATTTTTCTATCACACAGATAAGACATATATATGGATATATATGGATATATAATGCACTCTACATAAAGGCCTAAAAGGCTGTATTCCTTTTATCAGACTCGGCACTGAATGAGATCAACAGTGTTAATCAAACTGTAGGTATTACTGGGACACAGCTCTTGATAATGATTCCCTTTATAATGAATATTGGTACAGTTAATAGTTATTCCTGATATGGCAGAAATACTTCAGAAATCAGCACACAAAGAGCCTTGGATGATGGGAATGTGATCAGCTGAAATCTGTTGAAAGGGCCTTTTCTAACCAGCAGGGTGGTGCAGGGAGGAAGCTGGTAATGGGGTTTAGTATGACTTTGCTTCAACTCTGCATTACTTTGACATGACGACCAAACTTGGGGTAGTCCCATGAATGACCTTCAGTCCTGCCACTGCATTTCATCCCACATGCAACACGGATGCATTTGAGAGGAGTTTTCTTTAGTTAATAACATCTGTAGGTCTGATGGGGACATTCATCCTGGATTTTTTCAATAGATTAAGTTTAGTGGTAGTTCATATGAAGTTGTTATACACTTGCCAAAATCTAATCTTTTCAGTTTTCACACAATATCCATGTTCTAAATCAAACATGTCTATTAAAAAGTCACAGAAAAGTTAATTTACCATGTCTTAAAAAAATAATGATGTGGATTTCTCTAGTTAAGCTCAGGAGAATAAAAGAAAACACAGTAAAACACAACAACTGCTTCGGATTCTCCCATCTGAGCAGGAAAGCAGGGACAGCTGCCAGGCTGCACACACTTACCCGAGTTGGAATCTTGCTGCTTTTCCCGTGTTCGTCTCTTCTTTTTCCCCTAAGAAATCAAAGGAAAGGCTGTTACCTGTGCTCTAGAAAACCGAGGCTGCTGTGTAGGGCTTTTGTGGCTGGACTGGGTTCTGGGGATGGCTGCTGCCTCCCAGGTGACCAGATCTGGTAAGAGCCATGGGACTGCTGGCTCAGCCCATTCCAGGAGGAGATGAACTGAAAAAGGCTGCAAAGGGACTACTCAGGTTTATCTATGAGGATGTTCCCCCCTCCCTTTCTCTTCTTCCCACTCCAATGCTCCTAAAAAGAAACCCAGGAGGAACTCTCAAAATGAAACCCAAACATGTTTTTGGGCACTTGCTACGGCTTCTGCATAGCACAAATTTGTTCTGGGCTTGTGCCTTTTCTCAGAGATTACCCCTCATTTCCACTGCCCCTGGATCCAGCACCACAGGCATTTTGGCTCAGCACTTCGCATGAGATCTGTGCACATTTAGAAACTGCAATAAACTCAAGAGGCGATGGCAGCCATGTCCCCACTCCTACCCCCACGTCTGCTCCATCTTCCTCCCAACACAGTGCTCCATGCTGTGGTTATGAGTCCAGGACCATGCTGCAAATGCAGCTAAGGCCTGGATTTTTGCTGCAGGCTGTGTCAGAAGGTGTGAAAGAAAATGCTGTGGATGTAAACCAGCTGTAATAAAGCCAGTACCTGTGCTTGTGCTGCTCAGCACCTCTGCCAGCTCCAGCCAGAACTCCTCAGCCCACTCTGATGCACCTCACCTGGGGATCCCACCCATTATTTCTTTAATTAATGAATCGATAATTTAATCAGTAAGTTTAATGAGTTTAATAGAATTAAACAAGATTTGCTGCATGCGATGGAGAGTATAATCAATAGCTGATGCTCCTGTCATATTCTTATTCCTCCTCCTTAGGTTTCTAAAAGCACTTGGTCCATTTTAGAACCTTCCCTATTTCCAATACATGCTTTAATATGGTGCCTTATACCCAAACAGAAATTGGTCCTTGATATTCCCTGATTCCAAATGGGAAACAAAGTTTTAGGAAATCCCCAGAAATTTATTTTTAATTAATACTAATATATTTCAGTGCTTTTGCTGTTCTGGACCCATCTCTCATTCTTCTTTCACTAATAAACAAGTCCTATTTTATGCCCAAACTGCCTCCCTGATTCACAAGATGCAGTACCTCCCCTCATCCCCTAATGACCTGATTAATAAGGGCACAGCACCGCAGGAGCAAATCTGGCTGTGTGGAGCAGGCAGCTCCCAGGGCTGCCTTTGACCTGTGACTTCTTATATGACTTCTTGTGGTTTGAGTGAAGGTGGAAAGCTCTGAGCTGTGGTAAGCTTTTTCTTCAGTGGGGGAGCAACTGTATTTCCTGCCTGGTATCTGCATCACGTGCTGCAGAAGTGACCTACATTCCTCCTCCTTCTCCTCCTCCTCATCCATGCTCAACTCAGGAGAGAAAAGCATCTCTTCCAACAACCACAACACCCAAACCAGCTGGTTTACACTGCTGGGAAGACCAAAATGCACCTTTGGAACCCATAATCTATCTTCTAGAGCAAGGAACCAGCCCTTGGTTCCCCAAGGAACCAGATGAAGATGATATAGGACTGGGATTTCATGGAGGATGCGCTTGGTCTTGGAGGAAGATGGTGTCATGCTCTCAGCAATGCTGCTGCCCTCCAGATGCTAATGCCCTCCAGATGTAAATGCCCTCCAGATGTAAATGCCCTCCAGATGTGTGCCCATCAAAATGTGGGCTGGGGGCTTCCCATCACCTCTGCTTTTTCTGCATCATCTCTGCCCTCTGTGTCTGGGGAGAGCTTGGGGTGGTTTGGGTCTGTTTACAGGTGTTTTCCTGCCCTTGGTGGAGTTTGGTCACCCTGGAAGGAGGGCTGGAGTCAGTGTGGGAAGGATGGGCACTCACTGTGCAGCTCCCAGGGTTAAGAAAGTGTCTGTGAGGGAAGTGATGGAGATTAAGATCAAAAGGACAGAGCCCATGAGTGAACTGAAGACTTATGTGTGCTTTGCTTCAGCTCTCTAATGAGCTTGTTAGGCATGTAATAGCAAAACAGTCATGAAAGTCACAAGAAAAGACCCCCTACAAAAAGAGCCACTATTTTAAATTATAGAATGATTTGGGTTGAAAGGGACCTTAAACACATCCTCTTCCAACCCCCTGACATGAGCAGGGACACCTTCCACTAGACCTGGCTGCTCCAAGCCCCATCCAACTTGACCTTGAACACTTCCAGGGATGTGGCATCCACAGCTTCTCTGGGCAACCTGTGCCAGGGCTTCACCACCCTCACAGATACTTCAGCTGCTGTCCAAGATACACAAAGCAGTTTGCTTCCATAAAATTACATTTCCAAAGATATATCTACAGCACGTAAAAGCTTGGACAATAAGCAAATAAATGCCTGTGGTTGCTGAGGGCTGTATCATTCATCCTTTAGACAGGCAATAAGCCAAGAGGGCGTTCAAAAAACTCCTGAAAAGTGAATTTCTATGGCTCTTGTGCTGCCAGGAATGGCATTGCCAGGAGCAGGTATTTGGTAAATGCCAGCTGTCAGCCCCTAGGTCATTTTGGGCCACGTCACAGGGTGGGGGTCCGAGCATGGTGGCACTTACGTAGTTGTCTCTGGCAGACCAGCCAGGGTAGAGCTGCATGTGGAGCTGCCGTTCCTTGCGAGCCAGTTCATAGTACTTGGCTTGTTCCTCCCGTGACAGTGCGTGCCACTGCAAGGACAAACAGGAAAGAAGCATGGCCCTGCTGTCCCCTTCCAGCCCAGCCCACCATGGCCACCCTGCCCCAGGGCATATCTGGCCCCCAGATATGTTTGTGGGATAAGCACACCCAGATTTGAAGCAGATGTTTTTAAGAGTAGCTGCAAGGGATGGGGTTGTGGCACTAGGTGATGACGCTGGGCCCTGTGAGGTCTTACCCTCCTTCCCAAGATCTGGTTGATGGCAGCACTCTCTTTCAGGGTGCACTCAGCGATGACTTTTGCCCGCATTTCTTTCATATACAACATGAAAGCATTCAAAGGCTTCTTAATAGTGGGCTTCTTGGCTTCCTTCTCTCTCTTTGGTTCTGGTTGAGGTTTCCTTGGTGGGACAGAAGGAGGGGCTGTCAGCATCAGAGCTACCAGGAGACTCAACCCAAAACAACCCAATAGCACGAGCAGGTGGGGGGCCTGAGATTTGCTCCTCAGATGCAGAGCTCAGTGTTCATCATCCTCCCCCCACACGAGTACTGAGAGTGATAAATGAAATGGGTGTTGAGGCGCTGGTGCTGCTGAGCCAGCACTTCCCACTCACATGTTTCGGTCGTAGTGCTCCATCTCTTGCTTGCCGGAGTGGGGCACGATGGCAGGGTGCGGGATGCCGGTGGTGTGCATGCCAGAGCCCAGCATCAGCGGGTGAGTGAACCTGCAACAGAGAGTGGGTGAGCCACGCTGGGAGGGCTGCGCCGTGCCAGGGACACTGCGGATGCTGGGCAGCCAGGGCGGCGTCTCTCGAAATGCGCTCTGACGTGGCGGAAGCAGACGGAAAGCAGAAGACATGGAAAGCACGCAGGTGCTGCCAGGCTGGCCGGGGCAGGCAGTGCCCACCACTCCGGGGTCACCCTCATGCCACAGCTGGTCAAGCCATGGGCACGTGGATGGAAAGGATCCAGTGCCACAGTGAGGGAACCCGGCTGCAGCAGGAGCCAGCCTGGCTGAGATCAAGGGTGCTTTCACCCAGCAGTTTCAGCTACTCAGATCTCTGTTGTTGCAATATCTCATTAGCACTGCAGAAAGGAACAACAAACTCAACCTGGGGTTTGGATGGGAGAGATTAGGACCACCCCACACCTTTCTTTTAACAGAAATAGACTTAGTCTGAACATGAACCCAAATGCAACTCTAGGAGGTGCACCTTGCCTAAGCAATGCTCTCCACAACACAGGCTGAGATCACGAGAGGTCTCATTAGCTCTCAGGCTTCATTAGCTCTCTCTGGAGTTTTGGAGGGTAAAGCCAGCAGAGTCAGCTTTGCCAAGCTTGCCACTTTATGACTGCAGCTTGAGATGGCAGAATTGCCCATGGGAGATGAACTGTTCATTAGATATGCTGGCACAAAAAGAAAAGCTGTTTAATTTAATCCACCAGCACAGTCTGATCCTTATCTGACCAGGTGTACTTTCTCGGCTGCAGCAGTGCTACAAACTCCACCCCAAAATCCTGCAGGCAGGAGCTCGGGGAGGCTGCTGGGGCTCCACAGGGGACCGTTAGCTCCTCTTGCCTTCACTTTCGAGGCTGTGCAAGGATGATGCCTTGTGAGAAAGGAGGGCTGGCAGCACTCCCTCCCCTCTTCTGCAGGGCTGAGGGGCAGCATGGATCGAGGGCTGCACAGATCCAGGTTTCTGCATGGCTAAGGGCTTGTGTGAGCAAAGGTTTGCATGGTTTTCCTGTGGGAAATCTCCACTAACAGCTCTTCAGGACAACATGAAGCAGGAGCAAAAGCTGTTGTGGCCCTGGTATCCCTATGGAGCCACGGGGGCTTTCCCAGCAGCACGCCTGGAAGAGCTGGGCTCTGTGATTCCCATCCACAGGGGATGCATTTTGGTCACCCGAAGGCAGAAGCTGTGTTTATATCTCACAGAACTGACTTGTGCCAATGGGAGGGCAGCAAATCACTGCCCATTCCTGTCCTGCTTTTAAAGCTGAGACCCAGTAAACCAGATCCATCTCTGCAGAGCAAAGAGGTGGTGGCAGCAGGGACACTCAGGATTAGGGTTAGTGAAGCTGAGCAAAATCCTGAGCAATGGATTCCACCCCATTCTCCCAATGCTGAGCTGAAGGCTGGAGTTCCTGACTCTCTTTAGAGTTCTGCTGATTAAAACTCAACCATTGTGGATCCATCATCCTCGATATTGCCTGAGCACCCTTTGGACCAGACACTGCCTAAAAGTGCCTTCTTTTCCCACGGCTGCCTTGGGGAGGGTTCCTGGCTGTCCCTGGGTGGCTGTGGTCTGCTGCAAGCTGCTACTGCACAAACTGCAAGCTGCACGACCAGCTGAGCTGCCCTGTCTCACACAGCTCATACTCACCTGGAGAAAGAAGCCCCAGCAGAAAGCGCTGACGAATACGGCTGTCTAAATCCACATGACGGGAGCGGATAGACAGACTGGCTCTGCCTGGGATCAGGAAGAAAGAGTCTATAAAGTATCCACAGCTACGTGGTATTTCCTTAAGATACCCTTTTCTAAGGGGACTCAGAGCACTGATGCCCCTGGCTGGGGGGGGACACTGGGTGTCCCTTGGGCTTGAGGGGCGGTGTGGGATTTGCATGTTATTTTGAGAGAACCTGGGCCTTCCTACAAAGGCTGGATCCTATTCTGACTCTCTTCTGCCCCTGGTACTGAGTAATGCTGCAGCTTTGAGTTTACCTGGCAACAATGCAAAATGCAGAGGTGTGCTGAAAATTCAGGAGATGTTGCTATTGCACAGAAGAAGTTGCTCAAAAGAGCACAGTGTGATCAAAAACACTAAAGCCTGCTCAGATTCTCTGTGTGGTGCATAAGAAACTGCACCAGGAGGAAAAATATGAGGAAAACTTCCTTACTGTGCAGTGACCAAGCACTGGAACAGGCTGCCCAGAGAGGTGGTAGAGCCTCCCTCACTGGAAATATCCCAGGATTGTCTGGATGCAATCCTGTGCTGTGTGCTCTGGGACAATTCTGCTTGAGCAGGGAGGTTGCACCAGATGACCCACTGAGGTCCCTTCCAACTTTATGTGCTCTGTGACTGTGATGCCCCAAGCAGGGGAGACTCCTGGAGTCTGAAGAGAAAGGACATACCCTGCCCTTGTGCTTAAGGAATGCTCTGATTTCCCCAGCACATCCTTTTAAGGAGACCCATCAGTTTTAAACAAGCCAAAAGCTCAGTCCTGCATTCCTTTTGAAAGTTGTTTCATACTGGGGACCAGGCATGTATCAGACCTGGGGCTGAAAATTATTTTTGAGATAGTAAAATAACTATGCAGGAAGTTCCTTGTTGTTCCCAGCAAGGGAACCCCCACATTTTCATATGGAAATAGCTCAGAAATACCTTGGCTTGTTCTGCAAACCTGCCAAAAGATGCTTCTAGCCTAAAACTGCACATGGAAGCTGAGATCATAGATGTACAGAATGATTTAGGTTGGAAGGGACCTTAAAGCTCATCTAATTCGAAGCTCCTGCCATGAGTGGGGACACCTTTCACTACATCTAGATGCTCCAAGCCCTGTCCAGCCTGACCATGAACACCTCCAGGGATGGGACACAACGGGGTGCTTATACTTGTGCTGATGCTCATGCTCCTCCAGCCAGGCTGCACAGAGCTGTACCTAAACCCAGGACCAGCTATTTTCACTCTAATGATTAAAAATTCCACAAAAAATCCATTGTCATTAATTGTGGTGCACTGTGAAGGACCTAGCTCTTGGATGCCTGGAATATTTTGGGGCTAAAGACAAGTTTCTGCCCTGAAGAGGAATAATGACAGAGGGGAAGCAGTTGGGTCCCTGAGCTGCACTGGGCAGGAAGGAGGCTCTCGTTCCTGCTGCTGTGCCTTGGCTTGATCAAAATCTGTCGGATCTGTCTGTAGGAAAGGCAGCCGGGGTTGTTTACACCCTGGCAGGCAGAAGCCCTCTCCCACCCCTCAGATGTCAGTGGGTATAAACACACAAACAAACAGCCAAGTGCTGCACCGGGAAACCGAAACAACCTTTGAAGTCGGAGGCGGCTGCCCCAGGGCCGAGAAAACACTTGGAGCTAATCCAGAAGCAACCTGTGTTATTCCAGAGGCTGGGATATTGGGATAGGAATGGAGTCGGGCACTTGCAGCATCCTCCGAAGTCCCTCTGACACGCAAATTAAAGCAACTGCAAAATCAGACCCTGATGGTTGGGAGTGCACGACTAAAGCCCACATAATGGAATTACAGACTGATTTGACTGAGACTTCTCTCTGGTTGGAAGAGACCTTAAAGTTCATCTCATTCCAAGCTCCTGCCATGGGCAGGGACACCTTCCATTAGACCCAGATGCTCCAAGCCCTGTCCAGCCTGACTGTGATCATTCAGCTGCAATGTCTCTGGGCAACCTGTGCCAGGGCCTCACCACCCTCTGTGTAAAGAACTTCTTCCTAACATCTGATCCAACTCTCCTCTTTTAGTTCAAAACTGTTCCCTCTTGTCCTGTCCCTATCTGCCCATATAAAAAGTCCCTTTCTCTCTTTTTTATAAACTCCTTTTAAGGTATGGCAAGGGGTTCTGAGGCTTCCCTGGAAACCTTTCCAGGCTGAACAACCCCAACTCTCTCAGCCTTTTTCCAGAGGATCACCTGGTGAGGGGAGGGTGGCTCAGAAAAAAGGCTGTGGAATGGGTGCCATGGCACCACCTTGCTCGGCCCTGGGCATAGGTGAGTGACACAATTTGCAGGTTCCTGGCCTATGTTAACTGCCAGGCTCCCATAAGCAAAACTCACTTGACTGGACTCTTGGAGGCTTTTATCTTATTGTCATCCCAGCTTAATTACAGAGACAGTGGTTGCAGCTCCTCCTCCTGAAGTGCTTGGTGAGAACAAAACCAGTTTCTGCCCAGCTCCTGCCTGCCAGCTTGTGGAGGAAAAGTTGCTTCCCGTGTGTGGCTGCCCTGACTTGGCAGCTGACTTGGTGGCACCAGCACAACCATGGAATCCTGTAATGGTTTGGGTTAGGAGGAACATTAAAGATCATCCAGTTCCAATATTCTGCCATGGGCAGGGACACCTTCCTCTGGACCAGTCTGCTCAAGACCCCATCCAACCTGGCGTTGAACACTTCCAGGGATGGGGCATCCACAGCTTCTCTTGGGATGCATCCCTGGCATGACCATCCCCAGTACCTCCATCCCTGGCACGTGGCCCCTGCTGCCTGCTGCTGGCATGGTGAGGATGCTGCCATGAACCTGCTGGGCTTCAGTGTTTCTGCACCCACCCACAGCAGTGTGCTGAGCCTCAGCTGAGGACTGGGCACTCCACATGTGGGTTTGGGGCTGCTTCTGGACATTTCGGGCAAGGAAAAGAATGAGCAAAAGCTCACACATGTGCCTCAATCTGCTGCTCTCTGCATGTCAGGCCATTTGTTGCTTTACCATATCTGCTCTATTAGACATTAATGAGGGCATCTGATGAGACTGCAGGAGAATGCCAAACCCCATGGATGCTGGAGCAGCTCTCAGCCATGAAAGCTCTCTCCACCAACAACTGCACCACAAAACCTCCATAAAAAAACAGATTGCTCTCCCTTCATGTGCCCAGGGCTGTCTGAATAGCATAATCCTAACCTAGGAGCAGACCTTCCATTTGACAAACAGGCTCCTTTCTCCCCACTCCAAATATTTCTTTCCTGTTACAGCACAGTCACCCCAGTCCTCCTTTTTCCTGAGGATGAATCACATCATATGAGGAGTTAAATCATCACCAAAGAGTAGCAGATTTAGCACAGAAGGTAAAATGTAATCTCTTTGAAGCCAGACTCTATATCAAAGGCCTCATCGTCTGTTTCCTCGTGGTTAAATATCTGGAACATGAAATTCATAAGCAAAACAAAGCAAAAAGCTAACATTTTACTTTGTGATTTAAAAAGCTTCCCCTTTCCCACTTTCCAATATGTTCTTGTACCTGGAGCTCTCCACCAGGCTTTGCAAGGGTTTTATCCACTGGCATTGGGGGGATCTGGCCACTGCCCCTGTGATCACCTGCCCTGCACTCTCTCCTCATCCCAGAAACCCTGAATTGCCACCTGCAGCCACCAGTCTCCCTGTCAGCCTCTGCCATGTCCCTACATCATCACTGGGGATTAAAAATTAATCTGAGCAGTGATGATGCCCACATGGCAGCACCTGCCAGACCCATTCTCTCAGTGTGCTCATGGTCATGGGCACAAAAGCCAGTGGCAATGACCACAGAGAACACGCTGGTGTATTTTTAACTTGTGTCCCCGGGGCAGGTTTACCAACAGGCTCTGCTTTGCAGGATGCTCCACAGGGCTGGCTCATGCAGGGGGTACATTGTGGGAGTGCTTCAGCTCATGGTCTCTCCCATGCCTGCTGGGGCAGTGGTTACCAACTGGCCGAGCTGTAGCCAGGCTGTGGGTACTGAGGTTGCTTCCTGACAGGTCTCTGCCATGATGTACTTTTTCCCTCTTTGTCAAATCCCAAGAAACACCATGGCCTGGCAGATGGAGAATCCCACGGGATTACTCTGTGCTGGTGGCGTGCTCAGGGAAAGCACTGTTTGTGCCGAGAAGTCCAGCGAGGGAGAAAATTACCTCCTACTCAAAAGAGAGACTTTTGCTGTGATTAGGGGGGTGTGTGGGAAGCTCTCGCTGGGTTCCCTAATGCACAGACAGATGTAAAGCAGGAGGCAGTTTTGAACTGTGCAGGTTGTAACCCCTCTCCAGGGATGCCTCAGCCAGGATGAAGCCTTCAGCCTCTCCACAGGTCTGCTGCCCACCTCCAAGACAGAGTTAAATTCTCCTCCCTCTTCACAGAGCACACAGGAGGGGTGAAGCTGGGGGAAAGCACCGTGGAGGTCACGGGGAGCAGCCGCAGTGGTGGCTCAGTGACCCATGCCCACCCGCACGTCCAGCGGGGCTGGGGCCGCGCAGAGCGAGCCCTCCTCACTCACCATCCCATCGACGGCGTGATCTGGCCAACTCCTCCGGGGGGCAGGGGGTAGAAACCAGGGATGTCTGAGGTCTGGGAAGGACGGTGCACTCCTGGAAGAAGGGAGAAGGAGAGGAGTTGGACCTGGCACTGCACTCCCTGGCTGACGCAGATCATTCCCAACCCCCTGGCTGCTTCATCTATGGACACTTGTGGACAGCTACATGAAATAGCTATCTGCAAGTGTCAGGATGGTGTAATTCCCTTTTATTTCCTGTAGTTTTCTCTGTGGGGATGTGGTGGGTCATCCATGTTGCTGCAAAATTACAAATATCCACATAAGGGGGTGCAGGAAGCATCTTGCTCTTGCACAAGCATCATAGCTGCTCCATGTCACCCTGAGGTCAAGCAGCACCATGCTTTGGTAAGGATTTGGCTGACTCCAGGCATCCCTCTGCCTTTCTCAGAGAGCCCACTCAGGGGCTCAGTGGATGGTCAAAGCCTTTCCTATGCTCCCTCTCCATCCAGCATCCACAGGACCCCCCAGTGAGCAGGCAGTGGGGATGCTCCAGCAGCCATCACTTCCAACTTAATTTTAAGCAATTTGAGTTCAAAACAATTGTTCTGCAGCTCTGTGGATGCCAAGGAACTGTGGAGGTGGGTATGGTGCCAGCTGGGAATTCACCCTTTGCATGGGGAATCCCTGTGTGATCTTCAAAGCCGTTGGCACGGGCAGCATGGCCAGGGGACATAGCTGCAGCATTGCTCTGTTCCTATCTGGACTGGAAAACATCCTGTGGAGCCTGGGGCTGCGGGTGGGACTCAGACAACCATGGTGCTGCTGGCAAAAACAGCCTCCAGCTGACCCCTGGACTGGGAAACTGGGGGGTGCTGGGGCTGAGCTCTGGCACAGTGTGGTGTGGTGATGGCTGCTATCGAGCCTCAGACAAAAATTGGGTACAGGGATTGACGAGTGGCTGTCCTGGGTGATAATTACCTGGACTAAATTGGTGATGAGTTGCAAACAGTTGCAACTGGATTTTTCTCCTAAGCATATGAATGATAAATTATTAATTAGGAATGACACCAACCTATTCCAAGCATCTTATTAGTAGTCAGCTAAAATAAATATATAACTGACCTGAAAGGAATATATAACCTAGTATGAGATTTTCTTCAAGTGGGAGTCAGTAGCCCAAAGAGGGTCAAACAAAATCAGCCTTGCACAAGGCAGCTGATGGAATATCCTCAGATTTGCACCCCCAACAATATGAGTTGCGTAAGTCAGAGCACAAGTTATTCTTGCTGGCCCAGTGGTTGGGGCACCAGCCACTGACTCAGAATTCCTGCTTCTATTTCCTCATCTGTGTGTCCTTGGGCTACTGTGAGAAACTTTAAAGGGATGCTGGGAGAATGAGTATGAGAGTGACTCTCAAGCGCTTACTCTGGCTGATAATGGGAACTATTTCAGTGATGAAAACAGAGATGGGGCATATCCAGGATGAACAGGGAAGAAGAACCTCACCCCAGCTGTGTAGGGATGGGGCATGTATGATCGCAGCTGCACCACAAAGGCAAGTCTCAGCTGAGGATGATGGTCTGAACCTCTCCTTGAATAGCACCTGGGGAGTCTCTGGGACAAACAGAGTCCCTGTGTCTGTAAAAGTACAGGCTACATGGGAAGGGGAGACGACACAGTGCCTGCACTGAGGGCACAGGTGGGCAGCCCAAGGACGATGTCCTACAATGACTGCACTGGGTTCCCTAATCCCACTGCAGAGATGAATGCTCAGGGACTGCTCCAGTGCCAATCGTAGCCTCCACAGAGGCATATAACCAGCTCTGCCCTTGGGTGAGCTGCTCTTGTATCACTTAAGGTTTCCCAGGCTGACAGTGAGTCCCAGGAGGCAGCTCACGGTGAGGGGCTCTGCTCTGCCAGGTACAGCAAAGGCAGCATGGGGGAAGGTGTGTCAGGTTGCCTTCCTGCACACTTTCTCTCCAGACTTAAACTCAGCCATTAGCTGAGCTCTTAATAGGTTTATTTCATTAACTCTTCCTATTTTTCTGCTGAATTTATTATGCTCTGACAAGCAGTGAGCTGCCTGGAAGACAACCAGGATGTGCCTGGGTATCTCTTCCACCAGATCTAAACCCTACCCATCAGCATCCCTGATGAGTCCAAAATGTGGCCACCAGGTTCAGACCAGGGATTATTCAGTGAGTCCTCCAGCCAAGAGCATCCTCAATAACCCACTGTTTTATCAATGATGTTAACTTGGTGAAGCTGATGTTTCTGGGACAGTTTGGATCACTCCTGGGTGGAGGCCTTTACCCAAATCACAACAGTTGGTTTTGTGCCTCTGTTTTGGCACTAATTTCTGGGGTCTGATGGACACTGAGCTCCTTCCTGAATGCAGTTTGACACAAAACTGTCAATTTGCTTGCTTTTCCATGGAATCATGCCCAGGTTTGTGTAAAAGCCTGGGTAATATGAACAGGTGTTCTGCACTAATGTAAGGTTGAGAAAAGTTTGATTTTACACTCAGTTTGCCAGGAACCCATGAAGAATGATGGATTGGGGTGAATTCTTCAACACATGCCTGTATTTACAGTTTATTTTAGAGGGTTTAAACTCAACATGTACTTTCCTCCATAGCCTCATAAGCCAATTGACACAGCCTGGGCTCAAATAGGAACACAAAAAGCCAAAGCGTGTGACAACCAGATAATGTGTGGCTACGGGGACACACGTGTCACAATCCAGTCAACTATCAGACACCAATCCTGTTTAGTCAAAATATTTCCTGTTTCAAGCATTTATTTTCTAAAAATGACAACGTGACAACAGTTTGGGTATGAGTCAAAGGAAAGATTACTTTCCATTTTCTGGTTGACTCTGGTGCATGATTGTGCAGGCTCTGGTCTGGTCTCAAGGTGCAGGACAGCTTGTACAGAAAACTGAGCACACTCCATCAGCAGGGCTGGCATTTTTGGTATCAAAACGCTCACAGACAGATCACAAAGCATTGCCAATAAGCCAAATAACCTCTTACTGCTAAGCAACCTCCCAGCTGACCAAAGCCTCTGTTTTTTCTCATTGATTTGGGACCAGGAGGGTGACAGCCCCAGTGGTCTCCAGCTCTGTCCCCCTCCCAGCACACAGGTCCCAGTGCTGCCATTACCTTGTTTCTGGTTGATGTCAGCGGGCAAGTGGGGCGAGTGGGAGCCGTGGCTGAAATGGTCGTTGCTGTACGGGATGAGCGGGGTGAGCGGGTGCACGCCGTGCGACGGCTGCACGACAGGAACTTTGTTGGACTGCAAGACACAACGACAGAGAGGACTCAGAAGTCATCAGGCTACACCAGCAAGGAAGGCCAGTGCCCTCTGCAGTCCTGCTGTTGCCAGCAAGGCTGCGAATAACTGAAAACACTTCACAAACCCTGAACAAATTACTAAACAAACACTGCAGCGTCCTGCAAAAAAAAATCCATAAACCAAGCAGGGAAAACAGCTGGAGATGATTTTTTGGATAAGTGGAAAACAGATGAAGTTTTCCAAATTCAGCATGAAGTTTTCAAAGCTCGTAACCTTTTTTTCATTCATTTCCAGTATCTTTTATTCCAGGATGAATGCTCCACGTGTGTTACCCAATGCGAAGCTCTTGTTCTCTGTCCTGGGTTACCACAGGGTCTAAATCTGGACGTTCACAGTGAATCCTTCATATTCACTGTGAAAGTCATGTTTCGACTTCAATTATCAGGGCTCTCATGCAAGGATAGACACAGGATTACAGAATCATTTAGGTTGGAAAAGACTATAGAGATCGTCAAGTCCAAGCATTAACCCAGCACTGCCAAGGCTACCATTAAATGCCAAGCGTAATGCCTTTGAAAACAGGACGTGGTCACCAGTGAGCCCTTGGGCTGAAATCCCTGTTGGACTGAGCTCCAGTGCTGGAGAAGGACCAGAGGGAGCTGAGGTAATGCTGGATATGCAAAAAATCCAGGAAAACTAAGCAAAGAAAAATCTGTCTCCTCTTGTGGCTACTCCTGGTTACACTCAGCTTGGCTTTCGGAGCCCAACACCTTGGAAAAGGCCCTTTTTGGTGAACACAACAGGAAGTCCTCCTGCATGTTGGAGCAGAAAGAGGGGAACCTGTTTGGAAGAGCTGCACAGCTGTAAGGAACACACACACACACATTCACACACGCTGCCATCTACGCAGCCTCCTTGCCTCGAGCGTCTCGTGCTGCTTCCTAACATGCCCAGTTTCGCCCATGGTTGCCTTTAAATCCAAACTGACTTTGTCTTGGTGGTGGAATGTTAGGATTTATCCCAGATAAATCCACAAAAGGAAATAGGACTAACAGCACCCCAAAACAGGGTGGAAAAGGGAACAGAGCAGGTCAGACAGCTCTCCAGGGGCCAGAAGCTGGGCACTGTCAGCCAGTTCTCATCAGTCTCACTGGGATATCTACAGATGATTTGTTATGTGCCTTTTGACAAGTCATTTGGACCCCTGGACTCAATTCACTGGTGCCTTTCACTTTGGTAATGATTTTGCTCAGGCAGAACGAGCACAAAGCTCTGGTTGGCTTTGGTGGAGGCACAGATGCAGACAGTGGCTCTGATCAACCTGTCCTGGACCTATCCCGGCCACTCCAAGTGAACTGGGAGCCCTGGGCAAGTTCTGTGTTTTGCATCCCTGCTGTGAGGAGGAAGCCCATGAAGCGGAAAGGAAAACAGACTGGTGGAGACGCTGCTTTACATCTGCCTTTCCCACAAAGGTTTGCTCATGCAAATAAAAACCAAGAGGCACACAGATTTGCACTTGAGAATGAATGCAAACCCTAATTCCCGATGCTTAACAGGTGTAGATTTACTGCATACAGTGGGGTACTGGGAATGTAACCCCCCTTCCCAGCACAAACTGGTGTGGTACAGGACTGGTTCCAGTCCTGCAGCAGGGCCATGGGTTATGTGGTTTTACCATCGAGAGCAGCACTGGGCTGGTTCCTGCTTAGTTAAACACATGTTTGGAGCTCTGAGCTTTTTCTATTCTTAGCCATGAAATTAGATGAAGCAGAGCTTTTCAGTGATATTTCTAAAATTAGCTATGGTTTAGCTTATTTAAGAGCCACAAAGCCTAAATGAGGGATATGCTGTTCTACGTGTACATTTTAACATGAGACTGGAGCAGAATGAGCTCAATGTGGAGCTGTTTTGAAAACCTCAACTCAAGCATTTCTTCTGTTCAAAGTAGGGCAGATCTTTCTTTCCCATTTGCCTCGTGCTTGATCCAAAGCACAGCACCATTCAACAGCCAGCCTTGCTGCCTGATGACTGGGAACAGCTTTCAGAGCAACGACAGAAGACACAAACCACTACAAAGGCAGATGAGCTGTTCTGATGCTGATCTGCAGGATACCTCCCCAGGGAAAAGGAGAGAGTACACGTGGTTAGAGCAAAGCATGGACTGTCCTCCTTCCCACCAAAGCAGAACTTTCAGAATAAGTTCTGCAAGTGTTCAAGGCCAGGTTGGGCTGGATTTAGAGCTAGTTTAGTGGAAGGTGTCCCTGCCCATGGCAAGGGATTGGAAGGACATGATTTTTAAGGTCTCTTCCAATCCAAACCATTCTCAGATTCAATGATTCAATGGTAACTTGGTGGTACAAAAAAGACTTGCAGCTCAATTACTCAGATTTTCCATCAGTTCAGACGGAAAACAAGATGCTGCACCAGTGAAAAGAGCTGCCTTCCCCATGACCCTTTTACATGTGGCCCTTGCCTCACTCAAAAACTTCATTACTCTCTATGGCCATAAAGATCTGGTGGGGAAGGATGACCAGCAAGGAGACAAGAAAAATTTCTGCAAGGGGCTATTTATCCCCCTTCTACTTTCTCCATTAGGAAGTTTGTTACAGGAACCCATCTCCCAAAATGAAGGCAAGAAGGAAATGCTGTGCAAAAATAAGGAGAAACAGAGAAAATTCCATGTTGATCCTGGTTCAAAGACTGCAGCTGCCAGTGGTTGTAGCCCATGGCCATGACTGCAGCTCCTGGTCTTCCCCAGCTGCACTATGAAACCATATGCCAGAGAAATGGGATCAATTCCTCTTTTTTGCAAGGTCTAGATTACGTTCCTGCAAATCAGCTGCAGCACATGAACCTTGACGAGGCTTTTCAAAGCCAGGACTTAGCAGCTGACAATGTTTTATGCCATAAAATTAACCTGATGTTAAATGTTTGGCTCCCAAGAGGATTGATTTGACAGGAGGGCAGTGGTTTGGCATTCTCTCATCAGGTCCCCTGGGATGACACCAGGTGCTGCTGGTCAGGACATCACAGGGGATGTGCTGTGCTTTGTTAAAGCATCTTATTTTGTCTCCTGGGTTTCAACACAGCCCAGAGATGCAATGACAGAGCTGCTCACTACCCACCCACCAAAAATAAAGCTGCTGGTGCCAAACATCATGTTCCCAACACTAATTTGTCACCTCCTGCCCTCTAGCAGGCATGGGGGGACATGAAGGGGCTCCAAGGACACCATTGCCTCACCTCTTCCAGCATGGCCCTTCGAGGACAGGATGGGGAAGGAGCTGTACAGCCATGACCTCGTACAGAAAGGAAGAGACACATTTACAGCAACAGCAGAATGGTATTTCCAGAGGGGATGGGGCAGCAGGATAGGTTTTGCAATCCTGGAGGGCTTTTTTTCCCCCTCTCAAATTTGATAAATTGCAGCTCTGCTGAGTGCCCAGCTCCCTGGTGAGTGCTGCCTCCTCCTCCCCTGTGTGCTGGACCAGGCACTGATGCTGCAGCACATCCCTCTCCCAGCACCAACCTCCCTGAAAATGACTGAAAAACCCAACACAACTGAGGGAAGAGGATCCTTCCTTGAAGCCAAGATGTGACTTTAATAACTAGAGGTAATTGCAGGAGCACAGAGAAAACATGGTTGCATTAATTATTAAGAAATACGAATTGTTGGCAAGGCAAAATTAGATCTCTCCACTCATGCATGGGTGTGTGATTGTGATGGGGTCTCAAGTCCAGACAGAAAAGTCTCTTTCCTCTGAGCACACACAAACCAGTGGATCTTGCATATGAGGATCACCCTCACCATTGGAGTTCCAGTGCATTTGGCTCCAAGGTGCCTGATCAGGCTCAACATCCTTCTCCTTCACTCCCCTTCCCCATCACACATGCTCTGGCCACAGATGGCAGTGGGATTATACAGGCTGCTGGGATGCTGCTGGTTGATCAGAACTATAAATGAGGGGTTTTTAATCAAAATGTGGGGCTTTTACTACAGAATGGTGTGAGATTATAATCAAACATTTTCTGGAAAGCACCTTGTGTTAGCAAGTATTTTAACTCATTTTTTTAAAGACTTATCTATTTAGTCATGACATGCTAAAAATGAGTAGTTTTACTTTGCTGGTTTGATGGAGGATTTTTCTGTTAAACTTTAAAGTTAACCTTAGAAAAATGTAGCACAGAAGGTCAAAAGTCAAAGTTTGAGTGAAATGATCAAATGAAAAATTTTCATGGTTGGTAAAACTCTTTGAGTTTTTAACTGTGAAAATATTAGAGGGAAAAAAAGGTTTTTTTTCTGCTTGGATCAGTTTAGGAAAAGAAACAAATGAAAAAAATGAAGAGGATGTTTTGTAACCTGTGGAAAGTATTCTTTTTTACAATGAACTCAGCTATTAAAAGCAGAAGTGGTCACACCATGCTGCCTGGGGGGCTGCTGAGGATCCCAACATCCCAGCAGTGCTGGGCTCCACTGCTGCTTCTATGGATGGAAATGACTTTAATTAATTTTCTGGTAGAAGACAATTCAGAACTAAAATAAAGTAGCTTAATTCTACTGCCCCTTCCAATAGTGAAAAATGTTAAATTTGATGCTGTTAAATTTTCTTTGGAGATGTGACTCCCAGGGGTGCTGTGCTCCCCATGGAGGATAACAGGGTGCTGCCTGCCTTGCACAAACCACAGCTCCCAGAACATGAGCCAACATCCCAAGAGCCAAAACTGCTGGAAACCCCTGCACTGTGGGGGCCACTGTCCGTCCATGGATGCACAGGAGCCTGCAGGGAGAGGAAAGCCCTGTAAGCCCTCTGTGACCCCTGGAGCCAGGTGCCCCCACAGCCCTGGCCATGCTGAGGGAAAGCTGGGAGCACCCTGGAGGGAACAGGATCTGTCCCCCACAGCACAGAGTGCCTGGGTGCAGGAGCTGGTGGCCAGGGCGAATGCTGTGGTTTCCAGCCTCGCCGGGGAGCCGAGCCGCAGTCAGGTGAGATTACTCACATCACTTTCAAATTTTCCCACATTGCCAGCCCCAAAAACAGAGAAATGAAGAGCTGTGGGGCAGCCCAGCAGTGGCCCGTGTGTGGCGAGGGGCCTGGCCGAGGCAAGGGAGCTGGGGCTGGCAGCTGTGCCGTGCTGGTGGCCATCACCACCATGGCAGAGGTGGGTTTTGGCACCCCAGAGCCCTGTGTCACTGGCTGTGCTGTGTGTCTGGCTGCTGGGAGCATCCCCCAAGGCTGTTCCCAGCTCAGATGCTGAGCTGAGCTTCGAGCAGGTCTCTGTGCCTCTCTGCCCTGCGTGGGTGCATGGGTGCAGCACAGGAGTTGCAGGCTGCAGTCCAGCCCCGAGTTGCCCCATATGTGTTTGCTTTGACGTCACTTCTCAGAGAGAGTGAGATGAGTCGACGTGTCGGCTATGAAAAACAAAACCTACCAAGCTTTGCTGTTGCTGATTCAATGAGGAATTAATTCCTCTTCACTGCAAAATTAGTCATCGTGCCACAGAAAGAAAGGTATAAGGTCAGGCTGCAGCAAGCATGCACCGCTGCTGGGGAAGCTACCTGTGACCAGGGGCACTGTGCCTTTTGCTCTTTATCCTCCAATCAATCCAAATTAGCAAATGATTAGGGATGTACTGGGGACATTAGACCAGGTCGGATGAGGCCCTGGGCAACCTGATCTAGTAGAAGGTGTCTCTGCCCATGGCAGGTGGGTTAGAACCGGATGATCTCTACGGTTCCTTCCAACCCAAACCATCCTGTGATTCTATGGTATTATTAAGGACATTATTAGGTGCATCCTGGAGCATGCCAGGAGGGATTGCAGGAGGACTCCCAGAGGAATGCTGTCACTTGGGGCACTGGGGACCCAGAGCGCATGACTCAAAGCCAACTCTGCACACTCTAAGTTCTGGTAACATGTCCCAGCTGAGGGCCCCAGACCGTGTCAGCAGACACCTTCACCCCTCGTTTCCCCATGCTATTACACCAGGAGATGCTGTGATAAAAGATCACCCCGAGTACCCACTGCAGACCATTTTTGGCACTCAATTGCATGAGCTGGGGCTGGAGCCCTCGGGGAGCCATGGGCAAAGGCAGTGTCAACTCATTTCTCGTCTCAGCACACTTTTTTCTCTTTTCTCACTTTTGCTGCAGTCCCAGCACCCCAGCCCGCTGCCGTGGCGGAAAGGAAACAGGGAAAGTTAAAGCCACCCACGCTCAGGCACTGCCCTCATCCAGCCATGCACTGCTCCAGCAGAGCCAATTTTTGGTGGCTGCAGCAGCAGCAGCAGCATCTCTCTGGCCACTGTCCAGGTCAACCAGTGTGGCTGTGGCACAGAGAGCTGGATCTGGTTCTTACCCTCAGCACCACTAAGGGTTCCTCCAGAGACCAGAGACCACAATCCCTAAGAGCAGAAGAGTCCCCCTGCCCCCTGAACCCCACCTCTGGCTGGCTCTGACATGCTTGTGAGCAGCAGCCAGATGGAGAGGAAAAGAATAATCTGCAGCTATTAATTCTTGCATTAATTCTGTGTATGAATTGCAACAAGGAGCTGATTGGTTTAAGAGCTATATCACAAATACAGGCAAACATTGTCTTTGCTCAGGTTTTTATCCAAACATTGTCCTCGCTCTGTTTTTTATCCCAGCACTATACATTTTGTGGTTGATGGAGCATTAATTCCCTCAACTCTTCCCTTTCCCCCTGATTTCTTTCAGCTTCTTTAAAATCCAGCTCTGCTTTGAAAATGCTGATGAGGCACCTGGGTAGCCCTGATCTTTGCACATTGCAGGGGATGTGCTCACCTTAGTGGCCAAACTCAGCTCCCCTGATCCTGATTCCCCTGTGACTGGGGTGTGCATCAGGGAACAAGTTCCCTGGCATTTCACTCCTTGTGCATCCCAGCACTCAGAGGGGTGACCAAGATCCAGACACGATGGGGACAAATCACAGAATCACAGAACAGTTTGGGTTGGAAGGGACCTTAAAGATAACACAATTACAACTCCCTGCCACGGGAAGATATACTGCCCACTAAACCTCATTGCTCAGGGCCCCCTCCAACCTGGCCTTGAACACTTACAGTGATGGGGGAAATACAGGCAAAGAATTTAAAGCCTTCTAAAATTTCTCAGTGACCTTCCATGCTGCTGCTGGTTTCTGGTTTTAAGCAACAATGGTTATTATTTTTCAGTCAAACTCTGCAGGGGAAATAAGCCAAGTTTTTTGCCATTTACGGGCACAGGAAGAGCTGTTTCACTTCTCAAGTATTTATCTTCTAAGAGAAAGATGTAGGTGGCTCTTCCTGAAAATTTAAAAAAAAAAAAAAAAAAGAGGCATGGAAAAATAAAGATGAAAAGTCCCTCCCAGAGGCTGCTCTCTTAGGGTGACTGGGGGCAAGTGTGGAGGCAGCTACACCCCATACCAGAGGGATGGAACTCCCAAAAAATGAAATTTAGACATCACTACCCAGTGTTTACAGTTCCACTCAGCAAAAGAGCCACCTCACTCCTTGCGAAACCTCCTCAGACCCACAGAAAGTGCCCTCATGCAATGCCTGCCTGGTTGGGAAACATTCCTGCTGTGGTCCTCAAAGCATCTGCTCAGGAGGGGACAGAAACACCCCCCAGCCCCAATGTGCCACTGCCACAAAAGGCAGTGGTGACATTTGGCTTCATGGAACCAAAATGCTGGGGCAATATAACCCAGGGGCTGCACTGCAGCACCAAACCCCTGCTCTTTTCTCCTCAAAACCAGGGCAATTTAACTCTGGGGTTGCATCAAGCCCCAGCTGTTCCTTTTGTCCTCCAACATCCATCCCTGGTTACTGGCTCTCTCACGTTCTGGGCTACAGAGAAAAAAATCTCTGTCCCCATCATGCACTGTGGTTCTGAGAATTTGAATCAAAACCTGCAAACCCTGGAGTTACTGGTAACGCTTGAGGCTGTGAACATGAAGGCTCCTGCTTGACCTTTGGAGGCTGATAGTATCTGACCTGTTTTATTTCACTCCACTTCTTGAAGGCAAGCAGTCGGTCCAGTACCCAGAATTAATGAGGAAAATGTCCAAGAGAGCAAGGGAGGAAAGAAAAATAAAAATATGTCACAGAGGCAAGGCTTGCCCAGTTGCCAGACTTGAGACACCATTTCCTGGAGAACCAGGGACGTCACCCTCTGTGTGCCTGGCAGCACCAGGTCCAGCCAAACCTCAGGGTGCAAGGTTTGGTGAAATACTGAGGGTCTGCACTGTGAGAGCCATGTCCTGATCCCTGGTGCTGCTGGTTTCAAGGATTTTCACTTCCCTTGAGAAGCCATTTGCAAACCCCAGCCCCAACTGCATGCTGGATCTGACTGGAGAGGGCTTTGGCATCCGATTGTCATATCCCTAGATATTGGGAAGAAATTATTCTTTCTGAAGGTAGTGAGGCACTGACACTGGTTTCCCAGAGAAACTGTGGCTGCCCTATACTCCAGAAATGTTCCAGGCCAGGCTGGATGGGGCTTGCAGCAACCTGGTTTGGTGGAAGGTGTCCCTGCCCACGGCAGTGGAGGTAGAACAAGATGGTCATTAAGGTCCCTTCCAACCCAAACGATGATGTGACTCTAAGATCCCTCCTCTCCAAGGATGTGCTGCAGCAGCAGATGGAAAAACCTGCAAGATTTCAGGACCATCTGCCTGCAACAAGAACCCTCCAGGTGCCAGTGTTGTGCAGTTTTCTGGAGGCAAAAGTTTGTTTAACAGAACCCCTGGGCATGAGGAGAGGGGTCCTGGCTGCTGGCTGTGTTCTTACTTTCCATTTATAACAAAAACAAAACCAGCCCATGTACTTGAAAGAGTGTGGGGGAGTTTACAAAACACAACCCCCCAAAAACACTTACGTGATTTAAGATGTTTTGATTCACAAAACATCAGAGGAGTGAAACCTGCCCCTCCACATCATAGCAGTGCCAGGGTGCAAGGCCACCATGGGTGACAGCATCCTGCTGCTGTCACCTCTGTCACACCAGGACCGGGACAGGAGACCTATCCCAGGATGTTGCCCCTTGTCTATAGGCTTGGGAAGGGACAGTTGCTAGCCCCTCCTGGCAAGCACTATAGTCCCTATTTTATTTTCACCTTTTTCATTCTCCTCTCCTCTCCTCAGCTTCAGGGGACATCTCACTATCTGACAATATCACTGGTTGAAAGAAACAGACAACAAACCCAAGCTTCTCACCCCATCTGAAATCCTTAACTCGCTGACAATGCTGTGAAAAAATAATAGTAATAACAGGAATAATAAATAAAAAAAACCCGATACAGTAATGCTGCTGACTTGTCCAGAGGGAGCTTTCTCCCATGACACCCGATGGCCAAGGCCATGCACTCACACAAAGTCAGATGACAGCAAAGGAAAGTGTTTTACCATGTCAGAGGTGGCCATGTCCAAGCCCATGCCACAATCCAGTAAGAGATAAGCCAAAACAACCAGGGATGATAATATGTAATATCATCATCCTCCTTAAGTGCACATTTCTGTACTATGGTGAAATCCTTTCAAATTTATACAAATGTCAAGCACATTTCCAACATGGATGGGCAGGGATGAATGAACCACGGCTGCTCTGAGCCTTCCCTGGGGTCTCTCCCAGACCCCTCCACAGCATCATTCCAGCCCAGTGTGGGGACAGATGTCACTCCTTCCCTAGCACTGGTTTTGCCAACCAGTGAAGGCTGATGGGTGAGGACTGTGGCAAGGGGCATCCCTCTCCACAGGGACCCCCAAATCCCCCTGCTGATCCTGGCACAGAGAGATGCGAGCTGCCCGCTGCCACCCCCACATTATCCTAATCTGACTCTCATTTATTTCCCAGTTTCCATGATAAATGGTTCTGTGGGGGCCATGGAGGGAAGATAATCCCCTCTGGAGCCGAAGGGATGCTCTGTGGGCACCCTGCAGCAGTAAGGCGATAGCAGCTTTCCTTGTTGCTCACTTTCAAGGGTGACATGTTTACAAAGAATGCTACAGCCACTAATCCTGGATGATACCCTGTGTCTGCCTGAGAGAAATCCTAATTTTCTCGATAGGAGGAATTAGTTCCTTTAATGCTTAATACCCTTTTTTTCCTCTGAAAGCAAGCAAGCATTATTGTGCAGAGCGGAATAAACATTTTAATTAAAATGTGGAATTTATCTTCCAGTCAAATTCATACGAGCCCCCGACGACACGTCAAACTCTGCTTTCCCATTTTGAATCTTCCTCTGATCTCTTAATGCGAGCAGCTGAATTAAAACCTGGGCTTGGTGGATTTGCATATAATTAGAGAGCAAGGGAAATTAATATGGAATTGAATGGGTTTCTCCTCTGCCCATCTGATGTTTTTACTAGATTAAAAAGAGTTGATTTTTTTTAATGACTGCAAAAATGTATTAAATGTTATTTAACCTTTTTTTGTTGGGGGGAGGGAAGCAGACAGACTAAAGAAACAAACTTATACATACGATAATGAACAACTCCTATCGTGGGAAGCAAATATCATTGTAATTAGGATTAGAAAGGAATCCTAATTAATCTTGTCCTGCCACTTGACTTCTAGAAGTTCCTTAAATGTTACCTCCTATGAGATGTAAAACAAGAAGCAGTTTAAATGCTCGACAGCTAATCCTGGCGGCAGCAGCAGCATGGGGTAGAGGCTCCTGGATGAAATTTAGGATGGAGAGGTCTGATCCTGTGAGCTGGACTCAGACTGATGGGGAAACATGCATCTTTGCTGCCTCAGTCTCCTAATTCCTCACAACAAACTAGGTAATGAGTTACCAAACCAAGAGAGACAGGATGCACTAAGCACCATTGCAATCCCTGACTCTATACAAAGCATCTTTACAGATCTTTTTCCATTTTTTTTTTCAATATTCTCTATTTAGAAATACTTCTGGGGCTCATTTTCAGAATGGGACTCCAGGTAAGGGGTGGGAATATATGAGGTAACTCTGGTGCTACACATCCCCACCCCATGCCTCGATTTCATCTTCTCCACACTTGTGAAGATAAAGATTACCCACTGTGCCGGTACTAAGTCATACATATTTTAACTTGGCTCTTGTCATGTGTCATCAAATCCTGTTTTTCAGGTATTGAGATTCATAGATTTAATTGCACAAGATTTTACTATAGGAGTGGATGGTCATGAGATTATTTTCATCTTTGTGTCTCAGTATGGAAAGCAGCTTGGAGAGAGCTAGTTTCCAAACTTCAGGGCTTGGATGAAAGTCTCATTTTCCAAATACAGCCAAATACAGTGCCAGGAGGTGCCATAATGGGGGATTATGTCTTGGCCTATTAATAAATGCAGCAAACTTTATGTTTTATGCTAAAATAAAAATAATAAATGATCCCTACTATAGCTAGGCTGGCTTCTCAGCATATTTTTACCAAGAGCTCCTATCTTTGGCTATGGCTTTATGAAAGTGACTGTCAGCAATGGCCCTGAAGGGGCAGGCATGAAAAATTGTCACTTCAAAACTAGAGACCACACAAAACTTTCCCTGACTTGGATTTAATTTTAACCCTGGCTAATCATCTGTTCACAAGGCAGGACTGATCAAAGGCTTCACATTGAAAAAATGAGAAAGTCACAATTTCATATGGTTTTGATGAGAAAAATAATTGATGAAACTTTTCTCTTTCAGCTTGGTTTTGCTTTGAGTTTGGGGTTCATGGGAACACAAGAAGCAACAGGCGCAAACCTGAAAATCTGAAATCTTAGTACAGTTCTAATGATGCAGTTCTTACTGGGGAGCTTATCACCTGGTCCAGGACTGCATGGGGTGAGGAACTTTAAGCTACATTATCAATTTTTCTCAGAAAAACCCACAACTCTTTGTAAGGTGCACCAAACTTCACCAGTTTTGCTGGGAGAAGTTAAAGTGCAGGACAGAGTCCTGGTTGATGCACTCACCTTTCCAGGAAGCAGAAAACCCAGATATAAGCCATGTTCATCCCGAACCTTTCTTTGTATTTTCATGCTCTGGATCTCCTCTCTGGTGACATTTGCAAGAGCTGGACTGTACCCCTGGCTGACCACAGAGAGGGTCCTGGTGGCCTGACCCTGACTGGGGAAAGCAGCCCGAGGGAAATGTCTGTTCCCATCACCCCAGTGTGAGATATCACCATTTCATGGAGGTGGTGAAGGGCAAAAATGTCAAAGTACCAACTTTGCTGTCTGAGGTCAGACTTGTTTTCCAACACAGCTTGTCCTGGGAGCTCGCCCTGCCTTGCGGTCAGCTGTGACACGCACTCCATGGAAAAGGTTTTCCAGAAAAGTTCAACAAAGCAGAACTGAGCAAACAGAAGGGTGTGTATGGAGTCAGTCCCATGGGAGGCAGGGACTAGGGTGGCTGA
This sequence comes from Erpornis zantholeuca, assembly GCA_013400515.1. NCBI lineage: Eukaryota > Metazoa > Chordata > Aves > Passeriformes > Timaliidae > Erpornis > Erpornis zantholeuca. Next base: position 254,973 of record VZTN01006700.1, on the reverse strand, counting down.
TGTGCAAGCAGCCACTGTGTCCCAGCACGTCCCAGTATGTCACTGGTGCACAGGTTCGTCTGCCAGGTCTCCCTGCACCGGGAGCCCCCAGTAATGCCACCAGGATGCCACCACAATGCCAGCTGCTTCCATGAAATGCAAACAGATCCAACAACTGCCCCAGCACTTGCACCCATTTAGATGAAAAGAAGAAGAAAAAAAATTCAAGAAGAAGGAAAAATGGATAATAACATAAAGCTTCTGCAATAGAATTTTCCCCAGATAATTAACTAACTCAATCCACCACCAGAGATCAGCTATTTAACTGCAGGTCATTTTGTAACACAGACTTTTTTTAAACTTACTTGTCATGGTCTCTGATCTATTACAGTAACTGACAGCTGTATCTGCTGAACGATGGAACTGAGGTTACAGAGAACACTGATTATACTAAAAAACCCCAAATCATCTACCACATCTGCATGCATAAAACCTCCACATACCTATAGATGACATTTTTAAGCTTAGGAATTATTTAGGGCTTGAGTTGGAAGTCCATGTGTCCCACATCTGCTTTGGAGACCATCTGGGAATGAAAAACTTATCCTGCCAACAGGACAATGATACACAGGCAAAAGAGTCTTTGCTTCAGGACATTGTTACAAGATTAAATCCTATACTAGGATTGCATTTTTTATAGTAGAAGTTATCTTCATTACCCATGGATTGTACCTTTGCTGAAAAAATCAATTAAAACACTGTTGTAATTGGGTTAGGATTTACCTTCTTCTCAGCAAAGTTCACAATTAAAAAATAAGCCCATCTATCTTCTGCCCATCATCCAAACTCCTTAGAATGTGAAAGGCAAAAATTATATGGATTATAGAGAATTACATTTTTTTATACCTCTCTGTTTTAAGTGAGGTGCTACACAGATAAAGCAATTTCTTCTTAAAACACATATTTAATATAATGTCTTCCCTTTAATTCTTTGGCTGGCTCTCTCCTCTTTTTCAGGACATAAAGCAACTTGAGACTTTCTGAAGAAATAAATCCCCAAGATGAGCCAAGCCCCAGCTGACAGGATTTATAAGGAAACACCATCCTAAAACAGGTGACTCTCTATGTCCTCAGCTGAAGGGGCATCTCCAAACATTTTAGCAAAAGATTAACAATTTAGATTCATAGAATTGAAAATAAGATACAACTCATGCCAAAGTCAATGAAGTTTTCCCACTAATTTATCTAATCTAAGGCCAAGAACACGACATTATCTCCAGTGCTGGCAGGTGTTCATTCAGGTCCTTGAATCACAGATTCGTTTAGGTTGGAAAAGCCTTCTAAGATCACCGAGTCCAAATGTTAACCCAGCACTGCCAAGGTGACCACTAAACCATGACCCCAAGTGCTACATTTACATGTTTGTTAAATCCCTCCAAGGATGGTGCCTCCCCCCTGACTGCCTTGGGCAGCCTCTTCCAGGGCTTGACAACCATTTTGGTGGGTATTTTTTCCTAATAGTAAATCGAAACCTTCCCTGCCACAACTTGAGGCTGTTTCCTCTTATCCTATCACTTGTTTATTGGGAGAAGAGATGGATCCCTACCTGGCTCCACCCTCCTGTCAGGGAGTCTTAGAGAGCAAGCAGGTGCCTCCTTTTGTCCAGAATGAGCCCCCCTAGCCCATCTCATCAGACTTGTGCTCCAGACCCTTCTCCAGCTCCACTGCCCTTCTCTGCAGACTCTCCAGCACCTCAATGTCTGTCTTGGAGTGAGGGGCACAAAACTCAACACAAAACAGAATCTGAGGTGCAGCCTCATCAGTGACTGTAGAAGTAGGAAGAGCCAGAGTTTCCCACAAGATAAATACTTGTTTGTTGTGTTGCAAGGAGACTGGCCATAAAATGCTGCCTTTAGTCCATCTCTCTTATCACCACATCCACCTGCCTCGGCTTGACTGTCTTGTTTGTGTATGGGGCTATAGTCAGATCAGGAGTTTAACAGAAATTGCACTTCTTAAGTGTAAAGAGTATTTTAGGGTGGAGACTTCTTATCTCCTGAATCTGAACGAGATGGAGCTCAGCAGACTCAGTTCTGCTTGTGGTCTTCACCAAGTGAACAGTAAATATTGCTTGTAGCAGGAGATTTTATATAAAATATTTCTATACATTTGATGCAATGGCATAATAATAACTACCAGTGACTGACCAAGGTCTTACAGGGACGTTTCTCTCTCTGTTTGCTGGCTGACCCCAGAGAAAGAAGTAGGGAAATTACTCAGAAACAGAGGCTAATGAGCATTTTTCATTATTTTGTCTTTATGACAGCAGAGTTTGCCACTGATTTCAAGAGGAGTATTGTCTGCCACTCTGTAGCCAGTACCATAGAAATCTGTGAGCATTAAAACTTAGATTAGCAAGGGCATAAATACGGGCACACAAATGAATGTCCAGGCAAACACATGCACAAACATGCATGCCAAGCCTCTCCTCCTGCAACCAAAGAACCACAGAATCATAGGATCTTGGGATGGTTTGGGTGGGAAGGGACCTCAAAACTCACGCAGTTCCAACCTCCCTGCCATGGGCAGGGACATGTTCCACTAGAGCACTGTAATGGAGATGTGCACAAACTACCAGGTCCTGGAGACATGGCAGAGAAAACAAAGGAGGGAAGCCAAGATAACAGCACTGAGTCACTGCTGTAATCAACACCCCAGCCCCTGGCACAGCCCCCAGCCCCACAGGCTGCTGGGCTCCACTCTCCTCAGAGGGCCCAGCATGGGAGGGAGCACTGGAGCATGGGGCAGATCAGCCTCTCACCAGCCCCCCTCATTAATCTTCAGGCTCGTTAGGTTATCAGGACACAACTACTCCCACTAAACAAAATCCACTTGCATGTTCCATTTAAAAAAAAAGTATTACTATTCTAAATGACTATAATTTGTGCTTGGGACTAATAAATCTTAATTATTCAGCAGAAAACAAATTGTAGTGTGGGATTTAATCCCTCATATCTACTCTACTACAAATGAGGTACCAGTGATCTAAGAATGAGCTACCTGGAAATCAGTGATTACATGATCTATTTATTTTCATTCTCCATTGGGTGTTATCTGAATACCTGCAGTGCCTCTGTTCTCACCTGACGTGTACCATGCTGTGCCACTGCAATGACACCTGCTGGTGGCCACAAACTGTCAGCCGACCTAAGTGACTTTATTCACCATAATAAAAGAATCTATGTCCTCCTGCACTTTTGGTTTTGTTATGGTATTTTTTCCTCCAACTTAGTACAGAGCTATGGAACAGCATTTAAGTGAAAAGGAGTAATTCTGCTACATCTGAGCAAACTCAAGAGGTAAAACTCACCCCAGCAGTCCACGGAGCACAACACTGCTCTGACAAGTCTCAGTGGTTTCTCTAAAAATCCCATGTGCCACGGGTAAAAAAAGGAAGGGGCGGGTTTCACTGGGATGGAAGACTTAGTATAATTATAAGTTATGGGATCATGGCAAAATCCAGATCAAAGAAAGGCATTTCCCATGGCAGATCTCCAGCAGTTTCAAGGAAAGATAACCTCTGTTCTGTCTGGGTGGCAAAGAAATGCATTGGCCACCACAGCAGAGGACCACACGACTGGAGTACTGTAGGACTCTGAGCCCACAAACTGGCAAACATTTCCCTTTTTCTTGCCCTGGGGGTCGGCTGACACACATGCCTCACATCCCAGCAGGGCTGCCACTGTGCTCAGTGCTGCTTCCCATGGAGCCCACAAGCTGTTCCATGGAACAGAGGCTGTGCCACATCAGGTGGATGTCAAGGCCAGGTGGGACCAGTGGAAAATGTCCCTACCCATGGCAGGAGGGTTGGAATGAGATGATTTTTAATGTCACTTTGATGCTTTAGGTTTTAACTTTTATATTTTTCAAATCCTGTACTGTTAGTGTAACTCTGAAGTTTCCTGTAGCTTGTTAATGCTGTTCTCTTATGCCAAGAGAGACATAACAAACCTCTCTAGCTTACTCTCCAAGGACACCCAGACCAGAACTGTAAACCTTCTTCCTGGGGAGAGGGGGGCAAGCTTGGGGAAATTCCATCATTGGCTGGGTTCTGGTTGGTGAATTGATGCTGATATAAAAGTGTGAAGAATTCATGACCTGTCGTCCATTTCGGGATCCACTGAGGCAGGACCTTCTGGGAGCCCCAAAGTGTACATCTGAAGGCCTTCCAAATAAATCCCTCCTTTATTCCTGTCTTGTCTCTGTTTCTAGGTAGCCATTTAAGGCATCACCTTCCTACCCAAACCATTTTGTGTTCTGTGACCAGGATGGACTCCGGGCCACCAGGGCTGTGGGGCCACAGGACAGCCCCAGCTTCTATGAGGTGCCATGCTCCACACTGGGTGCCCAAGCACTTTTAAAATAATTCCTCATGGGTCTCACTGAAAGCTAATTATCTTTATGCTGATGGATAATTCTGAATCCTGGTTCCCTTTGTACTGGGACTCCTACTACCGAACCTGAGGTGTGAGGAGTCACATCACCAAAGCCAATGCATTTCAAAATCCAGAGGCATGGTGCAGATGCCAATAGGTAAAAGCATTTGCCATAAACATTCCTCCAAATGGGCCAGCACTCATGGAGGGTGGTGTCTGATGGCATCTTTCTGCTGAGGCTGAATTCCTCGTGTTCCTGCACCACAGACTTGAACTTTGATTGCAACAGTCCTGCCCCAACCAGGGTAAGAACATGCTGGGAAGTATTTACAGTCATCCCTGCTACTTGGGATTTTTTGCTAGAAGGCACATTACTAGGAGAAAAATGCTGCAATATAATTTTAAAGATTTCGAAGAAAAAGTTATTGCTCAGAGTAGAAAGAAAGGAACATAGCCTGGTACTGCAAGTACTCTACATATGGGAAATACTTCTCATCACCACTTACTACACATGATGGGATCTCTCTATTCTGTCATATTGAAACAAGGTAAGAGTTAATTTAAATCTGGAGATAGTCACTTAACAATTTTAGCAGGAGGAGGCTGCAGGCAGCTTCCTTGCAGGGAGAAACCTCTAAGCCCATCCTATGCCATAGCACAACCCAGCCACAGTCTGTGTACTTCCAGGCAAAGCAAGAAGTCAGAGGATTGGTGAGATCAGGGCAGGATGAAGACTGAGGGACATGAAAAGGCTGTTATATTTTTCATGTCACCAAAGAGTACCAGTCTATGAGCTTGAAAGCTTTGAAGAGCCCGATTTGTAAAATCGAAAGAAATGAAAATAAAATAATTAAATAAGTCTGATGGCAGCTAACAGACTGCTCACCTAGCATTTTCCCACCTCGGGCAGGAGCTCTGATTAATGCTAATTAGCTTATCTTCACATTAGATCCTGATGATTCATCACTTACTACCCCAGGAATTATGACGCACTGGGGAGAGATATATTTGTAGATTCCATGGGTGTATGCCATGTCTGGAACACCTAAATGATTTTGGCATGAAAAGGGACCAACCACAAGCCTAGCTAATCAAACCAGCATTTCTCAACCTACACCTTCCAGTAGTTATAAAAAAGATTCAAAGCAAAGACAAGACTATGGCACTGAAGACAAATTTATCTGCCTCATCAGTGGTGTAGAATCTTTGCAGAACAAAGGCCTTTATCGGCAACCTGCCAGGAGCCTGTGGCTGCTCCTTGTTTGCATATAAATTTAAAAAGAATTTTAATAAGTGTTAAATGCACATGATTATTTCTTATTTATAGCTGAAAGTAGGTGTATGCAGTGCTTTATAAAATATAGAGAAAAGAAAAAGTACCTTTAGAAGCCTGAATGGAAATCAACAGAAAAACCTGTGACTGCTTCACTGAGCTAACTTTTGGGTAACATGGCTTTGCTCCCCCGTGGCCACAGGCACAGTGGGGCCAGCTTGGAACACCAGCCTTGTCCTTTCACACGTGATGCATCAAATGAGAAAGGATGCGCTCACAGCTGTGTGCTCCTCCCCGGAGAGGTGCACAGATGGCCAGCTGTCTCTGTGCCATCGGGTGACTGTCACTCAGCATGGGGCTGGAATGGAGCACTGCATCCTCACACAGCTTTGGCAGGGGTGCTCTGCAACCTGGGGGGGATGCATTTGGGATGGACTTTAACCTCAAGTTGCTTTGCATTCAATTGTGAGCAAGCATGCCAACAGCCTGGAGCTTCTCTTCTTCTGATAGCTTTTGAACTGTTGATCACATAAATCCCAGGCCCTCTTGTTATATGTAAAACAGGAGTAGCTGTTATACTCCTTTCGGCTGAAATTTCTATTCTATTCTATTCTATTCTATTCTATTCTATTCTATTCTATTCTATTCTATTCTATTCTATTCTATTCTATTTCTCTCTCTCTCTCATTTGTCCCTGAGCTGCAAGGAAGGGAAGGTCATTCCCCCACACTCATCGCACCACCAGGACCTGCCACCTGCCTGTGTTACTTGTAAACAGGATAAAACAAAAAAAAGCTGAATTTTACTGTGGGGGTTGAAGTTTCAGCTATCTTTCAAAGCAATGTGGAGTCATGAAACAGAAGAGATCAAAGACTTGTTTGCGAACTTGAGAGTTATTATTGGATACAGTTCCTTCTCAGTCAAAGTATCTTGATCTCTTCTGGAATTCAGAAGAATTTCCTCAGAAATAAATCCTTGCACCACTGTGGAGCTGCAGTCCATCAAACATCTTATTTACAGGTTAATTAAAGGAACTGTTCTAGCCGAGTCATCTCTCAGGGATGACATCAGACATTCTTCCTTGAAGTCTTTTTTTTCCAAGGAAGACTTTTGTCAGACCATGCACCTATGGTACCAATATTTGTTTTAGCCATGTGAGAGCCAGCAGGGAAATCTGGGACAGGGCACCCCTGATCTACTGTGATCTACTCGCTTGTGAAACCAGCATTAGTGATGCTGTAGTGTTGTCACTTTCCCATTTTTTCCTAGTTCATGGCTCCTGTGAAACATGAGCCTAAATAAATCCTAAAGTTCATCTGGAGAACAATATTAACCTTGGCCCTGACCCCAGTCCCAACTCATGGGATTCTGGATCTCAGTGTAGATTCCACCCCAAAAAAGCATTCCAGCAGGTCCACCTGGATTTAAGGCAGGTTGTATATAGCTTCCATCTTTATGACTTGGGCAAGAATTTTGGTTAGGATTAGTATTAGGCAAGGGGAAAACAATGGCACTGAGGCTGGAGTAGGTGTTAGGATCATAAGTCAGGTCAGGAAGAACAGATAAAATTGGGTCATGAGAAGGTTCAGTGGAGGCAGATGAGCAAAGTGTGGGGAGAAGACATGGAGCTCTTTGAGAAAATTTTCTTCTGAAACTGGTGAGGGCTGCATGACTTTGGGAAGGTCCAAAAGACACTGATGGGTTAGGATAATAAAGGGATTTGGGGAAGACAGCACCAAAATGGAAAGCTCATGGTGAGTGAATTTGTGACTCCTTTGAAATCTGGCATCACCAGGAGTCACTGTAGCAGTGAATAGGCTGAGGTTGAGGTCAAGGTTAGAGTTTGAATCCAGCAGATTATATGGTGGACTCTGCTGCCACATCTGCAGCCATTTCATTTAGTCTGGGAACTGGGAGAGGTTTCTAGGGCTGGGCTGACATTAAATGTAGGATTAGGGCTTGAACCAGGAGAAACCACTGAGATTGTACTACAGACATCACTAAAACAACCTGAGAATTGCTGAGTGCCCCTGGGCCATTCTTCCAGCCACAGCCAGCAAGACACTGATGGCCAAGGCTCAAGGCAGTAGGTAAAGCTCGGTTGGTAAGTGCCAATTGAACAGTGTCCCATGTCCAGATCATGAATCCAGAAGCAGCTACACTGTGTCATGGCTTTTCTCAGCCAAATCTTAGTCCTAAAAGTTTCTCCTCCTATCCAGTGTCTCTCAGCATCCCTAACTCCCATGGAGGTCATGTCTCTGTCCTGGCTCCCAGGTTCACTTCCACCTTTAGCTCTCTACCAGCCCAAACCTTCACCCTAATACATATCTTACTCTAACTCAAAAAACAGATGCCATTTTTTTGTTAAACTGTACATTCAAGCCAAATCCTCACAAACTTGTTGCCACACTAAAGACAATCACATCCTGGCTTTCCCTTCCCAGCAGGTGTTCTGCAGCCAGCTCATTCTAGGCCTTAGTGCTAATGAAGAATACGAGGAGTAAATAAGAATTAGTAACTACACTCAAAATCTGTTTCCTCCAGGGCAGGTTGACTGACCTGTGAAACCCACATGTGTTGTGTTACAGACTGTAAACTTTCAACACTGCAGGAGGAATCAAAAGCAAAAGCCATTATGGATGTGGAAGGCAGTTGCCTCACCCACCCTGTTAATGCATGATGATAAACACATACAAGTGTCCTTTGCATAGATCTGTACTGGGACATCTCTTTTTTTTCCCAATCCAAAGGTGGAAATGATCCATTGCAGATGGTGCATTATAAATGTGGTGTGCCATACTTTTCCTCCTGAGTTTTTGAGTAGCAAACAAAACCAGGAAGATTCACATCCTGGCTTTCCTTTCACAGGCACAAGTCACTGGAAAACAGGCAGCAGCTATAACTGTGCTGCTAAGAAACAAGGCATGAAAGGACTCCTGAGCCTCCTTGTATTTTTGGGTGTTGCTACCTGCATCTTAATCCTCAGCCTGCTTGGAAGCAGAGCAGGGGCAGCCTAAATCAGTTCTATGCACAAGTAATTCTTCCTGTCTCCCTCAGCTCCAGTGGAAGGGCCATACCCTGCCCTTTCCAAGATGGAAAGATGTGTCATCCACATGGGATGCTGAAGCATATGGGTCTTGTATGAGCAAAAGCAAGGAAGATTTTCATGCACTTACAAATAAAAGGAAGAATTGAACTTGCTTACAAAGATTTGTAGAATCCTAGAAAGTTTTGGGTTGGAATGGACCTTAAAGCTCAAGCAGTCCTAACCCCTGTCATGGGCAGGGACACCTTCCACTATCCCAGGTTACTCCAAGACCCATCCAACCTGGCCTTGAACACTTCCAGGGATGGGGCATGCACAGCTTCTCTGGGCAAGTTGTGCCAGTGCCTGCATCCTCAGGGCTAAAGAGAGGCTAAATGTGTGTCCAGGTATGTAAGGAATATTGCTGAGGTTGCGTCCATGAGTGTCGACTCCCTCCCAGCACAGTGTCCTTCCCAGCACAGAACCTTCCCTCCATGGCTCAGTGGGCTGGAGCTCCACTCAGCCTCTGCTGACAGACACAAGCAGCTGCTCACTACAGCCTGACTGCTGTGCAAGCCAAAATGGCACGAGGACGTCACCCTACAGCAGCCTGGGCGGGCGTGTGCGTTTATCTGTATTTGTCTGTGCACACACCGAGGAAGTTAATTTTAGTTTCATGTTTGAAATTCTTCACTGCTTTAGCTACACAGTCTCCTCTGTCTTCAGTCTGTGTGTAGCCAAGTTCAGGTGAAAAACACCATGTCTGTATTTTCCACGGTAAACCACACAGGGTTTAAACTCACATCACTGTATTTGCAAACATGCAACTTCTGCATAGCCGAATCCTGTTTCAGTTGAAACCCTCACCCCCAAAGTGTCTGACATTAGAAAAAAGAAAGTTAAATTCTCGACCACAAACAAAAAACCTCATGCTGGCCCCACTGTATCCTGTGTACACCATTAGAGAAACAGGAGCCTGTGTTTTGATTTCCATGCCATGTTGTCTTTCTGGTCTGGCTAGGGTTGGTCTAAACTGTATTCTGAGCAGAAGGAGAAGCTAATCCTTCACCACCCTTCCCCTGTGATACAGGACGAGCCCAGGTGTTCTCAGGCACAGGAGTAGGGATAATCACCCTTTGGGACCACACATTAATTTGTTCTGTTCTGTTCCTAAATTCAGTCTCTCTGCTTCAATTATCTCTCTTCCACCCAACCAGCAGCATTTTTGCAGATTTTGCAGGCTGGGTATTTCAGGCTCTCAGGTCCTAATTCCTTATTCCTGTTCCTGATTTCCCATGATACGGGAGCCTTTTCTTTGCTCCATACATTGCCTGAAGAATGAGAAGCAAACCCAAGGCTCTAAGAATACTTTTTACCACCCAGACACTTCATTATATGGCTCCCTTTTTAGCAGGTGCTTTAAGCAGAAACACTTCACTAAGGAAAAAGAAGATGAATCCAGTTGAGGATGACCAGATACTCTCATTAGCACTGGCTGACAGGCTTTTCTTCGGAAAGTTGTGCCACTGAATCTTGCTTGCCTACATTCTTTGTAGGTAATGTAATCCTCATTTAAAAGTTTGTGGCTGTCCAACATCACTTGTTACCTCCCTTCCACAAACAGCAGAGGAAGGCAGAAGATGCAGAAATTAGACTTTATTGTTGGTTTGCTTGTATTCCATGATGTGTTACAGGCTTAGTTTATCTCAACAGAAGTGAGCTAAAAAATGAGGAGAAAATGAGCTGAATTCCTTGTCCCAGCTTCTGCAGCATGAGCAGTGTGACAGCTCCAGGCAACAATGCCCAGCATCCAGGGACACAATGAATTTGGGATTCACCCATCCCTCGACACTGCTCCAAGTACCTCCCTGCGTGCTCACTGTGAGTAATGAGCATTATACCCTGCTGACTCATCCATTATTCACAAGTAAATCCATGTGTGGTGGCTTGGAAATGAAACATTAAGAGAGATTTTTATATAAATTTCTATCTAAATATGTTACTGAGAATATTAGCCAGACTGAAAAAGGAAGTACTGTCCAAGACCAGATCAGCACACATTTGCTGTGAGGGGATAGGAGTCATTCCCAGCATTTCCAAGGAGTGACCCACTGCTCACTGATGGATCGTTTCCAGACACTTCCACTCCTACCTGTGATTACAGCAGCTCAAGCTTCTCCCCTCCCTCTCTCTGGGCATGTTTTTGGGTGACCCAGCAGCTGCTTGGATCTCCATTGCTGCTGGTGGCCCCAGCATTGGAGGACAACTCTTCACCCGTGCTCTCTCCATCAGGCAGCAGAGCTCCTGACTCCCTCCTTTTCAGCTCATTCCACCCATCCGTGTTGTAAGGAAAAATCCAAATCTCTGTGAGCCTGCTAAGGGAGCAGGAAAGCAGAGATGACCACCCAGCAGCTCTTGGCATGCTCTGCTCATCATTTAAGAAGCTGAGTTTTAAAAAACGTATCAGAGTAGCAACACTTTGCTTATTTTCTGTTCTCTCCTGATCCGGTGTTCCCAGAACGTGTTAAGTCCTAACCAAATGCCCCAAGGGGCAGAGCAGTGCACCCCAGTGAGTCACCCTAAATAGCACCATACATCCTACAGCTGAAGGGATGAACCTGACAGCCACTTGTGCTGCGTGTGGAAGTCAGGAGATTCCACACGTGTGAAACAGAGAGACTGACACAGCTGACATAGAACAGTCCTCTCCTTAAAGCTGATCAAGAATATGCTGAGCTACAAGGCAGGGCAATGGGCAGTGCTGTGGGAATAATGGAGCCCCAGAGTGGTACCTAAGGATGCTGCTGTCCTGAGGCACTGACCTCATGGGCTCCCTTGGGAGTTTGGTACCCAGGACACCGGGGTCACTGGATTAATTCCCTGTTTAACAGGCACTCACTGTACTGCTGCAGCTCTTCCCTACATGTATGATCTGTCTGTAGTCAGCACACCAGGAATGGGAAAATGGAGAGGACAGTGGCCCAGGGATGTTCCCAGGGAATGAGGGCTCAGAACCCAGCTGGCACAGGGATGTAGGAGAAGGATGCACTGGAGACACAGTCCTCTGCCCCAGGAAGATTCAAATAAATACCCACACTGCCACTCTAACCTCTGTCTTCCCCCAGGGAGGGAATTCCTTTGAGGATTGGGGAAATCCCACAGCATCAGTAGATTTTCTGGGAAGGCTGGAGGATAAAAAAGGCACCTGCCTCCATTCAAGTCTCTAAAGCCTTAGAGGCCTCCTTGCCAGCAGAACATCCATGAAATAATACTGAGTGGTTTGTGGGATTGGGATAATTTCATGTAGAGGCATTTTGAAAAGGCTGGATCACCCCCACCTGTCAAGTGTGAGTCAAAGGTATGTCTGAAATCCTCCTCAACTGCAGAAGAGGTGCTCTTAACATGGAAAAGTGCTTTCCAAAAGAAAGTAATTAACTCTTTTGTCTTAATTCACATGGATGAGCATCAGGAAGCGACTCCAGAAAATGCCCATATTGGGTTCCATGGTTGTCAGCCTGTGAGTTCATAATGCAATTCTAAATCTGAAATGAAATGGCTGCTTTTTCAGTGTTTGTCATGCAACCTTTCTCTGGGATCTGAATGTCAAGCTGGGTCAAGCTCTCTCCTTCCTCCACATGGTCACCAATTTGAAGGAATATATAGGTCAGATTCTATGCAGACACTCCTTCAAAGCTATTACTTCAAATTATACGACAATTATATGTGTTGAATTTAGCAAGTCTTCCTTTTAAATGCAAGCTTGTTTCAGGACTTTAAAACTCTTGGTATCTGCAGTAAAATATTTTGACTTACAGTGGCTGTCCTGAAAACAGACAGGACCAGCAGAGAATGGAAGTTTTCTTCTTCAAGGAATTGTGTGGTGGACTTCAGATCAAATTCTGACGGCCAGAATTGGCCAGCGAATCTCAGAGATCTCAGAGAATCTCAGCCACACAGTTGCCCCTAACGCCAAGGGGAAGGCAGAGAATTGAAGGCACAGAAAATACATTTAATTGTATTTCCTTTCTTGACATTTCATTTCACACCATTCCTCAATTTCTCATTTAATTTATTTTCACAAAATTAAAATTCTTCATTTAACGAACGGAAATGAAATCTCAAGATTTCAATGAAGATCATTTCATTAAGTTTTTGGCTCATTTCACTGCACTTCATTTCATTTCAGTCTATTCCACTTAACTGTTTTCACTTGATTTCAGAACTTTCTTTTTTTTCACATTAAACTTTGAGCAAGCTTAGTGCTGTGGCTGAGATGCTCACCACATTCATGGCCCCAATCCGAAAGGAGTGGAGGCAGAAAAGTTGTGGCTTTGCTATGATCCTCGTGGAATGAGTTTTCCAGCCCAAGTGTCCAAGGAGCTCTAGCCTATTTACAAAATCCAACACTAATTCTAGGCCTAATGGGAGCTTCATATTGGGGCTCCTGCAGATCAGAGAGATGTAGGAGCAGCAATGTGGTGGTCCAGCTGTGATCAACTAGGCATGCCTTTTCCAGCCCCAGTGCTCCTGGAGCTGTAGGCTCTTTGACTCTCTGAGTGCCTAACCCTAGCCCTAGCTGTAACCCTAACCCTAATGGCAGTTTGGCACTGGGGGGCACACAGATTAAAAAGTGTGTAGTTGGCAATGTTGGCACCCTACCGTGACACCCTTGCAATCCTTTTCGAGTGCCATCATCCCTGGAGGTGTAGGCTCTGCAGCTCTGTGCACTGTCACCCTAACCGTAATGGCAACTTGTTGCTGGGGCTGAGGTCCTCGTCACCATGGCTGGTCTGGATTCAAGAAGTGTAGAGTGAGAAAAGGAGATGCTGATCTAGAGCTGTCTACCTTTTTAGCAGTAAACGTTTTCTTCAACCATGAAGAAAAAAACATACACTGAAGAAAGCTAGGTTCACATGGAACTCAGGTGGAACTAGGGAGACTGGATTAGAGTCAGGATTAAAGAAAACATTAAAGAATCATATTCCTTGTTTTGCATAGGGCAGTGCTCATGAAAAAATACCTAAAGCACAGAAATAAGCATAACTCATTTTCTTTCACCTAATCTGGTCATCTGCAAAGAGACATAGGTAGCATTACACACATGGCAAAATAAAAATGTAGGAAGCCAAGTGCAGACAATGATTCCAACAAGTAAATGAAGAAATTCAAGCAGAATGAGATGAAGATGAAAGACTTTCTGAATGATGCTGTCGAGACTCACTTGCAGGCCTTTGCAGCAGCATGGCTTGGTTGGCTCCAACAGCAGGGCATGAGATTTTACCACTTCTGTATTTTTCCTTCATAAACTAGAGATTACAGACTTGTGGATTAATTTGCTTGTATTGTTGAACCTCAATACCGACAAAATGACAGAAACCCATGAGTGATCAAGCAAGAAAAGCTTAATGTGAAATGCAGATGGAGTCAAACTGGGGGGCAAAGATGTCCCCAACTTTCCAAATATTTCACTTGCTGCAACGACCTAACTGCCCACACTTGGAGCACAGCAGATTCCAGGCTCCTGGTGCATCTGGAGAATGCACCACAAGCCCTGCCAGCTTCCAGACCACATGAATCATGCCTTAGGATTCTCAAATTCAAAACATGCTCCCTTTCGATACCACAAAGGTCCTAAAATGTCTTTGGGACTGGGATTTAGCTTTCACCACTCTGTCTGTGGATGAGGTCCCCTCCCAAGAGCCAGTCTGCAATGTCTGGAAAACTGTGTCCCATCACAGCAATGGGGTGCACCAGGGTCACTGCCTGGGAATATTTTGGACATGTAATGATAAAAGGCTTTTTCCACATCTGTCACAGGTGGAGGTGTTGAGCATGTGAGGAAGAGGAGAATTGACAAGCTAATTTAGCAAAGAAAAGGAAGTTTGAGAGGCTTTGTGGTAAAGTCAGTTAAAGCAATGGTATAGTACTGAGGTAAAAAAACTGAAGATACAAACCCCACATCATCCTAATCTCTGTTTAATCAATCCCATTGAAAGAGGCTGAGAAAAAAAGTGTGTATTTCATTCTGTCAAAACCAGACATTTTTGGGCCTTGATTGCTGGGAACACACCACTGGAAGTGTGGCATCCTACAGAGAGTTGACCTGCTAAAATATCCTTCAGTTTATAATAAATTTGAACATTTTATAAATATCTAGGTCTGCTCAAGAAAGGTGTACAAGTGGTTTTTATTGAAATTCAAGAGGGTTTATGCAGCAGAGACCTCTGGGTACACAGTCAGCAAAGCTTTCATGTAGCAAAAAAAAAAAAATTTACAAATTAAGTCCTTGATCTTACATGTATAAATCCAACACTTGCAAATACAAATATATACAAATAATTTTATGCACCAATTGTTAGGCTGGTTTTGACAAGACCATCTATATATGTAAAATCATTTCCCTACGTGAGCATCTGCAGGTCCAAGCCTAACACCCAGCAAAGACTTTGGGAATGTTGCCCATGGCAGGGCTAGTAACCATCAACTTACCAAAACAAGGCCTTTATGGCCATAAATCTTCGGTGTCCATACAAATCAGATGAGACATAAGTTTTTAATAATGAATAAATTCACTGTGCTGTTTGACACTGGCACAGGTTGCCCAGAGAAGCTGTGGTTGCCCCTTCCCTGGAACTGTTCAAGGCCAGGTTGGATGGGGCTTAGAGCAACCTGGGATAGTGGAAGGTGTCCTGCCCATGGCAGGGGGTTGGAACGAGATGAGCTTCAAGGTCCCTTCCAGCCCAAACCATTCTGTGATTCTGTGACTTTGGTACTCTCTCTTTTGGACTCTGATAGCCTGGATTCCTTATTTAAGAGAATTACAGAACTGAGAAGGGATTAAATCAATACGCAGATATTAAAAGCTGGCTGCAGAATTTTATCAAGAAACCTACACAACTTTTAGAGAATGATTCATTTAGTCATGACCATGTTGATCATGGTATGGAAAGGAGTGAAGAATTCTAACTCTGATCTTTATTAGAGAATTACACTCCTTACCACAGAAATCCATAGAAAAAAACACTGGGAGTCTTGAACATAAGCACATAACACCTGGAAGTTTCCTAGGAATCTGAGGACCTGGCTGGTTTTTTAGGAATAATTCATAAACAACAAGAATAGCCAAAAAGTAGGAAGAGCTGCTGCTGGAGAGAGAGCACAACAGTGATCAGACAAACCTGAGGAAAACACAGAGCCCCAGGATAAGAAAAGCTTCAGGGCTTTCCCAGCTGCTGACAGTACACAGAGCACGGCCCTGCCAAATCACACCAGCTGAACATCCAGCCTTAGCTACAAAGGTAGCTCCCCAACATTGTCATATTCCACCTTCGGAGCTAAAGAAAACAAATTACCCATCAGCAAAGATATCATTTTTGCCACTAGCATGTTCTGCAAGTGTAGGATAGAGCACTCCCAGCTTCTGCCTTTACTTGTCATTTTGTGTGCAGAGATAAAGCATTTCTGGAGAGCCCTTATAGTAAAGGCAAATTGTAAATGCAGGGTTATAATTTATTTATGTACATTAGAAACTAGCTAATTTGCACTGGTGACTAGATACCCTATTGGAGCTTTTCATATTTTATGAATCAGCAAGCAAGCTAATGAACAAACAATTAAAGAGTGAACAAAGAAATGTACTTTGTTTGTTACTCTTAGTGAGCTCTAATAATATATCATATTAGTGAATACATTTGGTTCAAGTGATGCAGTCTAGACAGTAACCATGTGCTGAGATATTTTAGAAAAGAAGGGAAATGTCTGTGCAGGGCATGATAATGAGAAACAAGGCAGGGTTGTACACGCTGGTGGGCAAACGCAAGGCAGGCAGGGAATGTCTGTCTGCTGAGAAGACAACCAGAAAGGAGGAATGCTGCTCTGAAAGATCTGGGTTGATATCACAAAATCATAGAATGGTTTGTGTTGGAAGAGGCCTTAAAGACCTTGTGGTTCCAACCCTCCTGCCATGGGCAGGGACACCTTCCACTAGACCAGATTGCCCCAAGCCCCATCCAACCTGACCTTGAACATTTGCAGGGGTGGGAATCCTTAAAT
Organism: Erpornis zantholeuca; assembly: GCA_013400515.1. NCBI lineage: Eukaryota > Metazoa > Chordata > Aves > Passeriformes > Timaliidae > Erpornis > Erpornis zantholeuca. The sequence continues at coordinate 238,208 of VZTN01006700.1, read as the reverse complement.
ACAGTTGTGGGTCAACAAACACGCAGCTATCATTTGCACAGAGAAAACCAATACATTTAGAGGAGGTAGAAATGTAAGCAATCAGTGCGGCCTGGGTAAGTGCGAATTGCTGCCATCAGGTGATGAGGTGCAGGCGGTGGGAGGCTGTGACTCTCAGCTCCCAGAAGAGAGAAGTGAGGTGCACAACTAGCACATTCCCCATTTTCTGACCTGCCTGCCCCTCTCCATCCCTGGCAGAAAGTGTGCATTTGCACCCCACCGTGCACCTGTGGCAAGGGGAACCTGGCCTTCTGCTACGGCGCCTCAGCGTGCAGGCATCACAGGAGATGTGCCCACAGCTCCTGGGTGGCTGCTGATGGGTCACCTTGGCCACCTCAACCCTGCTGCCACAAACTGGGTCCATGGCTGTGTGCTGACAGCTCTGCTGCCAGTTTCTGCACCCCAGCTATCGTGCCATCAAACAGGCCCAGCAGCTCCATTACTAGCGACCAGCAGCTCCAGCTCTCGCAGGCTCTTTCTAAGCCAGCTGTAAAGCTGGTAAACACTTGGACTCGTCTGACAAAACATTCGAGCAGGAGGAAATGGGGTGTGTATAGAAATACTCCATTACATATTGTAATGGCAGACATTAATTCAATGTTAATAACACTTTGCACTTTTCAATCACATATTCTAAAACCCTTTAGATAGGTGGGGAAGCATTTGGCTGATGATTACTGGGCAGAGCCCAAAGGTGTACTTTTCCCTTAGGCACGAGGAGATGAAGTGACTTGTCAAAGTGGCAGAGCTGGGAAGGGAATCTACATTTACCCATTTCCAGACCTACATTCCCACCTAGTTGCCAGAAAGAGGAGTTAATTTAAATATTACCGTTTGCTGACCTACTTACAATGCTACCATCAAAACTGGAAGCCGTGATCAAGTATATTCCCCTCTATGGCTTTTTTAGGATAACACTATCTTTGAAGTACGCCTTTCAGCTGCATTAAACATACGGATCATTATTATTTGCTCCAGTTTCTTAACGAGTCCCTGTTTGCTGCGATTCAGCCACTGCAGACTCTGAATAGGCTCTAGCTCAGCTTCACAGCCCTGAAGAACACCTTCCCAGAGCCAGGATTGCTCTCTGTTACTGTCACTCCATGACCATCATCACACTCTGCCCAAGAAGCCTGTGCAGAAAGAGCAGAAAGTGTGACTGTTCCTGTACCTGCTTCTGTTTGACCTCTTCTCCTTGGTTTTCTTTCTAAACAACCTTCTCCTTATTCAGCCAGCCCATCTTTAGTACTCACTGGGACACTTTGTCACCTTTTATTGTCAGCCTTCCTCCCTTCAGCAAAACCCCAAACCCTTTCCTGCTCGCAGAGAGAACTACAGGCATAACTGAACATCAACAACCACAGCATGCAATGTGAAAGCCAGATTTACAACACACTGTGACTCCTTCCCAACAGGCACATCACCCACCACGGCTCTGCTCCTGCAGTTCCTTGTGTCCCAGTCCCCCACACCCCACCAGGCATCGCAGTGCCAGGCAGGACAAACCCCGAACAGAAACTTAAGCCACTGTGCTAGATTAAAAAAGCTGATAGCAAAAATTTGATGTAAGAGGACAGAGGAAATGGTCAGCATTGTGCCCAGTTTGGAGGGCTGACCTTCCTAAGTAGGTCACATTGTGTGGAGGGGAAATCACAGCTGCCTGACCCCGCTCAGCGAGAGCCTCCTGGGTACGGTCACCCCGACCACACTCTGCTTGTCCCACGCACTGCCGGGAAAGCCGACCTGCAAAGCTGCCTACGGCCACGGAAGGGCAAAATCCCCATTTCAATCCCCTGGGCAATTCCACCCCAACCAAAACACCATCCCCAAACCTCTGTGTGCCTCTCCCTGCGTCTCCTGGAGCCGTTAGCCGTCCTCAGCCTCGCAGTAACCTCACTCTATCCAGACTGTTTACAGACATTTTATCGAGGTGCACCAGGTGTGGATGCGGTTACCAACTTAGAGACTGTTTACCTCATCCTCCCTTCTGCATCACATTGTCACCAGCTGTATGTAAAAATCAGATAATGATGGTACTTTGGTCACAGCCAGCTCAGCCTCTGCACCTTCCCTTCACACATGCACTGGAGGATGCAATGCATGTACAATCCTTGCAGCAAACCACACATGAGCTGCTGCAATCAAATATCTGCCTTATCTCATTTTTTTGCTGAAGTAAATTACACTGAATTTTTTTTTTACCCTTTTCAAAGCTGATACACAAATGACAGGATGTTGTTGAAGGAAAATATGAGCTTTCATAAGCTATTATTATTAGCACATGTGCACCTCTCTGCTGCTTTGATCTTACTGTAGGTTTGTGTTTATTCCTTCTGACTCTGTACTGACTGAACTCAAACCCAATGTCTGCTCCGATAGAGATCACGAACAATTAAAGTTGGATTTGTTAGCCACAACATTGTGGAGCCAGAGCTGTGGGATAATTACCAGGGTGACATTCGCCTGAATACACTATATATAGTTTTCCCAAAGTCTCTGGGCTGTGACAAGGTGTTTGCTGTGAAACGGAAGGGCGGTGATGTGTACTCTATAAGCGCTCTTTGATATTTCACATGTAAGCTAGAGCATGTTCAGGTTTTGTTTGCAGCGGAACCGTGCTGCTTCTATTGTTTTCTGAGCAGAAAAAAAAAGCAATGTTCAAAAAAATCCATTACAGGCTGCCTTAAGAATGGTGTCAAGGATTCACAGCCATCTCAGCTGGGTCAGTGACCAAAAGAAGTTTATGTATTTTTACTTATAGGGTTTTTAATACTTCAGCTGGCAGCATGGAGTCAACACTGCTGCAGAAAAGGAATTCCCAGGGTGGTTCGGCTTTGGTCATCAGGGAATCCTCTGCTGAGCTCCAATCCATTACACAACCCCAATCTCTCTGAAGGCAGAGGAGTTGTGCAGGAGTTGGATGGGGCCCTGAGCAACTTCATCTCTTGGATGGCATCTCTGCCCATGGCAGGGGTGGGGGAATGAGAAGGTCTTTAAGGTCCTTTCTGACCCAAACCATTCTGGGATTCTGTGACTCCAGTCAGGCAGGATCCATTTGTGCTTGGTACTGTGGAGGCTTACAGGAGTAGAGTCCTTCAGCTGTAAAGGCAGCTGAAAACAACCACATTTACCAAGGAAAATGGAGAGAATGAGTTAAAGAGAATAAAGTAACAAGAATGGGACCAGGCGTTTTTAGACACTGGCTTCATGCACAATTAAACAAAGATTTAAGCGTGTGCTTTAAGCACAGCCATGCTCTAACACATCAACAGGCCACGGAAGGCAGCACGTGGGGACAAGCACTGCAGTTCTGGAAGACATGTTTGGAGAAGGAACTAAGTCTATCCATCTTTCCCTGCATCTATGGTGCTACAGTCCCCTTCTTTGTCCCCAAGGGGCACGGAGAAATGTGTTAAAAGCACCCCTGCAAAACAGGGAGGGTGATGGATTTCTAAAACCCTGCTCAGCTCATTGTCTTCACAGTGTCCCACCAGTGTTTGCAGCCCCAGACAAGTTGTTGGCATGTCAGGGTTTGTGGAGAGTGCTGACACCAAAGTCTCAGTGAATGCCACTAGGTTTGGTGGTGACACACAGGTGGCAGATGGCTTGTAGTGCTGGCACAGGTCTGCTGCAGAACCAGATGTTGTTTGTATTGAAGGGCCATAGCAAACTGTGTGACAGCAGCATCAAGAGGCTGCAGAGAGCTATATGGGAGAAATACATGAGGGAAAAAAGTACATCAAGGAACAAAGATATTCTTGAGGAATGGGTCTGAAAATTCTAACCTGGTGAAAAATGTCACTTATTCAATAAGTGTAGTGAAAAAAAAACATAGAGCCCAGACAGTTTTTGAAAAAGACAAGAAGTTCACAGAACTCTGAAAATTCCCCGTCAGCCCTAACAACTGTGGAAAAGGAATTGGGAACGGCAGCAATCACAGGAGACAGCGGCTGCCAGCACTACTGAGTGATATTTACATCAATGTCCTGCCAACAATACCATTACTGGATTATCAGGGCGGATTAAGCCTTTAGCCAATTACCCCGACTGGTAAATTGTAGATTGTCTAGACTTTTTCATGTTCAACAATATGCATGAAGTTTCTCTTTATCGCTACAGCATCGCACAATGCTCTTGTGGGATGTAATCCTGTGCTTCCCCAGGAGGTTCAGGTGAGCTGTGCCTGCAGCTCCGCGTTGCCTTAGTGTGGCCCTGTGCACAGACAGATTTATTTCAGAGAGGATTCTCATAAATTCAGAACGACTTCCAAATTTCTTGACTAGGAGATCAAAGAGGCATGAATTTGCTTCATGCCATCTGGGGAACTGCTCGACAGGGCAACGCAGTCTGGGGAGGGGGGAGGAGAAGGGAAAAAAGAAAGTCTTGGAGATTATGCCCTCAAAAACAAACTCGAATGCCACCCTCACATTAAAAAGCACTGGTTGGCAGTAACAATTAATTTCTTAACTGAAACCCGCCCAACTGTGTCCAAGTGTTTTAATTTGCCTATTGCTACAATATGCAAGGGAGCTGGCAGTAATGGATTTGCAATTAAAACTAAAACTGGCAAAGAAATCGCAAAGCTGGCAAAAGAGCTAATCTGCAAGCCATGATCACAAGATTACGAAGTGTTTATGAACATGCTAATTACCCGAGCACATTGCTGAGAATGGCTTGTAGGAGAGAACACAGGGTTTGCGTGATCTAAATCCCTGGATCTGCACGGCCAGCCCAGTCAGTGTTCTACCTACTTCCCACAGCTGCCAGCAGCTGGGGAACAGAGGGAATTGCTGTGGTCCCTGTGTGGAAGCAGGAAGAGGGACAAGGGACTGAGGGACAGAGGGTCCCTGTATCCTCCTGCATCACAGTAGGGAAAGCATGGATGGCAATCACCTCTCAAGCAGGTAAATGCCAGCAGTCACTGGGACTCAACTAGAATATGGAGACCATCAGTGTGAAATTAAAATCAGCCTGAATAAAAGAGTAGCCTATTTACTTTCATCCTGCTATCTCTTGGCTTTATAAATAGTTATTCCAGCAGGTCCTGGATATTGCTGGTTGCAGAGCACACTGCCCATGCTGCAACCTCTGGGAGCAAACAGGCATCTACTGCCACGGGCATGAAACCTTCACAAATTACCTGCAAGGGACAGGATGGGAAGGGAAAAGGGCTTAAAAAGTGATCAAACATCCGTGCAAATAGCTCATAACAGCAAGTGACAGTGGTCAGGGGTACCGTGAAGAGCAATTTTGAACCACAGGAGAGGATTTCAAGGAGAAAACAGAGTGGAAGAGTAGTCCCAGAATAAAGGGCTGCTGGGAAAACTGAGATTCTTTAATATATAGGATTAAGGATTGCCAGTATCCTCAGGGAGGAAATGCAAATGGGGTTCAGACCATTTTTTCCATAAAAATTAGGAATGAGAAAGAATAGACTTTGAAGTTCAACATGTTAGCAAATGAAAGCAACAGCAAAGGAGACACAAAGAGAAAGCAAGCCCTGGACGCTTGGAATTAGGTCTTAAACTCTTGGTAGCGAAAGACAGAACCTGAGGTGATGAGGAGACTTCCTTTAATGCCATGCACAGATCCCAGAAAATCTCTAGATTAGAAACTGCCTGAGAAAAAAAAGTATTGCACAACCAAGGCAGGATGGAGTACAGCATCCGAATGGATTCTTCCTGCCTTATTCAGCCAGACTGGGATGATGAGGCTGTGCGGAGCACAGCGAGGAAGACATGTTGGCTGTGCCAGGTTGCTCTTGGATACATGGAATAGGGAAAGGATTTCTGGATGGTTCTCTTTGCTCTATGAAATGGTGTCTGGAGTTGGCATAGAAGGAGGTGACAGCTGACAGACATCTATGGAGATGTCAGACATCCACAAAGGTGTCAGAAATCTCTAAGAGATTTGCAGGGTTGGCTGCATTGACAGGGACCAACCACTCCCAACACCCTCATGAAAGCCAGGCAGTTAGTCCAGGCTGCACAGACGTGATGAAGGACCAGGAGGACACTGTGAGGACATACAGCAATAAGGTCATCACTGGGTCTGGCTGAGGATGGATGGTCTTTGTGGTGACTCCTCAGAGGCATCAGCGGTCTCACTTGGGTCTGGGAGCTGGCTGGGATGGGCACTTTGTATTTGGCTGATAGTCATTCCAACCTGTGTACTTGGGTAAGGCAATTACAGAGCGAGTTCAACCCCTCGTTACTGGTGGCCGTGGAATGCCATGTGTCAGGAAATGGCACCTGACAATTGCTGATGCTGATAAGCGCTATGGAGTTAATTGGTGCTATGGAAAGGGTGGTTCAAGGGAGAAGAGCTTCAAAACTTGGCTTGGAAATTGATTTATCCATGCCTGCCTCTAATGCACTGTCAAGCAGTAAATGTATGTCCAGATTTGGGGGTAACTGAGTGAAACTTGGGAGTCCATGGCCTAGAGGAGATGGTACATCAGGATAAAGCAAAGACGAGATCACGTTGGGTCCTTCAGACTATGAGCACTGTGGCTCTACAGCAGCTCCTTCCTCAAAGGGAGATGTGTGAACTCTAAAAGATTAAAGATTATAACACAATCACAAAGTCTTCAGTTGTTCCTTTTTTTTTTTTCCTTCTTCTAAAAATATATTTGGGAGAAATGTTTCCTAACATCCAGAAATTTGGTTAGCTCCTCTGTGCTTTTTATCCTGCATCTACGCCAGGCTATGCTGCTGCTGCTGAGGTCTGCCATTCTGCCTCTTGCAAGGAAAGCCCCAGATACAACTGTTGCCTTCTTAAAGTCATCTACAAACCAGTTTAATAAAAGCTGACTGCATCTGCTTCCATGTTATTAGTTCTGCCCCAAAACTCTGTTCCTGGCAACACAATGTCCCACGCTAATGAGCCAAATCTTCCCCTCCCATGGCAGTACTCCTAAACCTCCACACCATTCAGTTCACAAAGTTACCACCCTGTTTTTCCCTCGGGGGAGGGAAGGATTGCAGCTGCAGAGGGGGTTCTTCAAATAATATGAAGGCCAAAGATCTGTGGGAAAATCTGCTCTCAGACAAATAGCACTTGGGGGCATCTGCTGAGAGAACCAGCCCCTCTTTACTTCTGTCTGGGTCCCACGTCCTTCTGGCAGCGGAGTTTTTTATGAACCAGGCTGCATTTATCCCCTGCCAGTTCCTACACCCTACCATCCTCTGTGGGCAGACAGCATTGAGTGGGAGATAATGCTGCAGGGAAGTGGCATTTACTTCAGCTGGATTTTGTGGCCTCTGGGGAGAGTTTCAACTTGGGGCAGTTATTTCTCACCCGCTCCTGCTGCAAAAAGGAAGGATTTGGTGTAGACCAGGGCAATTTTTTTGAGCTCCTTTTCCCGTGAATTTTCACCCATTCTTGCCAATTCTCTTCCTGCAGCACCGAGCGTGAGATAAACAGCCATTTGAGGTTATCGCGCTGGAGTGATGCTGCCCAGACTAAAGCGAAATCAGATAACTCATTACCTAATTGAAACTCACTGCTAAACTATTACAGAGAAGCGATAACATCTGAGAGCTGGAGGACTCTGCTGCCCCGGCAGACACCCTGTGGCACCCCAGCTGAGCTGGGGGAGCTGCACCCCGGCTCTCCCACCTGGCTGCCTCCGCACCTGGAATGGGGAGATGCCTAAGGATGTGGAGATGCCGGGATGCAGTGATGCAGATGCCCAGGATGCAAAGATGTCCAGGACACAGATTCAGATATGCCCAGGATGCAGAGACACAGAGATACCTGGGATACAGAGATGCAGAAATGCCCTGGATGCAAAGAGGCACAGGGAGCGAGGCAGAGCCCCAGCCACCACAAATGCATGTGGTTTTGGCTTCCACATGCTCACACCTGGATCCTCCAATAAGGAAAATTTAGGCTTAGAAGTTGACATGAGCACAACTGATGGCTTTCACATTCTACACATGATGTGCTTGCAAAAGGCATCTTACCATGTAATACAGAGTTTCCTCGTGATTCTAAAAGTCGGACTGAACTCATCTGACTGCCTCCTCTCTTGCTTTCTGCTATAAACCTTTCTGCACCTCATGCGACAGCAGCACCTTCCTGGAAAAGTTTTCAGCCTTTGCCTCAAGCTATTAACTGACAAACTGGCAGCAAAGTACTGTTAAATGATTTCCTAGAGATTACCGTTTAAGTAAAAAAGGTTCCAAGATAAATAGACTCATTCTTCATGACAAGGAATTTGAATTACGCATCCAGGGGTTTGGTACTTGTGTCCAAAAGCTATGCTGTGTGGTTGTTCTCATCACCATATTACAAGTGGGTAAATAAATGATATTTGTCCCTGGTTTAATAACGTGGATTTGTGTGACATGTGTATTTCAGACAATGTGTTGAACCATGTTGTCATTGTTGCCATCCAGCTAATGCCAGTCTAGGAAATTATCATTTAGGCTGAGAAGGTGATTTGTTTTTAAAGCAAGATGCCAGTTGCCTTGAAGGAGTTGTGGTCTGAGGGTCACCTGCAACTTCTTAAAAGATTATGAAATTGCCATTGGTTTAATACCTTTAAGTAAGTGGTCTAATAAGCAGCACAGCTTACTCTTTTAGGCTAGTTCTCTGATCATTTCTGAAACATCCCCTCTCGCAGCAGCCTGTGTGGGATTTTATGTTTTATTTCAGTATCAACATTGCTGTGCTCTCCAAACATCACTTACGCATAAAACAATAAAAGCTCCACAATGCTCCTGGGGGAAACTGAGTCACAGAAAAACAAGCTCCTGTGGGACTGGGAGCTGCAGCCGGGATAAAACCACGCTTCCTCTGCCGCAGCCCTGCACGGCAGTTACAAGACTATCCGGTTCCTCTGCTATAAAACTTGGTAACATGCCTCACTTCTTACCTGATTTTGAGAACATCCTGTATTAACACATAAACAACTGGTGCTACTCATGTCTGTTTATTTGGCTATTTACACTGTCTGCCACAGCACCTGGTGCTCTCTGGTAAGAGGATCGCTCGGCTCCCGTATCAAACTAGCTCCCGGGGCACAGGCAGGAGAGAGGCAGCTCCGGCCCACGGAAACAGCAATGCACCACCCCACAGCCAGGCATTTACCACTGGTTTCAGAAGGAAATATGGATGAAGAGTGATGCTTTTGGATATGGGAGCTGATCTTTCAGGGATTCACTGCAGCCTGACTCATCCATCACTATGCATTTATATGTAGATCCTTGTGCTAGATCTGGGCAAATAGTGTATTATAATTTGAAAACATTCTATTTTACAAAGTTTGAATATCTGCATGTAGTTATATACTAGTTCCAATAAATGTCAGTGGCCAAACAACTGGCACTGACATATCAAGTAATTTTCTGTACTCTTGAGTCAAGAAATTAAATTTTCTCTGCAACAGCTCTTGCATTCAAGTGCTGTCAGAAGTCCCAGTCAGGATTATTTGGTGCTTTCACCTGAAATCTGCTCCTAGAAGAAAAACCTGAGCTCACCAGAATAGTAAAAAACTGATATTGTCAGATATAACCCCAGTTTCAGCCACCCAATCAATTACAGAAAAGAGGAAAGGGCTTAAGCACGATGTCAGCTTCAAGCCAGAAGCATTAAAACTTCTTAGCTTTTTCTAAACACCACTCTCAGTTGCACTATAAAGAGCAGGATGCCAATAGAAGCCAAAATTTCTCAGCCCTTGGCTGGAAAGAGATCTTTCTATTACTGATGACTCCATGTGGAAATTAATGCATTTACACTATGAAACTATTGCCTTGTCAAGGTTTACAGCAATTGATTCTTCAGAATTGCTAAGAGCCTGCAAGAAATCAACTGCCCAAGGTAAGAACTGGAGAGCCTGTTTGCCTTGGAAGAGGACCTCCACCCTGGACAAGGGACAAGGGCTGCCCTGCAGTCAAAACCACCTGGAACAACTGTGAGTCTCCCCATAAATCCCTTGGAGTTGCATTGCTGGGTGAGTTTGTGTCTTGCCCCACGACAACCAGAGCTACATCTGATTTGAATGAAACTCCAGACTTCGTTATTTTCATGCCAACTATTTCAGAAGCAATGTCATTTTCTTCAACACCCTGTTATTTCACTTGCCATCTCCACAGATTTTGCTCCAGTTCCAGAAGCAAACTTATTTTGAGGATATAGACTCAAGTGGTTTTAGAAGGGCCACACACTTAAAATCCAGGACAGACTTAAAACACAGACTTCAGCCACCCTCATGTGAAGGTGTGCATCTCCAGAACCATATTACTTATAAAAGAAAAATGCAAACAAGAGATCAGTGCTGAAGATTCCAACGTTTTTCAGAAAACTATCCCTATAGTAATGCTTTCAAACAAATAACAAGCGAAAACCGAAACACAAAAGCAATAAAACCAAATCTGATGAGCTCTTCAAAAAGATCTCGAGCGATATCAGCTGGCAGGACTCTGTTGTCTATCCCAGAGCTACAGCAGTTGATCCCAGCCAGGGCTTTGCTGCAAACACACTGAAGCCAGGAGGCTGCAGCCTTTCATATTCCAAAACAAAAGCTAAGTTCTGATCACTGGGATGAGGAAGAAATTTTTTGTTGTGGATACATTACTGTGTAATTACTGCAGATTTCATTTACTTTCTTTTGAATACTACAGCAGATACAAAGGCTGCATAGATGTGGCAGCTTCTTGTGTTATTATATAACGCTCTAGGTTTACATTTCAACAGTTAGTTCCCCAAAATACCAGGGATGTATGTATCTATTGAAGGAAAAAAAAAGAAAATTTCCCTGCTGGGAGACACAGAAATACAACTCATATTGCCAGCCACTGTTGAACTGATAGCAAGGAAAGAGTTTCACATAAAATTTGGAAAAAAAAAAAAAAAGTAACGTACCCATTTTCTCAATAAAATCAGGGTTGGAAACATGGGAATAAGATCAGAAATGACTGTCCCTGAGTAAAGGACTATCCATGGGATGAGATGTAAAATTCCATGAAGCACAAATGTTGCTAAGAATATTCAAAAGTCAAAGCTTTCTGTGGGTGTGCATGCATTGAGATGTCAACACAACCATTTCATGATCACCGAAATTGCTACTAGCCTGTATCCTCTCTGAATGGTTATTTTTAGGACCTGGCCTTTCATGTGGTATAATGATGTGGATTTTACAAGAGCATTTATAATGTGTTTCATACGGTGTACAGTCCTGGAGAAATTGCTTTGTATCAGAGAAAGTAAAACAAAAAGGTTTGGATGTTTATTTAATTTTTTTAGAATTTTATTTCTTATTTTATGTTATTGCTTCTGGTTTCAATTCTGGGTTAATATGCATATTTAATTTATCTAAGAACTCCAAGGAATACTCAGCACAGCATGATGCAATCTTGCAAAATATCACTTGGATTTCTAAAACCATATATGCTTTTGGATGGTAAGATTCCAGATCTGGCAATGCCACAGTCTGTAAGTTATAGCAGGAAGCCACTGCTCAAAGGCCAATTTTTGACCTGGGGTTTGGTGGTGTCAGAGGTTGTGCTGTTATTCCCACTTAGAATCCAAAGACAACCACTCCTCCTCACTATCCTGACTCCCACACCCATACTTCCAAGGCAGCAGCATGTAGTGAGAATCACCTCATCAGCCTCTCCATGCTAAGAACAAGTTTTCATGTGGTAGATCTTACGATGGTTTATTTCCTAAACATGAAAGCAATCTCTGCAGTGCCATATCTGTCAGAATAAAAATTCCACATTTCTGATCCTTTCTGAGCATTTTGCTGCAGTCTCTTCCCAGCACTTCTTCCCCAAGTGCCTTTATAATCACAGCCCCCTTGTACCCAGTCAAACACAACTTATGACCTTGGGCTTTCACATTTTACTTTCGTGTGGGTCCCATCAGAGCAGAACCTCAGTTTATGCTCATGTACACTACTCCTCAGAGCAAACCACAGCAGAAAACAAATTCAACAAATAGAGCAGACAAGCTGAATCACTTAAAAAAAAAAAAAAAAAGTCTTTTTTTGGCCAGTCTGTGATTACTATGTAGCTCTTCAAGGCAGATGTGTACTTTGTATATTATAGTTCCAGATTCTTCAATGGAACAAAGGAGATACTGTTGAGACTTTTTTTTGCCTATCATTTAATCAAATGCAAAGTTGTTATAACCGGAGGGGAAAAGTGCTCTAGATTCTAGTATCCAGTTTTACTTTGGTTTCAAAAACTTACCACAGCATTGTTGAGTTATTGTTTTCTTTCACAAAATACTAATTTTGGGACCCTAAGAAACACAATGAAGCAGATTCTTTTTGTGGCAGCTGAGCTGTGTTTAGCACAGAGGTGGTGAACGGGAGAGGAGCAGTGGTTTAAAGCCACTTTGGTGACCTCTTGCCCAGCACCTCCAGCCAGCAGGATGCTCTGGATGGGGACAGCTGATTTCATCAGGTTTTGCTAAACCCTTTTACTGACCAAGTGTCCCACTTTCTACATGAAGCCACTTCACACAGGGGGTGGTGGTGGAATAATCCTTCATTGGGAATGGCCATAAATAGTATGTCCAGAGAAAGGCAGTGGAACTGATGAAGGGTCTGGAGCACAAGTCTGATGAGGAGGAGCTGAGGGAGCTGGGGGGGCTCAGCCTGGAGAAAAGGAGGCTCAGAGGGACCTCCTTGCACTCTAAAACTGCCTGAAAGGAGGGTGGAGCCAGGTGGGGGAGGGAGTTCAGTCTTTTCTCCCAAGTAACAGGCAATAGGATGAAGAAATGGCCTCAAGTTGCACCGGGGAAAGTTTAGATTGTATAGTAGGGAAAATTTCTTCACTGAAGAAGCTGACAAGTCCTGGCACAGGCTGTTTGGGGAAGTGGTGAAGTCACTAATCCTGGAGAGATTTAGAAGACGTGTAGATGTGGCACTTGGGGACATGGTTTAAGTGGCAGCCTTTAGTGGTAGTGCTGGGTTAAAGGTTGGACTCAAAGATCTTAGAGGCCTTTTCAAGCATAAATCATTCTATGATCCTAAATTAAAAAGACTCAAAGACAAAAGCCAGTGACAAAGTAGTGCTAAATTGCTCTGTAAGGTGGTGAAGGCAAGAGCTCTTTGTCCAAGATAATTGACCAAGAAAAAGATCCTGCTGATTATCAAGCCTTAGAGGAACACGGTGTTGCAAACCCTTCCTTTATGAAATGAAGTCGGTGGGTTTGAGCCACCAGCACGTGCTGAACTGGCAGTCTCATGGTGAGAACGAGACCTTGGTTGATGTTCACAGAGGGTTTGGTCCAGACTTTGCAAGTTCTTCGGACATTCACCCCATGAAACACTCGCACTGCCTGGGGCCTGGAGGGAGCTGTGCCCGCTCGGACAGACCGCTGGACAAGCCAGCAGACAGAACAGCCACCCAGTCTTTACCGATTCAGCTGGATTAAAACTGGAAACTAGGAAGTGAACAGCTCTGTATCCTGTATCCAACCCTCTGAGTCACCCGTTCGCCTACCAAACCTTTGTTTCATCCTCCAGACACAGAGACTAATGAGCAAGTATCTTTCTATAGCCTATTTTTTAAAAGAGAGATTCAAAGAACAGCACATGAAAGAGCCTAGAGGAGGGACTCACATGTCCCAGCTTGGCACCAGCCTGGGATTTGATCAGGCTGAGAAGCTTTCCCTGCTGCAGTGGCTCTGCAAAGAGTTCAGGAAGCAGCTTGTACCTACTCTGCTATTGCTGTGCCCTCCACCCACCATTGGTAAATGATGAGGTAAGAGCATGTGTAAATCAGGCTGGCAGAGGCGCTGACATAAGCCATCTCCTGGCTCCCCGAGCAGTGAGGTGGAGCGGCAAAGGCATGGGAAACCAAGGGCCCTGAGCAACCTGGTCTAGTGACTGGTATCCCTGACCATGGCAGTGGATTGGAATGTGATGACCTTTACGGTCCCTTCCAACTCAAACCATTCAGTGTTTCTATGAAATGAGCAGCAAACTGAAGGAGAGGGAGCTGCAGCGGCTGTGGCCAAAGCCTCAGAGCGGTGGGATGAAGATGAGATCCCACAGTGGCCATGCCTTCAAGAAGACAATTCTGGCACCTAGTCCCTCTTCAAATCAGTGGAACAGACAGGGGAAGATAATCCTTGAGGATTTGTTGAGGAAATTGTGACTCACACACGATGCAGGAGATTTTAGTAACTGAAGAGTAGCATGTCTCTGACTATTGTTCACCCAAACCCATCCTGTCCAGCACAGCCTCCCCATGAGAGTAACAATGCTCACAGACGCTCGGGTCCTTCCTCACCATCTCTGTGGTGAATTGGCCCAAAGGGGGCTCAAAGGCCAACCCATAGGAAACAAAGACTAAATTTGGTCTTGATGAATCACGGCCAAAAGGCAGACAAAGAACAGCAGGCGTGAAATTTATGGCAACTTGTAGATGCTTCCTCAAAACTGTTGATGTTTCTCAGCACTAGGCTTTGCTCTGCCCATAACCACCATGCCATGTACACACAGACACACACAGTCCACACCAGATTGCCACCTTAGGTGTGCAGCTCATACCAATCCATATCCCAAAATCCTGCTTCGCTTGCAGATCATGCTATGGATAGAGAGGGTTCAGCCTGTGATTAGGATCTGGCCCTGTGCAGAAGATCTATGACAGCAGGCAAGAGAGTCATCCCTCCGGAGCCAGCAATGTCTGTTTAGTCACAGGAACACATGTGGGGTTACTGGACCAGGTACCAAGGGAGAGCAAATGCCAGCAAACCCCATCGCATGGATTAGCCAGGGTTTTCCCCCCAGTGCAGGAATTTAATGGTGCCATTTCAGTCATGGTATGAGAAGGATCACAAGCTGTGAGGCAACACACAATTGAGCACATTGCAGAGCCCCTCCTGCTCCCCCTTCTCTCAGTTACAGGTTTGGATACCAGACCAGCTCTGCACTTTTCATCTTGGACATGCCATGTGGCACTCAAACCCAAATCACTTTGTTCTTCACAGTTAAAATTTCAAAACCACAAATCATTAACATGGATGGTTTTGTGAACTTGAGTTGATGTTATGTTTTTGCTTTTCTCTCCAGATTCTCAACTGGTCAAGCCCATAACATTTCACAAACAGTAATGGTCAGAAATTTGCAGGAACAGTGCCTTTGCCATAAACATCTCATAGCAACTCCTGGCCAACAAAGCATCCCATGCCTGGGAAGCCAGTTCCAGGGTAGCCTGTGAAGGAATCCCAGTGGGAGAGCAGATATTGTTGAACTGTCCGAATCACGTGCACACTTATTCACATGCACAGATTTACATAAAACTTGCTTTTGTTTCCCTGTGACATTTTGCTTTCTCTTTTTTTCATTCCAAACAATTTTAAAAATAAGGTTATATTAGACCACACACATGCAGTGCTGTATCATGTCGCTGCTTCTTAAGCAGAACTCTCTAATTTATTTCAAAGGGAAGTTCTGCTTCAAAATTGAGGGTGTGATATGAACTCAGAAATTAACACAAGAATTTTCCTTGGGGGAACCAAGACTGAATCAGACATGCAATAAATGACCTCGTAAGCCCTGTGCCTTGGTACATCCACATATCCAAAACTGTGCTTTAGCACAAAACATTATTTTCACCATTATCTTATTTCAAGCTAGGTAGAAGAGCTGAAAGAAGTGGATTTGCTTTGGTCAGGAGGGAACAAATTATTCATCTGTCTGTCTGCCAGGAGGTCCATCAGCAGCCACTGCACTCTTAACGCTTTCTGCCGGGAATGTAACAATTTATGGGGACAGGGAACCATCCTGGCAAGGTCCTGCAGTGCAAGCCCTGCTGCCAGGGAACCTGGCTGGGATGCTGCTCTCCCACAGCAGCAGGCGCTGCGGGGAACACGCAGAGCTACTGTTGGCTTCCAGCTGCCCTCCTTCCTCCCTCCACACAACATCTGGAGAGGGATGCAGCAGTCCTCTTGCAGCAACAAATCACCATTACACGGCAACTCCAGGGAGTTTTCCCACTGGTTTCAACAAGATCAGAACTCAACACAGGAAAAAGCAATACTAAACTATTGCCCTGACAGTGCAAGTCAGGACAGAAAGGCAGGGAAGCAGCTGAGCTGCAGATTTCCTTCCGCCAGCTGCTGTGGGGGCCACAGTCTCCTCCTGCAGAGAGATGGAGCAGCCTTGAGGGAGGGGATGCAGCAGAAGCAGCCATGTCCCGGGGCTCAGTTGCTGCTGCTTCAGCTTCTGTCCAGTGAAGAGCAGCCCTAGACTGTAGCTCCATGCTTTTTGACCTTGTGTTAGACATTTGGGCCCTGTGGCCCCCGGCCAGCAGTAACTGCACTTTCATCTTGCCCTGCCCAAGGGGACATTTCATATCCTCTGAACAAGCTCAAGGAGCCCAGTGGACAACAGGAACCAGGCTCTGAAAAGCAACATTATTTATGAGTCCTGCTGTCTTATTTGGGAACTTCAGCTGTGCAGGGATTGGGGAGGTACCCCCACTCTTCTGCTCCAATGTAAGCTCTGGTTTGACAACTTAGAAATTTAGAAAATTAGGTAGTGTGTGTTTTCCAAAGAAAAAGAGGCTCTTGCACTTCTGTTTCTCACACAGACAGAAAGCTCAGTGCCTCAGCTTTACATATAGAACATTTTAATCCTGCCTTTACACTCCTCACATGCTCACCAAATACTCTGATGTGCAGAGAAGGTGTGGGAGAGATCCGAGGGGAGCTCCTCATCAATGGGAGCAGGGAGACTTCGTGCCCTATATACCGGGCACCATGGCTCATTCCCCTACTTTATAAACCTATTTACACAAGGAACTCAAAGGAACTTATAAGTGTTCCTTTTACCATTTAACTACCACATAGTACAAGATATAACAATGTTCAGAAAACCCCCTCAGGTCTAAACTCAATTATACAACTGTAGCGAGAAAAATATTTTAATCTGATCAAAGTGTTAACATGTTTGACCATGTCTGACCTCTAATGTTTGTAACCACCTAAAAGGCTGATGTTCTTACTAAGGATGTACCTTAATTTGATTTAAAGTCATTTGTACTATTTAAAAAAGGATATAGTTTTATGATTTTATATTTAATTTAGAAAAACAGTTCCTCAACTTGTTCATATCCTTTGGAAGTTTCTTGCAGATTTTTAACCCATAAGTCCTATACATTTCACTATGGGAACAGCTGGACTTTGCATAACACGGGATAAAGTGGAGCCATGAATGACACACACACAACACCTGAGAGCCAGGTGCAAGACAGCTCTCCTGGGGCCTTGGAGAGTGTCAGGATTTCAGATGCACACACAGGCTATGCCAAGATGCTCTTGAACACCCTTGACGGAGAGTGTGCCCTCCCCAACCCAGCAGTTATGGGGTTCACAGCTCCCAGAACAAGGGACACCTGGGCTCAACCCTCTGCCTTGTCCTCAGCTCCAGAAGAACC
Organism: Erpornis zantholeuca; assembly: GCA_013400515.1. Taxonomy (NCBI): domain Eukaryota; kingdom Metazoa; phylum Chordata; class Aves; order Passeriformes; family Timaliidae; genus Erpornis; species Erpornis zantholeuca. Next base: position 220,764 of record VZTN01006700.1, on the reverse strand, counting down.
TCCACCCTGCCCACGCCCCCAGCGACAGCTCTACTGCCAGTCCGGGAAACCTGTGCCTGCCCAAGCCAGCAGCACTCCAGCTGAATCACCCTACATTGGCATTTTCCACCTTCAGCCAAGGTGGACCACCCTGCTGAGGGGAGCTCCTGCCACCCCCTCTGCTGTGGCCCTCCAGGGACCAAGAGCTGGGCTTGCCTTGCTGCTGAAGGTGGGTACCCAGCCATCTTCAGAACACCACTCTGGAGCAGCAGCAGAGCACGTAAATAACACAGCTGGGTGTGTTTTGGTAAAAAGAGGCAATTTTGGCTGGGAGATGTGGGGAGCTGAGCAGGATGCTTGGGTGAGCAGCGCAACAGTTAGTGGCTACAAACACCTTGAGGGAAACAAAGCAAAAGTAATGCTGCTGAGAAAATCAGAAAAGAAAATATGAAAGCAGCACTGTGGTACTGCTGGTAGCAACACACCCAGCCAGGGGGCCAGTCCAGAGCCACTTGCAGCTCCCTCTTAGGGTTCATGGGAAGCCCACCGAAAAAATGTGGTTTTACAGAGCGTTGCAGGGCAGGGTTCAGCCCCAGCCTCAGTGCTGGCTGTTCTGTGTCTTTCAGGGAGTTATAGTCTATTTTCTATCAGGTAAATTACTGTTTTTGATGTAAAGCCCTGACAGTTCGCCAAAGTACTCCTGGGTTAATTTTTTAATTGATTTTTTTGGAAGATTCTAAAATTAATCCTACTTGCAAACAACTGTTTCCAGGAAGCCTCATTAACCAAAATACAGTCTCCAGTATCAAGTGCACGCATGACTGTGATACGTAATCCTATTCACTCACACAACCCTCCTCCCCAACTCTACTTGTGCTAAAGTGTTAATTAAACACACTTTTATGGATGGTTAAGTATCTGCAATCTTCGGTCACAGATGTGACCTCCCCAATTATTGGAAGCAGCCACCAGATTATAGCCCATACTTTATATAATGTATACAGCAGCAATAAATCTATATGAGAGCAATCCATAATTTACCATGATAACCTTTGCACAGTCAATAGAAATATAAGCCAGAATTGCCCGGAATAATATATGGGAATAGAAATCATAATAAGTTGAAAAACCACAGCACCAGCATTCATCTGAGGAAGAAATCTTCTCCTGTCTGTTAGGTAACAGATTTTTAATTCAAAACATCAAATGAGCTCTTCATAAACCATGGCAGGATCCAAACAGGCCTAAAGGAAGCTGGTTGAGGCACTGGATGATTTTTGTGGCTCTCAAGGGGATGGGATCATTCCTTCTCTGCTACTTATCTTTTCCCCGCTTCGAGTTCTGCACAGTCTATGCTCCTGTCTGCTGCTCTGACAATAACCACTCGGGTTTTATTCTGTTATCAAGGGAAAAGGTGATTCCTAAACCACAATCTACTTTATAGCCTAGCAGCTAATAAATAGGTTATTGCACTCTGCTGCCCATCTAGGAAGAGTTTAAGATTAAAAGAAACATTCCACTATAGCAAAAAGTTGCTGGACTAACATAACGCTGAACTTATCCAGATTCTATTTCAGGGACTAAATTAAATGTTTTTACATAAGAAGACAAGGTGGGAAGCACCAGAAGAAATGCTTATTTGGGTTACGACAACATACATTGGGCCTGCCTCGCAAACACATCTTTTCCTGCTATAAACTGAAGGAAGAATTAAAAATTTAGGGATAGATCCTCGATATCTGCAAACTTCAGCAAAGTTCCAGCAGTCTGCAGCCAAGAAAACTGAATCCCCTAGGAAAAGCTCTGTGGGGTACAGGCAGGCTCTTGCAGGGACCTGTCTCCTGCTACCCAGGCCAGCTGGGTCGAGTGTGAGGGTATGGCACTGATTGCCACAAACAATACTGAGTTTCATACTCCACAATCCATCGGTTTTTCATAACACCACTTTTACATCTTACTCCTCTTGTGAACAAATGACCGAAATTAAGGACAGGTTTATATATTCTTTCAAAATTTATCCCTTTAAAGGTTAAAACCTGAACCTGAAGTAAACCAAATTACATTCTGTCTTCACTTGCTGATGGCTAAAGCAGGACAACGTCTGAAACAAATGCAGCAGTGCTGGCTCCCAGGAGCGACACCAGCACCGACTGTCTGCTGCAATGTCAGGACATTATTTTCTGAAGTTCTGATAGAGATGGTAATGGGAAAAGACAGCTTTTGTAAAGAAGCCTTCAGTTTAATCATTCAGATAGCAAAACTTAGAAACATGAGAACGTACAGAATTACTAAAGCTGATTTAAACCAAGAAGGAAAAATTTTACAGGAAGAAGACGGGAATAGTCCTCCAGCAGCATGAAGCCTTTTCCTAAAAACCTCTATTGCCATTTTAGAAGCACAAGATACACTTTCTGGGCCATCATCCACAACAGAGCCCTAACACATGGCATGCCAGAACCTGGCTGTTACACAGGCAGACACATCGAACTCAAGCTCGGCTGCGGGACATGCCCCTGAACACAAACACAAAGACCAGGAGCTGCTCCCTCCAAAGCCCATGACCCAGGAAAAGGAAGGGACATTCTTCCATTAGATATTAGGATTTCACTACTGGAAAAGTAAAGCCAAACCTAGAGGATGAGGAGACTGGAAAAGCAGCTCCTCCAGCAAATTCAGACTGAAGGAGGTGCTTCCTGCCAAGCATCTCTCCTCATTCCCACTGTTTTTCCCTTTGGCTTGGACAGAACAGTGTCCAGGTATTTCAGAAACTGGGCTCCAATTTGTCAGGAAAAAAAGCACATATAGGTGCCTCCACAATACCTGCAACGTACTTCAGCAGTGAGAGAGGCCACAAAACTCCATGAGGAGAGGAGGAACTCACCAGAGGTGACATAGATCCATTGGGCAGATACGGATCTGAGAGCATCAGAAAAGGGTAACTGGAATATGCAGATCCTTTATACATCCCTGGGTCCTGATGTTTCATACCTGCTGAAATCAATGGTCCTTGTCAAAATTAATCTTATGACAGGTGATTCCCCTGCCTGTTGGGGGTCCCCAAAGAGGTTAGAGCATGTTGTGGGAGTCTTTTTGTCCCATACTCCTCAGAGAAGGTGTTGGGGAATGACGGGGTCCGCCACGGGTGCGGATTTCCACAGTGGGGACACTGGGAAGCCTCGGCGCTGTCAGGAGTAGCTTTCCCTCTGGAAGCTGTGGTGGCCAGGCTGGCATCCCTCACTCCCAGGAGTGACAGGGTGATGGGCTAGGGAACCCGAGGGTCACCACCCCGGGGAAAGTGAGCACTAGACGGGACGCACTGGGTAAGACCAGCGGGAACCGGGAATGGGGAGGGGGGGCGGCACACAGAGACACGCGGAGGTTGCTGTGACTAACCATCATCCATGTGGTCCGGGAGCTTCTCCTGGTACACCCTCTGCGGATCCTGCACTCGCCGGAGGGCCTGCNTGCCTTCGGATTCGTTCACCAGCGAGGACTTGAGGTCGGCCAGGTCGCGCTCGGTGAAGGCGTTCTCGGGGATCTTCTCCTCCTGCTCGCCCTCGTCCTTGAAGGCCAGCATCTCGTCCGTGGCGCCCAGGTCGTCCCCGCCGCCGCTGCCCAGCTGCGGCATTTTCCTCCCGCCGCTCCCTCCCCGCCGCGCAGCAACTTTCTCGGAGAGTATTGTTCTCCCAGATCAAGCCCTTCGCAATTACTGTTTTTTTTCTTTCCCTCAATTATTTTTTTTCCTCCTCTTAAAAAAAATTAAAAATATCTCCCTCTTAATATTTTTCTTTTTAAAGTTTTTTCTCCTTTCCTTATAACTTTTAAACTTTTTTTTTTTCCCTTTAATTTTGTTCCCCTTCCAAATTCCCTTTAAATCCTTCCTTTAGAAAAAAAAATAATTAGACTTGCTTTTCCCTCTTCACTCTTTTCCTTCCCCCCCTTCTTCCCTCCCCGCTCCGGCGGCTCGCGGGGGGCTCGGCAGGCTGCGGGCGGGCAGGCGTCGCGGGATGCCGGGC
>VZTN01006700.1:192953-216586 GCA_013400515.1 Erpornis zantholeuca | reverse complement strand
GGGGGCGGGCACACGCAGGGACACACACACGGACACACAGACACAGCAGAGGCGCACACACTCGTATGAGCGCACGGAGACACACGGGCACGTACACCGACACACGCGCGCGCACCGCACACGCGCTCCGACGCCAAGTCCTTGCAATTAAGGCCCGACGGGGAGGAGAGAGAGGGGCAGAGCGACAGCGTGGGGGGCTGTGGGGGCGCGGGGTGGGCAGCCCCGGGTGTGTGCACATCTGTGACACACACGGGTATGCACACGCATCTCTGTTCGCACATCTGCACACACACCTGTGCCCCCATGTGTGCGCGCACGCCTGCACGCACGGACATGCCTGCACACACCTCTGAGCACACACACACAAGCCCCGCGCACATCTGTGCACCTCCACGGTCCTGCCCACAGTTCTGTGCGTGCACATCTGCACACGCACCGTGGCACAAGCTCACCTGCACCCACTCCTGCATGCCCACAGCTGTGCACGCAGCTGCACATGCTGGTGCTTGCTCACACACGCACAGCTGCACGCGCACACCTCACACACGTCCACGCATACGTGTGTGTGCACACCTCCATGTGTGCACAGTCCATACACACACATCAGGACGTGTCAGGGTCTGCAGGGCCCCACACACGTCTCTACAGGTGTCTGGGTGTACAGCTACACACACACACCTGTGCACGCACACAGCATGCACAGCTGCACATCTGGCACACACGAGGGCTCACACACAAGCACGCGGCAGTGGGATCCACACAGATCCCCAGATACATCAGCACGAAAGAACACACCGCTGCACACACCAGCATGCACAGCTACACATTGGCATGCACAGACATCTGTGCACACACATCTGCACACACAAACACATCTGCATGCTCACATTTGCCTATGAATCTACAAGCACAGGTCATCAGCACATGACTACACATAGAGGCCAGAAGGCCATCCATGGAGCTGCAGACACACAGCAGCACGTGTGTGCACACAGACACATCAGCTCATATATGTGTGCACACACAAGGACACATCAACACATGCCCACGCACTGAGACATCAGGACCTGTAGGTGCACACAGAAAGACGTGCGTGAACGCATGTACATGCGTACACAGTAAGACATCAGGATGTGTATGTATGCTCATGGACACACCTCAGCACGTTTATGTGGGCACTGATACACATGAGGACATGTGTACAAACACACTGCGACATCAGGACGCATATGTGTGCACAGATAGACACACATGAGCACACACATGCACACACTGTGACATCAGGACACACACGCGTGCACACACTGAGACACATCAGGACACGTATGTCTGAGCACAGGCACACACAGCACACGTGTGTACACACACACACACGCCCACAAGAGCTGCCCGTTCCCAGCTGTGGGTGCAGACACACCCGTGTCACATGTGGGTGCCACCGGCCACCCGCCCTGCGCACCCCGGGCACGGGCGACGCTCCCGCCAGCGCTCCCTCGGCCCCTTCGGAGCACAGACGTGGCGTGGGGTGGTAGAAAATTATTAGTTTTCCTGCCTGGCCCGAGGGTCAGGAAACAAGAAATTACCATCTTCGCAGCCCATTTCGAAGGCACTAGACACTTGTGTGTCGGCGTCGGAGAGTTTTTTAAGCAGTTCCCATGGAAAAGGAAACTCCCCATCTCTTCTGATCACACACGACAGGTCCTGTGCATGTCTCTAGTAGCTTAAAACAACACACCGATATTTATTTTCCTTAATTAAGATTGCATAAGATAGCCCTGGGTCCTGGAGACTTTGCTACAGACTGTAATGACGCCATGTAAATTGTTTTTTATGACCCAATATACAACATATTGTCACATTCAGCCCTTGAATAGGAAACTAAAAATCTTGGTCCCTATTTTTCTTGTTAACTAGAGTACTATTACTAGGGATATAATCTCATTACTTTTTGGGGAGGAGAAGAACTAGTTGGAGCCACTTTGAAAAGTACTTGCAAATATTTAAATGGAGCAAAATCTGTCTTTCTGCTAATTGCTGATTTTGCATGACACAGAATTATTGTTCTTATTTCGGGGCACAGTTGATGCCGGGCTGAAGAAGATGGGAGAGGAGAAGGATGCTGTTTGCTTTTTTCCTGCTCAGTTTTCTCCTCCAAATGAATGAGCTGCCCCATAGGAAACTCCGTCGGCAAATTTCCATTCTTTTAAACATCCCAAAAATAAAACAAGATGCAGCCACTTTGAGGAATAATCATTTGAATGAAATATTTGCTACTTTAAGATTTTTTTTCTTCTTCTTTCAGATGATCCTCTTGTTTTGCATGTGAAAAAAATCGTCTGAGATTTACAGCCCTCCCAAATGGAGATAAAGCCTTGGCAATGAGTTGGAAACCTGTTGTAATCTGTGATCCAGGAAACAAAGAGCCTCATTAATGCAGAGACTTTGGTGAGCCTTTGATGTTAGCTAGCATAGCATTCACTCTCAGTTCCATTTGCATTTAAACATTCATAAAAACATCATCTCTGCTTCCTTTGCCTTAAGCAATTTAGGAGTAAAGTATAGCTTCTATTTAAAGAAACCCACTGTGGTGAGGCTTAGAATACAAATATCACATAATCTTCAAGCAGAGCAAATATTTTATCCTACATTTCTGGTGGGCACATTTAATAATATTATGTATAAGACCCAAAATAAAAGATCCATCTTATTTTCATTAACCTTACACCACATATTCAAGTCAAAAGAGAAAACGGGCCCTGTTAATTCAAAATATACTACATACCAATTTGTGGAAGGAAGAGAATCCACAGGATTTTACATTATTGACAAGAGCTGAATTTTTGAAAACTGGGTGCCTACAGCAAGGTGCTTAGATCTGTATTCAGGCACACAACACTGAAAACTGTGAACCAGGTCAGGTATATATATATATATTTTTTTTTTATTATTATTTTTTTAAATTTTTTTTCTGAACTGCAGAATCTTCATTCTGGTTTGAAAATGGAATAGAAAAATATATTTTTATTTTTAATTTTTATTTTTAACAGAATCAGAGAAGTGAAAAAAAAAAGAATAAACCTAGAAGATTTTCTTCCAAGAGAAGGCACTGTTGCTCCCAGATGGCATCCTGAGAGAATGGCAGTGTGTGGGGAATTTGGGGAATCATTTAGAAAGCAAAGGCTTGTCTGTCTTATTATCTTCATAAGTATTATTTGCCAACACACCTAAGAGAAGTGGAACAGTGCAAAAAATACTGGAGTTGGCTTGTCGTGATATTTAGAAATATTCAGTTGGGGTTGTCCATGTTCCCTGTACCATTAAAAATAACTGAGCAATGGAAATTGATCCCGTGTCACATTGGGAGCTCTTGATATTCCCCCTCTGATGAGCGAATACAAGGAAATTTTTATGTTTGGTGCTGTGAGTCAGTGCAGCCTGGCTGGTGTTTGAAGCATTATAAGCAAGTTTCCTATATGATGAATATCCAAAATTAAAAACTGAAATGGAAAACACTTAAAACCAACTTTACCTTGGATAAAATATTTCTGGAGCTGGATCAAAGGAAAACAAAAAGGCTGGCTTACTTGTCAGATCATATCTGCACTGAACTTCAAGGTTTGATTTGTATTATTTACATGGAAAAGGTCCCAAGAAACCAATTTGGCACTAAATATCTTCATTACATTTTTTCGCTTGTATGGGTGATTAAATCAATCTATGGTTCCTGTTTTAATTTTTTTTGAAAGCTGCAGCCATCTGTGAATTGAGGAACTTTTCTGATGTCATCTTTGTGCTTCAGACATACTTTTCCTCCCTCCTTTTTAATTTTTTTTAAATAAGGAAACTTTTAAAGGAGCATGTTTGCTTTACTTATTAGAGTTTCTAGCTGTCCTTCCAGTAACTTTTAGAATGTTAAAATTAAAGGTGTATAGTAACTTTTTAGAACATTTTAACCGTAACACCTGCAGGTAACAGTAAACCAGATTAAAATATAACCAAGTCTGTCTGTTAGTTGGCCTGTTCCTCATCCTGTATTTATCAACATGTTCCCTGAATGCTGTGTTTGAAACTCAGCACACGTATTTTGTACCATGCTATGCACAACAGCACTGTGTGGTTTCACATGTTAGAGTAAGTGAAGCCTCTCCTTTAAAGTCAATGTAAATGTTGCCACTGACTTCTCCTAGACTAGGGTTCCACCTTCTGTGCTTTAAAAATGCCTTCCTTGGATTTATTTAATTTAGGGGCAATTTTTTTTTGTTTTGAATTGATCAGTTTGGAGTAGCTCCCATTTTACTCTGTTTGGACACATTTTGTCTTTGCAGACAATTCATTTAATGTGAGTAAGAGACACATCTACCCCTGGCAGGTTGAACATCCTATGTCAGCTTTCTTATTTCATTGTATTTGCAGCAAGCATGTTTCCCAGATATGCATATACAAATCCAAATATGACTTAATTTAAACACAGATTTATTTCAGCTTTTTTTTTTGTACCCTATTAATCAATTCTTTGCTAACAGAGGAGCCTTCTAAATATTTACAATTCTTTTGGAGAAAAACATTTGCACAACCATCCCATAAGGATGTTTTGATTGATACATTGGCAGTGCCAACATTTCAGATGAGACGGATGAAAACTTCTGTGCGGGATTCCAGCTGGGAGCAGGAGCTCCTGGAGGACAGGCTGGTACCAGCTGAACTAATCCTGGCAAGTGACCAGCGTAAATCAGGCCACTGAAAGCTCTGTTTTGCCCAAAGGGGTTTACACTGGTGTAATTACCTCAGCATAGTCATAGCAGGAACATTTCCTTAGTCTAGACAAGCTCTAATACGTAAAATAGATCTATCGTTTGCAACCGAAACATCCCGACCCAGCTGAGGCCAGGGACAAGCCTCATGTTCTCTTTTCCATATTTTCCTTTGCTGGTGTGTGCCCAGGTACAGCAGGATTTGGGATTGGGTTGGAGCATCCTCCAGGTTGGCTGGTCTGTGACAGAAGGGTCAAGCAGTGGCTCAGCCATTTCCTGACTGGATTCACTCTGCCCATCTTAATCTTGAGGGATTCTATGTGTTTATTTGACTTTATGCATTGATCTACATGTACTTAAAGGATTCCCTGACAGCTGCCAGAAGTTTGCTTTTAAACTACCAACAAAATTGACTCCCTGACACTGCAATATTTGGGTTGCATTCGAATGTCTACATGATTTTCTGGAAATGTTTCCAGTTGTTAGGACTGAAGACTCCATTTTTCCCTTTTGGGAGTCAAGTGGCAAAGGCAGTGCAGAATGCTGACTGGGGCAAGCATCCTACTTTCTCCAGGAAAAGAGGATAATCTCTCCCAGAGGACTTCACCAGATGTCAAAAGCCATAGTGTGAAATCCATTTTGGAGCCTGTGATCTTTGGATCACTCCCTGTGTGTATGGCACAAACCATCATCAAATCTCCCAATTTTTGGTTTTTTATCCTCTGTTCTGATTTTGTCAGGTTGTAAGACAATCTCTTCAGGCAGTTTTCACTTAACAAGTCTTTTCTTTGTTCATGATACCAATTACACTTCAGATTATTAAAGGACTTTTAAAGACTACTCTATTTTTGACCCTGTGTGTTTTGTTCATCTCTTGCTGTTGGAACTGGGCCAAGCAACTGGCATTGCATTTAATATTTCTTATTGCTCTCACTGTCAGGTTCTCAGGCGCTTGCCCAATGCTGAAAGATCTAAGTTTCAAACAGGAAGGAACATGTTTATTTGTTTACAAAAACACTTTTCCGGGGCTGCATCCTGTGGTCACACAATCATCCAAGGAGTCCCTGCTCTGATGACTCAAGCCTCTAAATTAAAAGGATCCATGAAGACAGATTTGCAGAATCACACTCATTTCTTCCACAACCATTTTCCCATAAACTATAGGGAAAAGTATGTTGATTTTTGGGTCTATAAAACTTGATTTTTTACCAAACCAAGGTACAGGGCTCCTTTTTTTCTTTGAAAGTGTCCTTTACATTTTAAGCAAATCCTTACAACCTAGTGGAAGTAGCCTCTTGTTGTGCATTTGCTACAATTCACATAGAGTACACTTTGTCCTGGGATTCCTGTTTGAACACTGGATGGAACAAAGTACAGGAGAAATCCAAATATTGTTCTTTTAGATCAGGCTCTGCTCAGATATACTGTCCAGGCTGCAACTGAGCCTGGTTAAGAGGTGGTGATCAGGACCCATCTTCCAATTGCTTCTTCCCTTGTTGTGTATCTCCCACCAAAGGTGTTCCATCAGACAGGGCAGTGTAATTTCACACATAGGCACTCCCCAGATTGCTTTTGCCTGAATGAGCTCATTTCTAAAGGACAGCTCTGATGTTAAAAGAGTCAGTGGAGGGATGTGGTGGAGTCACCGTTCCTGGCAGTGTTCAAAAAACAAAGTTAACATGGCACTTTGGATTATGATTTAGTGTGCATGGCAGTATTCAGTGGAAAGTTGTTCTCAATGATCTTGGTAGTATTTTCCAACCTTAATGATACTATGATTCTATGATCAATTCTGAAATTTTAAGAATAATTTGGAAAAATCTGGGTTAGGTAGATGAGAGTGAGGATCATTGCTGACAATGTGGTTGGAAGACAGCAATGAACTCCTGAAGTGAGTGGCAGACAGTGAAACTGGTTTTAGTTGTGGTGACCTGGGACATCTGAAGGGAAAACTGCTCTCTCTGGATGCATGAAAGGACAGTAAAAGGAGCAGGACCCAAACCAGAGGCTGCTTCACAAGGGGGTCCCTGCAGGGACTGGTGCTGCTGAGGAAAAGGAGAAAGGGCTGGCTGCAGCTCTCTCTGTGATCCCCACATTAGCATATGAGACTTCTGCAGAACAGAGCTGGAGGCTTTGGTGGCTTCTGCTCTACATGAACACCGTTTAAGTCCCGTGGCAGGAAGCCCTCCCTGAGTCTTTGCAGCCTGACCAACTCCTTCCCAGTGCCAGAGCCATGCAGAAAGAAAGGAGGAGTGAAATGGAAGCAGCTGCTAGGAAGTGAGACTAAAGGGAAATTGTCAGGACAATGGTGGTGGGATAGAGTGGCCAGATCAGAAACTAAAGGAAAATTATTCCAATGTCTAAAATTGACCCGTGTGATGTAGGGTGTATTGGCCACTTCTGATACATCCAGCATCATTCCAGACCCACGCCAAAAGATGGGGGTTTTTGGCACTGTTTTGGGTTTTTTTAAATGATTGTTAGTGATTGTTTGTGACAAAGAATAAAATAATCGAAGAGATGAAGGGGCAAATGAAGCAGGAAAAGGAATATGGGATTTGGGGGGGATGCTGAATTTATAAATGTTCACACCAAAACTATTGAAAGAAAAAGGAGGAAAGAACAGAACTTATTTTAAAATCTGAAGTCATCAAGGCAGAGCTTTCTGTTGATGAATGCAAAACACTTCATTTCTGACTTGGAATATATTTTTATTTATTTTACAGACATTATTTCTTTCAGACCTTTACTGATGACTTTCTTAAGACACACTGACAATGAACCAGGGTGAGCTTGTCAGCATTGTGCTTATCTGTACTTCAGACTGAAAAATGAAAGGAAAGTGAGGACACATAAAAGCGGAAGAGAGGATTATATTCCTGTATCATTTATGACACCCCCTCTACTCTTGATATTTCCCTCTTGCCAACAGGTTTGTTACTTCCCCCGGCTCAAATGGATGTGGGGGACTTTGTGCAAAGCACAGCAGGGCTGCTCCTACAGACTTCTCAGTGCTTCTGAAGTGGCTATAAAGAAACGAGATTAAAGCAGCATTAAAAGCTGTGCTACAAGTCCTACCATATTAAGCAAGACAATTCTAGTAGCTGTTTTGGGCTAACTGAACAGAAGGGGTGCTTGGAGTTGAACTACATGTTTCAACAGTATGTTGTTCTGAAAAGTGTTGTATATGTGCCGACATCCGCTGCTGGCATGTGTAGAGACTGAAGCTTGCCAGCTCCTCCTAATCTGGAAAGAGGAGACATGCAGTGTTAAATACATGTGTCATCACTAGTCATTCTCCCCGCTTTCCCCCCCCCCCAAATTTTATCATTTGGTTGTGCAACACATTTGAACCAAGTCAGCCCATTTAGTTTAGATGAACTTAGGCCAAGTAACTGTACTGGAGCTGACTTCAGAGGCTTGAGAGGAGTTGCTGGTGTAGCTCTTCCATAAGTGAATGCAAACACTGTGTTGTGCTCCTTATCCTGCTCCTTAGACAAAGGCCTTTTGGTAAGGTTGCTGTTGGAGGGAGGGAGAGCCCCTGAGAAAACAAACAGCAGTTCATTGCATCATATGACTTTTGACTCCCATTGTGTTAAATCTTACAGGCAAAACGGGGTCAGGCGTAAGCAGGGCTTACAAAGGGGACTCCAGGGAAACCCATGCTGCAAGGGGTGGTTTTGGTGACTCAATAGGTAACATGGGTTTTCTGAGTCAGGATTGAACCTCTGTTCTCGCACGACATTAGCACATCCAAGCTTTGGATGTGTTTTAGACTGGCAGCCTACAACTCATGCCAGTAAGGGTCCTGGGAGACTTTTGCCCTCATAGAGAGTGTGATTTTAGTCTCCTGGTTGGAGACCAGCTTCATGAATTGTGTTTTCCCCAAGTATCTACTTTGTATGGTGTTAGTTATTGCCTCCTTTAAGGCTGTGGCCATGGTCCCCACTATGGCCCTGAAGTACATCTGGAGCTGTGCTGCACCTTAAACTCAGATAGAAGTGAACACCTGGCACCTACAGCATCAGCTGCACAGGATTTAGGGAAGGCTCTCAGGGCTCCCTTCTTTCAATCTGATGGTGGCTACAATATCAGTGGTGAGTGAGCTCAGTGGTTTAAACAAGCTTGAGTGTTGACCCCAGGACCTGGACACACTCCCTGGGGCTCTTGGGGTGACTGGAGCTGTCTTGTGTGGCTCTGCACTGCACCACCAGCACTTCACTGTCCATGGTGTGTGCTCAGGAGATACCCACAGCTATCATCTGTTTTTTTAAAATGTCTTTCATGTTCCTTATATCATCCAATAAGTGGGCTGAAAACAGAACCTCTAAATACAGGCAGGAATACAGAGTACATCTTGGTGGACCCTGGTCTAGGCTTTAGCTCTCAAGACCTTCAGTTTTAGGCTGTATGTGAGTTTATTTCCTTAATTCTGTGGTGAATCTGTTCTGATCTGGAATGATGCAGTAGCATGAGATGGTGCCTTTCTGAAGGCTATGGAGATGTGGAAGGTGTGCTGTTGCCATAGGCGGTTTGCTAACAAAGAGAAGCTGTGAAAAGTTGGTGATTAGAGAAGAAAGCAGAGAAGCAGAGACATTAGAAGGACAAGAAGAAAATGTATGTAAAATGTGATCCCCCATTTTAAAAGCTAAACATGAATTATGTTATGAGATGCTTTCATCTTAGTATTCCCCAGCTTTTTATATTTGTATATAAATATTTTTCTTGAAGTAAAGTCAGCCTAATTGGAAGTAAGAGCTATTCTATGTCGTTTATTTTAATACTCTAATATATTTCCCCTAGTTAATCATTGCTATTTCTAAATATAAATTTCCTTTCCTTTTCTTTCAAGTCACTTAAAATGAAAGGGCCTGCTTTACTCTTTGACCTTCTCTAACAAGCAGACCCTTGAAATGCAGAATTTCCAGAAAGCAAGCTGTAGGAACAACAGATGGATTTAGTAAATTACAGCCTGCAGATGAATTGTATGAGGAGTCGGTTTGGGATGGAGGCTTAAAATACGCAGAAATTTTCTGTGCTCTAGCTTGTTTCTTGCTGTCAAACACTGCCTGGTAAATGCATAACTCATGTGATGTTGGCTTTCTGTACTGATTGATTTCTAAAAGCTATTCCATCCCAAATTACCAGTTCTTTGGGTCCCAGCCTACAACCCAACTCAGCCAGGAGACTCTGTCCTCTAGGTATGTTTCGGTATTTTGCATTTCTTTTATTTGCTAAAGCTATTCTGACAGACTACTTGCCCTGATCAGCAGATTTTAAAACCTGTTTGTGGTTTCCCAGGGATTTCATAGACAAATTATTAGTGGATGTGCATTTGCAGTACAGGTGACTCCTAAATGATAAAAATGTAGTTTATAATCAAAGTGGCTTGCTCATAACAATAATCTTGAGCTAGGCATTTGCTTATCTCCTAATATAGTCCTTTTCAGGATTAACAACTCATTTTTCAAATCATGATCTTGGTTCTGCAGACCTTGTCAATGTAACTAAATCTTTGTGAGTTCATGAGATGTAATTGTGTGCAAGGACTGCAGGAATGGACGATCACCTCAAAAGGTTTCTCCAATGTGATTTAGCTCTTGCTCTGGGGTGTGAAGCTCCATAATGTATGTGATGTAGAGCAGAAGCAGTAAGTTGTCATTGTGATCAAACACAAAGCTTCTGTGGGGAAGAATAAATTATTTGCATGGGTGTGATGAATGCTTGAAGGGAATTTGATAAGTGACATGTTGAGCACTGGGAAAATTTCTGAATATGATCCACATTGTTCTTTGCAGTGTCAGAAACTTAACATAGCCTATCATCCTTAGCTCTAGTTATTGCACAGTTTTATCAAAGGTCTTACAAAATGAATCTAAGATAGAATGGCCATCAATATGAGATCAGATATGCCTAGGGGGTTTTGCATAAATAAGGATTTATTTCTATCTACTCTTGTATTTGTTAGATGGTCAATAATTTTCCTTTTACAACAATTTCGTGTGATACGTCTGAGAGTACAGCCCTTGAAGTCACTTGCATTTAAATCAGTGTGTGACAGACTTCAGGGAGTCTCTGCATTGGGGTTTTTGCACATAGCCTATATTTTTAAGTATGGGACTCTCAGGAATCCTGTCTGATTGAGCTAAAATATGATTCCCTTCTGTAAGGAGAAGATGCATATGGTAATAACAATCTCATCAACACCTGGGAAACTCATGCAAAATACCCTCAGTGCTGCTTTCTGCTTGCCCTCTGAAAGCAGGCGATGGTATCAGCGGCTGCAGTTCAGTACTGCCCTGGTCCCACACCAAACCCTCTGGGCACCCCTCGGGGTGCAGCCCAGCTCCCATCCCCAGGCATGCCCTGACACCCTTGCAAGGGAAATTAGTGTGTGTGGGGCTGGCTGTGCATGCACATCCCTCCTGGAACGGAGAGGGTGCAGGGCCAGGGTGTGTACCCTGGGACACAGGTGGAAGGGAGCATCTGCCCAGCCTCTAGGGAATTGTCCCATAGGAGGGTGTCTGGGACTGTAAAGGCTCTGCTTGCAGAGCAGGTCTCAGTGCCACAGCACTTAATGTGCTGCTAGCATCCACGTTGCAAACGCCGTGTTCACAGTTGGTAGTGGTGCTACGAGACTGCAAAATTTTCCCACAACTCAGAGATCCAAGCAGGACTGCTTCCAAGAAAAATAGTGACACAGTGCAAGCTTGAACGATTCCAGTAGAACAGCAACCCTCTCCTGTCTCTATGAGTTTCTTTCAAAGCAAGACCTGTGTACCTTCACCTGTGAGTGAAGGTACAATATTTTTTCCTTTTCAGAAGGTCTGTCCCATGAAAGGTATGTGCACCGTAGGTTTCATGGCATTCCTAGAGCTGCTTGAGTGTAAAAGGGCTGCAGTGATGCACAGTAACCCAAATAACTTTTCTGTGGCATGATTAGCTACCACTCTAAGGTTTGCATCTCCATAATATGAGTTGTTAACACAGAACATTGTTGAGTTGTTCAGTCCTTTTCTTGAACCACTCACAGCAAGGCTGCGTAACGGTTCAAGGGCTGGAATGTCCAGCTGGAACTCTACAGAGAACTGCTCAGGGAGGCAGAATGTAATTACCCATGTTGGAGTCTGGCCAGGTTTCCAAGGTTAACACCTTTCATCTTGGCATCAAATCTTTAATGACCACAGGTGGTAAAGACATTGTTCAACGTCTCATTTGGGAATATGGCATTGTCACCGTGCCTCTGTTGTCTTGTATTGGTTCAGTATTGGTTTAAAGGAAAATTGCTCTCAAAGTCCTTCATGGACAACCACACAATTTCTCTGGAAATTCCTATATGAGTATAACCAGGACCTACTGGTCTGATTTTTCCGTCCTCCAAATGATCTAGTCCTCTGTCTTCCTTACAAGCTAATAGAGAACACTGTAATTACCCTTATTTTCAGGCTGCCAAATAAAGTAATTAGGGAAATAGGCATTATGATTTTGGAAAGATACATTAGAGAATGAAGGGGAGTGATGAGAGCATGTTCTCACAGAAAAACTAAAAAAAAAACCACTGCTGAGGAGGTTCAGTGCTTCTTTCTGGCAGTCTGAGCAGGCAAAAGAGATTCACAGGGATTTACTCAAACTGAAGGATGGCAGAAATTCTCCTTTCTGCTTCTAAGCATATGACATATGGAAATCCCGCTGGGGAAATAACTTATGGAGAGACTTTCTTGAGCAGAAATGGTGGAACAATATGAAGCATCTTTCTCAAAGGTATTTGTTGTGATATCTGAGATGGTCTAGCTGAAGCAAAGAATATTGAGTTGCATTTACTTAATTAATTAGTCTTGTTTAGACTCTGTAAAACACTTCTCTTTATGACCATTAAACACATTAAATTTTTCATGCTATTAATTCTGTTTAACTGTAACTTCTGCTTAAAAAGAATTAAAAATATCTAGATTACGAAGGTTTGAGGCACATTGAACTGAAGCACAAAAAGAATGTGTGCATGGGATCCAAAAACTGGATCCCAGTTTTTGCCACTCTTATAAATGAGCTACACGATCCTTTCCACACGCCAAGGTGGTGCATATAGACTAAGGCTTCAGTCTAAGTCTTGGGTTTTTTCCCTTGATTGCACATCCATGAAGTGCTTCACACCCACTGCTCTTTAGGTACTTTGCAGTGAAGATGTGTAAGTGTTTTCATTTCACATATTAGAAAAATGAATTTTAGATGTTGCTTGTACAGAGTTAGAAAGAAACTAAAAGTTTCTTAGCCTCTCTTTCAATACTGATATTGGATCACACAACTGTAAAGCAAGGGAAAGTTGAGTTTATCCATTTCTAATGGCACAGGATTTCCTGAGGTCAGTGTGAACTTTCCTGGGTTCTATACAAGATATTTTTGTTCATATGAAGCAGCATTTGAAGTACAATAAAATTCTAACCTGTGAACTGAAGCAAGAATTTAACTTGAGCTAAATTCTCCCTTTCCAAAGGCCATTTTTTTGCCCAGATTATTGACATGTATATGCTTATCAGTACAATTTGTGATCTTCAAGACAAATCAATCCACTTTACTCCTGGCAACTGTCACATTTGAACATCTATCTGCTACAGTGAGCTCATATGCTCACAGGTGTTAATGCTGTGCCATTTTGCTATGCCCCTGTTTAACTGTTCCTCTGCACTCAGTCTGGGGTGGTGCCTCTCCTTAGGGGCTGTAAACCAGCAGGAGTTTGGTGCTTTCTTGTCTAGAGTGTGACCATAGGCAGTGCCAGTTTTCATAAAAGAGGTGTAGCAAGCCAAGGCAGAGAAGAGGTTTGTAAAAGCTTTGACTGTTTTCCCTTGAGGTGTGTACATCCCATTTAGCCAAAAAGAAGCTATAGCAGCAGCTGTAAGCACTGTGTGCCTCACCTCTTGGTGTGCTGCACCCCTGATCAAAAAGAGTAAAAAGATTTC
The DNA here is from genome assembly GCA_013400515.1 of Erpornis zantholeuca. Lineage (NCBI taxonomy): Eukaryota > Metazoa > Chordata > Aves > Passeriformes > Timaliidae > Erpornis > Erpornis zantholeuca. The sequence continues at coordinate 202,881 of VZTN01006700.1, read as the reverse complement.
TGTGTTCTGTGCAGATCCTGCTGTCGATGTCAGTACTGTGGTGTCTTGGTGCATTTTGCAGCATGTACCATATTCTTTAAGAAAATATGAGCATGATTACTTTCAAATATTAAATACAGAGGTGAAAAGAACAGAGAGTGTAGCATCCAGACAATATTGATGATAGGTCACTGGACCATCTAGAGACTACATCAAGATCAAATTGTTTACTACAATATAAATATCTGCTATAGAAGTTTTCTTTCCTTGTAGTTATACAATGCATATCTGAATCCAGAAAAGGTTTGGGATGGGACACTTTCCAGCTTCCACTAGAACCTGGTTATGTGCTTTGTTTCTCATTTTTCTGTCAGTGGCACTTCAGTGTTCCCAAATATTGGTACATTTATGGCTTTCTCTAGAAGTAATAGCATGTGCTCTTCTTCAACTGCTGTTCTTGCTGTAGCTCTGTCTGATCTCATGAATGTGCTTTTGACACCACAAATAGTTGTGAGGCAAACCTGGAACCACTCCTCGTATCTCCCCAGGAGAGGAGAAAAGTCTTATAAATCCGTTTTGTTTTAAGGTATTGGAAATCAGAGAGTTTCCCTCGAATTATCACTCTTGATGCCAAAAGCCTCTTGCAGTGGGGAGGCAGTGGGGAGGCAGTGGGAATGCCAGGTCCTATCCCACTCCCTTGCATGTCTTGCCCTGCTGACCTATTCTTGCCCCTCTTCCCCTCAGGCACTGAGTGTTTGGAGCATAAAACATGTCTTTGCTCTTTGTCTTAGTGACTGAGGAGACTGCTGCCAGGGCCTGAGAAAGTTAAATGCACAGAATCAAAGTGTTTCTCTCTGGTTTTGATGCTGTGGGGTTGGCAGGACTGTGGGTGCTCACCAGGCACGCGGCCCTGGCCGAGGAGCCACCTGTCCCCACAGTGCTGGCAGAGGAGGAGGCTCAGGGGCAGCCGTGCCCCTCCATCCTGCTGCAGGGGGAGCAGAGCCAGCCTCGCCCCCTCCTCCTGCCCCTGTTGTGCTCAAGCTGGCCTCCTTCCACAGCCAGCCCTTGGATCTCTGTCATGCCCTGGCAGATGCTGAGCCTCACTCCCAGCAGCCTCTGCCCAGGCCTGCACTGCTCAAGCATCCTAAATTTTATCCCCATCCATGTGAAAAGCCATAAAGTTCTTGCTCCTGCAGTCCCAAGGCTTGGCTTGCTCTCTATCTCATTAAAAAATGATAGTAAAAATTCTGTTTTTCATTACTCCAAAGAAATCTTGGAAAAAAGGTCCCTGTTGTCTTAACCAGAAAGGAAGAGAATGCCTGAATGTCTTTATCCATTTTGGGGCTCTTTTATAATTGCACCATTTTTAAAAAATCCAACCTCTCTATTGTATCACTTTATGAGCAGCCTGACTAATGAATTTTGTAAACTTGTGTTGGCAGAACTAACAACTGCTTGAATAAAATAAGTAATTGTTTTCATTCATCAGTTGCAAGAGTTTCAGTGTTCTGCCCCCAAATGGGGGCCGAATCCTCCAGCCATGGATTATTTACATTACCTGTCTCCCTGTTTACATTCTCCAGCCCACTGATGGCTCTATGCACCATTCAGGCCCCTTCTTGTAAAATCTGGTTGCTTCAGATTTGGGTAATCCAGGTAACTTCTTCTCCTTTTTGTTTCAAACCTGAAATAAGTTATAATGAGTTCTTGTAGCCTGTTTTGCTTTTTGGTGATAAGTTACTACTAAAATGTTAAGATGTTAAATGTTAAGAGACCTTCACATAATTTCCAACATGTAATGTTTAAGGGAAAAAAACCCATTGAATCACAAAATGGTTTGGGTTGGGAGGGATCATTAAAGATAATTTTGTTCCAACCCCCAGATGTGGGCAGGGACACCACAGCAAACCTCAGGTTTCCCTCATCAAGCCCACCCAGTGAAAGAACCAGAAATAATTCCTTTTTTAAGGGTTAAAGAAAAGACTAATCTGTCCCCTGCCTGTTGGACATGAGCTGTGGCACAGTGAGTAAGCAGCTCTGGGAATGGAGCTGGTGATCCCTGGTACCCTGGGCAGGGCTGAAGGATGAGTCTCATTGTCTGGGATTTTGTCGTAGTTGTGTGGTGGGAAATCATACCAGAACGGAACAGCTCAGCAGGGATTGAAGTCCTCTCTCCTCCTCAAGGTCCACTTGTGGTCACGTACACAGCCTGGAGCACAGGGAGTGTTCAACCCACGGGAGCAGTGGGAGAGATGTGTAGGAATGGAGTCATACTGCTGTAGGCACCTCCATCCCCGAATCTTTATTGTTTTTTGTGTCACTTCACTGCAACATGGAAAAGGCACAGAAATTATCTACTTTGGCTCTAACTTAGAGCTGAAATTGAGCCAAAAGCCCAAAAAAACGCAGTTTTACTGGATTCTGCAGTAACCTGGGCATGGATTGAAAGTTTGCACTGTTCCCTTGTCTTGCTAATGGGAAGAAGTAAAACTGATGCTTTGAAAATCATTGAAGCCTAATTTTCTCATCTGATCCAAATTTCATAGCTTTATCCTATTTCTGCTACTGCAAACTCCATTTCTGTGTATGACACCCTGAGAGGCTCAGTGTTCATTCCTAACTTCTGATCTGCTTCTTGTCCACAAAACAGCTGCAGCTGATAGCAAGTAATTCATGGAGAGAGGGGGGAAAAATCAAAGTGGTAGCCTTAACAGTCTACTTTGTACTTGGCAGATCTCAAAACACTTCCCAAAGTGAAGATGCCTAATTTTAAATCCTTCAGCCACCCAATGTGCTTGTTAAGAGGAAGGAGGGGAAACATCTGTTTGTGACAGAGCTATTAAATGTAGGATTTTTGTCTTATAAAGTGGCAGTGTCACTTTTCCAGGCTGATTAGAAATGGTGAATAGATTTGGTTCCCATGCCTCTTGGATTGAATTCAAAACTCACTCCACTCCAATAGGAGACAGATAGGGAAAATTGCTCCTATTCCAGTGTCTTCCCCTGTGAGTGTCACAGTAACATTGTCTTGAATTGCACAAGCACTGTGGGCAGGTTTTGAATGTTCTGGAAGCAATCCTTAATGCTAATGGGTAGTAAAGCGATACCAGAGGTATGAATCTCCAAGAATTTAATTTTAAACAGTGTATCTGAAAGCAATGCAATTCTATTACAACATCACACCTGCTTTGCATATATATATATTTCTCTTTTTCAAGGCTCTCAATATGATTTATGAGCAGCAATTAACTCAACCTTTTAACAGCGTGTGACAGGTGTTGTTGGGTCCATTTATGAACTAGGCAAGCTGAGGCATAGAGGTGTCAAGTGTAGTTTGGCAGCAATGGTATTGCAAAATGAAGACCAGAACCCAAGAATCCTGAATCACAGCCCCTATTCTATGAGCTCTCCATTTATTGCTAGGAGAGAAGATCATTAAAATCCACTGGGCTTGTCTGGCAGACTTTATAAACTTATGCATGCTTTTAAATGTAGTGGGGTTATCGTTATTATATGATGAATGTAGGAGGGTTTTTACATAATGCTGAAGAAACACATTAAACCATGATGGAATGAGAATCAATATAGGTCATTAAAAATAAGCATTCTGCTGAAACAGATTTTGCCTGTCATTCAGCAATGTTTATATATTGTGCTTGCTTTATGCTGCTCCACCTAGGTAATATAAAATATTTTTTTTCTAAATGTAAATGGCAGGTGGCTTTTAGAATATTGTACTTAATGCTCACCCACCTTGGGCTTCCTTTCCCTGGTCAGCAGGACTGAGACTGTATCACAGCCTACAGCATCGGGGGAGCTGTGGGCTCTGTGTACTTCATGCTTACAAGATAGTCTGGGGTTTCAGATGCCTCTTGGAATAGTGGCCTCGGTGCTCTCATTGGCAGCCTCACAGGATGGAATAATGCTCCTGACTGGGGGAAAGGTGCTGGGAAAAAGGTGCTCAAAATTTGCCCCTCCTTAGCTGAGACCACAGCAGTTCATGGACCTTGCAGTGTTCCCTTGGGGACCATGTTCATCCTCAAATGCATCACTACTGAGGCAGAGCTGGAATTAGAGATGAATATCTGCTACCAGTCATGGTCCTCAGAGGGTCTGAAAAGTTCTGTATCAATAGGAGAGGGGCACTCCAGCTGAAATCTGGTTATAGCACACATTTTGGAATAGAAAAAGGAGATCTGAGCCTCTATTTTTCAGCTCTATGTGCAAAAGGAGAAGAAATTTATAATGTATCTTGTAGTTCCTACCTGCAAGTACATTCATACTAGTAATACACTAAGAATTCCAGAAGTTCTACCTTGCTAATTGGGGAAGGATAGAAACATGTGAAACTTGATAAATGAAGCATGGGGATTTGCCATGTGTTTAACTCTTGGAAATGGAAATGCTTTATTCACATCTGAAACTAACAGCTAAATAGTAGTGGAATTAGGACCTTTTTTGTGTTGTATGGAGTTTTCTGCTATATGGCAGATGATTTAATCAGGGGATTTTTTTTAATGAAAAAGAAAAGTAGAATACAGATGTGGGTAATTGAATATAGAAGATCCTGTTTCTGGTTTTAGTGTAAATGCATTTATTATATGTAAACCTGACTCATTTGTAAAGTCACACACCAAAAAATGGACGGACATTCAGAATTATCCAAGCCCTTTATGAGTGTGAGCAGTACTTTATAAGCTGGTGTTCCCCTGTAATGGTCTGGGCTACCAGTACATTTACTGCTGTTACTGAACGAATCTTCTAGATGTTTATTTTCACATGCAACTGTATTAAACTCTGGGCAGTATTTCACCATTTGCAGATAAGTACTTACAGAAAATCAGGTAAGCAATTAATATGAATGAAAATAACCTCAAAAATATAAAACCCCTTCCCAAAATCAAAACCAAAAGCAAAGCAAGTGGCCTTTTAAAACCCTGTAACCCAATATAAACTTCTCAGCCCATGAGACTGGATGTTCTGATGATCTTTATGTTGCTCTGGACACTGGCTTCAACTCCAAATCCTGCAAAACTGTAAGGCAATCCCTGCCTATTATTTGTTTGGTGTGTTGTTTTTTTTTCCTCTAGCTGAAGGTGCAAAGTAAAATAGGTCTGTGGTCCCGCTCCCATTACAGACTGTGAGAGTTTGCTTACACTGAAGTCACTGACAAAACCCTCAATAGCTTTAATGGGGGCAAGAACAGGCTCACTGTGATTTAATCTAAAGTGTTCAGCTCAAGGCAGAAAGACGGGGGCTCTTTGAAAATGACAACTTGTGGGTTTTGGAGAGGTCATTAACATATTTGTCATGGGGGAAAGAGGGTAAATTAGGAACTTAAAAAGAAAGACAAATATTAATTACGCTTCAGACAACATTGTTGTGTGCTGATGACATGCTGCAGCTCTCCAGACGACTATAATTTGCAAGAGAACCCAACGAGTAGGAGACTTCACAACAAGCTGAGCAATTAGTTCTTCCTGAGTTGCAAGAGTGACATCATGTGTGCAAAACATGCCTTCGCCTTCAGCTAACAACACATACTCATTTATTCTTCCTGTAGGGTCACTGTTGGCTGTGAAGGCCATTAAATCATTCCTCTGATGGATGTGTTAACTTTCAGAGCCAAGTGAATAAGGGTCCCTGAAGTGCAGATGAAGGAACACGTGTCCAAAGCACCAACTATCAACAAAAGCTACTCCAATACCTGATTTTACATGCTATAGCTGGCTTACAAAATTCTTGTATACTTTTAAACACTTTAAGTTATTCTTTATGGTCTTGAAAATTTGTCCCTGTTGTAGGGTCTGACCTGATAAGTGATTGGGTTTTGGTTGTGGCTTTTTGTTTGGTTGGGTTTTTTGGTTGATTTTTTTTGGTGGGGTTTCTTTGTGTCTGAAATTTGTCAAGACATTGTTGGACAGGCAGAGGCTTGCTTTTATGAGCTCTTTATATAGAGAGTTCTGGGAAAAAAGCAAGGATTTTATTTGACTAGGAAATTTAATAGAAATTGCATACTTAAACACTAATGTTAATATATATCTGGGTATAGATTTCCAGTTGTGTGTGCTTGGTTTTGTAAGTTGGATCACTTAGTGTTTTGCACTGCATGAGTTTATTGAAGAGACTATAAAGATCTATCTGATACTAAATGAGGAGTAAATTATGGCATTGATCTAGAGAGACGATTACATTTATTCTTTAATCAGATACATAGTCCCACTGCAGCCACATGCAACTTACCCACAGTAAATTAAGCTCCTGCTTAAGTGCTTTGTAGAATCAACATCCAAGAAAACCTAACTTGTGAAGATATTTCAGATCTTCTGTCTATTAGAAGTGTGTCATGTAGGGTTTTTTCCTCTGGATTAATGAAAAAGAAGAATGAGATATGAACAAGCTTGACTTTAGAGATCCATTTCAGTGTGTGAAAAGCTGTTTTATCTTTTGAAGAAAGCTGTTACTACAAATGCAAAATCAGCATTTTACCACTACATTTTTTCTAAACATAGCACTGGGCAAAAAAGATTTGGCAGAGCAGATGCAGAACAGGGCCACAACCAGCTTGGCACAGAGAGCTGAGGAGCTTTGCATTAAATAAGAGCAGGTTTCTCTTACTGTGATGAAGTTCTAGACAGGGCTGTGCACATCCTCATTGCCTTTCCCCAGTCTGATAGCGTTTGCCCAGTGTTGGTGGCTTTCAGTGAATCTTTATCTGTCCCAGATTTGCTGTTTCCCAGTGAAGCAGAAGGGAAAGCTCCTCTTTCCAGCAGTAGCCCAGCCAGACCCACGATACCCCTGTGAAACACTCTTCTGTGGAAGTCCACAGCAGTGACTTCAGTTTCAGTACAGCAGGATATTTGGATCTGACCACCCACCCCAAGCTCTCAGCAAATAATCTATATGGTTCTTTTGTTTGTTTCCAGCTCACATGTTTACATAGTCCCCAGAAGCTTCTAAAATTAGAACCTGAGGAAAACAGAAACCTGTTCTCCAAAGCCAGCAGGATGTTTTAATAGGAACTGTTATTGCTATTATTAGGAATAATAATAATCTTATGTTAACCAAAGGCAGGGATGAATCTTGCTGGACTGTGCCTGGATGTGTGCCATGTCTTTATATCCTTGCAAAGCTGTGGCAAAAAACTATCCCAGAGAAATGGAAAAGCTGATGATGGCTGTTCTGTAACAAGTGATACAAAAGGGAACTGTGCAGTCTTTTAGTGCCTGAGACACTGAAATTTCCTGGTATTTCTTCTATTTGTGACAGTTCATCCAAGCAGAGAGAGGCAGTTCATGTACAGCATTCAATTTAGTTTTCTGTAGTAAAGTTCCTGTTTTGGTAACAGCACTGTAGGCAGGCAGACATCTGAGAAGGTGACAGTAAAGGTGCCAAGCAGAGCTAAAAGAGTGGAAAAGAATTCTGACTTCTGCGAAAAAAGTCTAAAGCCTGCTCCTCAGCTGCATCTGCAGGGACTTTTCTCCTATCTGAACCCAGAGGATCCCTTCATGTGAGCTGGTTCAGTTAACTCCTTTATCTGTAGCTGCCAGCATGGCCACAGATGCGATAGGGGAAGCCACTGGTTTTGGTGGTGTGGTGAAAAGAAGAGTGAGCCATGTGTGCATGAACTGTCTTTTTTGGCTACAAGCTCTGCACAGCCTGAAGAAGTGAACCTCCCACAGAGCCAGAGCCTGCCTGCTTCGTGGGCCATTTTGATTGAATTATTCCTCTGGCAATGCACCCCCTGAGCTAAACTTAAATAATATAAAGCTGGTGACAGGCTGGTTTAGGTTTTAAGTGCACATTTTTTATTAATTTTCTTTATTTCAAGAGAAAAAATGTGTAAATTGGTTGTTATTAAATACTACACTGCTTTTCACGTGTCATGGGTCTACAAAAATTGTGTGCCTTTTTTGCCTACCTAATGTACTTTTTCACATATGAAAGAAGCAGAGTTGGGACATTCCAGATTTAAAGAAATACTTAGCAAAATAGTGTAGTGGAAACTGAAGTTCTGTAAGGATTAGGGCAAAGCTTTCAAAAAAAAAAACAAAAACAAAAAAACCAAGAAGAACAAAATGCAACTATTAAAACCCATATGTACTCTCTTTACCTGGCCATACTGATACATGCCATGTAGAAGAGGTGAAAGTTCTCTCTTCTACACCCACACATTCAAATGTGCCTGTGTGCCCATGCTCATACCCACCAAGCTCCCATATAGCATGTAAGAGAGAACCTATTTAGTGGTTTTAATAAAACTCCGGTTTCATAGCTCTAATAATCCACAGCTGGGAAAATACATGCTTTCTTCCTTCATCTTTAGACTTATTTGAGAGATTTTTGTTTTGTGGTTTTACTGGGTGACTTTTCCAATGAACTGATTTAAAATCATTTCATTTCTTCGAAGTTAGTGGTTACCATAGAAATACGTCTGCTGCAAAACAAAGACTAATTAGTTTATGTGTTCCTTTGTGTCCCCTAATTTCTTCCATTCAGGATTTTTAAGCATATAATTATAGGGATTATTCAGCTTCATGATTTTTCCCCCCCTCTATAAATTCATTTAAAGACAAAACTCTGATGTCTGTAGTGCATAAATAATAATGATTATATGTGGTAATTAGTCCAACCCGTTTGTCCACATAGCAGAAACAATGTGTTTTCTGTCAGAGGCTGCAATGCTGACTAGTGGCCACTCTGAGCTTCCACTGTGGCATCTCCAGTTATCTGTCTCATCCCTTGCGGCTACTCAACCAGTGACCCTTAAAAGTTAGAAATGGGACTCTTGGGAGACCTGTAGAACACTTCCTCGTGTTGTTCAAGTTCTGGGACAGGCTAAGTTTGACAAGAAAGGCATCAGCAGCCTCCAGAAATCTCTAAGGTTGGGTGACAATTGGGCGAGGATGAGAGTATTGCGACACTGGGGTTTAAGGTTGTTATTTAACACCTCTGCCCTGGCTGGATTTGCCGAGTAGGCAAAGTTGTGCCTCTGCGGAAAGGCTGAAACTTGTAGGACTTCTCCAGCAACACTTGTGATGGATTGGGCTTTTTGCAAAATTGCAGCTTTCCCTGAACCCAGGGAAGGGTGCTGGAGCCCTCCAGAGCAGTTCAGAGATTAAATCACTTTGCAGCTATTGTCCCTTGGGAGAGATGTTTTTTCTCTAAAGCTCCAAGATGAATAAAGAGGAATTAGAAAGAGTCTTATTGTAGATTTGTTCCTTTTCTCCAGTCCAATCTGTCTGGAAACATTCCAGACAAGGGAAGAGCATCAGGAGCAGGATATATGCGCAGCCTTTTGTTGCCCACAGCCTGCTTCTTGGGAGCCGGGATGCTGCTTATGGATGGGGTAGGCATGGCCTTATGCTCCTGGAATCCTGAACATGGGGAGAGATAAGGCCCTATGCTCCTGCAATTCTGAGCAGGGGGAGAGAGGTATAGCCCTATGCTCCTGGAATGCTGAATCTCCTAACTCTGAATTCTCCTTTGGAAAAGAGAGGAATACTGCCACTACCTGCGCTGGTAAGTATATGCCAGTGATTCTCCTGGATTTAAGGAAAAATAATCAGTGTCACGTGGCTTTCAAGGGCTCTGGTCCGAGCTAGGTTAGAATCATGGAATGGTTTGGGTTGGATTGGACCTTGAAGCCCATCTATCCCAGCCCCCTGCCATGGGCAGGGACACCTTCCACTAGACCAGGCTGTTCTAAGCCCCGTCCGGGCTGTCCTTGAGCACCTCCAGGGATGGGGCATCCACAGTTTCTGTGGACGAGGCGGCGATCCCGGCACTCCCGGTGATCCACCCCTCCCGGCGATCCACCCGTCCCGGCGCTCCATCCCTCCCAGTGATCCATCCCTCCCGGTGATCCATCCCTCCCGGTGATCCATCCCTCCCAGTGATCCACCCCTCCCGGTGATCCATCCCTCCCGGTGATCCATCCCTCCCGGTG
>VZTN01006700.1:145767-192449 GCA_013400515.1 Erpornis zantholeuca | reverse complement strand
CAGCGCCCTCTGGCGGCAGCGCCGTCCCCCGCCCGCACTGTCCGCCCCGCACCCAGAGCAGTGTGGGCTGGCCGGGCAGGGCTCGGGGCTCCGGCCGGGGCGCAGAGTGACCACTAGCCTAGGATAAGACTCTTATTCCTGTCCATTCATCTTGGAGCTTTAAAGGAAGAACATCTCTCTCAAGAGACCATAGTTACAAAGTGATTTAAGAAACTCAAATCGCTGGTTCTGACACTGCTTTCAGAGAGTTCTGATCTTGTACAAACCTAATTCACACCTTGACATAATCTCTGATATTCAGAACATGATTTCCAGTGGTTTTTCTAAAAAATGCTTTTCGTGGATGAAATGTCAGCTTTATTGAAATATAAAATTAACTTCCTAATGCAAAGATGACTTTTGGTAATAGAACATAATATCCGGGGATGGACACTCAGGATAGAGCATTCCACTTAACTCAATTCTTGCACAATTATGAGTTGCTTACCTTAAGAATTATTCCGAGGAGTACTAAAAAAAAAAAAAGGTAAGAAAATTCTAGTTAATAACCTGGGCAAAACAATTATCCTTCTAAGAGTCTTTATTGAATCATGTATGCAAAGCAGAGGAGTTTTTCATAACAGATGTATTTAATCTTGATGCAAAATGGTTTTAACCCCACAGTGTCTCTCAATTCAGTCAGAGCTTAGACTAGTTCTGATGTGCTTGAATAGAGCCTCTGGGATCACAAACAAGACTCTACTATTGTAAAAGCCCCTCAAAGTCTTGTTATTTTCCAGCACTAACCATAATAATGAATGCCTGGAAGATCATTTATATAATGGCTTAATGGTTAGTTTTCATAACTGTCTACAACAGGATTTTGGAAGCTCTCCCAGTGTTTATTGAAATAAATGTTGTTGGGGTGAGACCATTTTGTTTGTGTCGTAGATGTGAACTCTGGCATACACTGCTCCAGAGTTTTACCCTTCCAGGGTGAGGGCAGCATCTGGCAACTCTTCCTGCTCTCTGATTGCTGTTCAGACTGACACCATTTATACATGGCTCCTGCTGGCTCTGGTGGTTGTGTCTTGCAGGACAACAAAAGCTCAAGTCTGTGGACCTGCATCAAACACAGCTCATGTGGAAGCAGAGATATCAAGAAAAGACTCTCCTAAAAGCGAGGGTGTTGAACTTTACCTCATTGCATCCCATGGTGTGGTCAGGTATAAACAGAGCACTGGGTCTTACATCTGGCAAAGCATGAGTGGGTCACCAAGACGATTTCCCTCCTTCACAAAAAATGATTCTCCTTGACGAATATTTGTTAGTGTTTTATTATGCTGGCTTTTGAATTCTCCAGTGAAGAAGATTCTACAAATTATCCTTTTACCTCCAAAGTATTTCATATTCTAATTTTCTTCTTTGATTTTCTTTCCTAATGTTGAGTCTAAATTTCTCTTTATTCAGTTTCCTGTGATTGCTCCCAGATATCCTACCCCACCCCACCTGCTCCCCCCCCACCCTCCATGTGAAGCAAGTACCCATCAGACCTTCCTGCATTGTTTCCTTTGGTCAAAGATACATAGATCTAATTCCTCTATCTCCCCTCTACCACCCGTTCCCTCAGGCTCTTCATTATTTTCCTGGCTCTGCTCTGAACAGCTTCCCATTTATCAATATCATTTTATGATGGGTTCTGAATGGCTCATTCTGCCATCGTTCTCTCCCCTTTCCAAATCCACACAATGTGTGGAGGTTGTGTTTTGGGTACAGACCTGGCTGATACCACTCTCTTAGCTAAGGGAAGTTTCACATCCAGAGAATACCTTGTCCTACCATGTAGCCATGTGCTCTGCAAGCAGGAGTATGGCATGTCAAATGCTTCTTGGAGTTAAATATCTACCCAGAATAAAGCATCAATGGCAAGCATGACTGATGAGGGAAAAGGACAGTTTTTTCTGATGACCCAAAAATCCTTTTCTGAGGACTTCTCTAGTGTCTGAGATTTTGCCTGGCTTTTTTCTTACAGGCAGGAACAGTCACTGAGACACAGTTAAAAGTCATGTAACTTGCTTTTTAAATCACATTTTATTCTCCATCAATATTATCTGCTGAGTGCAGAAGACCAGAATCTGTCCTTGCACTGTTGGTCTCCTCTATGCTGGAACTCTTGCTACCATGGTATTTCTTGTGACAATAGTGGAATGCAATGCTGGAGAGGGAGTTTTTACAGTGACAGGTAAAAACAGGACAGGACAAGGGAGAATGGTTTCAAACTCAAATACAGTAGGTTTATATTGGATCTTAGGAAGAAATTCTTCCTTGTGAGGTTGGTGAAGCCCTGGCACAGTTTGCCCAGAGAAGCTGTGGCTGCCCCATCCCTGGATGAGCAGGTTGGACCAGGTTGGATGGGACTTGGAGCAACCCAGTGTAGTGGAAGGTGTCCCTGCCCATGGCAGGGGGTTGGCATGAGATGTGCTTTAAGGTCCCTTCCAACCCAAACCATTCTGTGATTCTGTGATTTCTGACTGGGTGTGGTATATGGTGCCTGTGTTGCTGTTCTAAGGACTTTTATATTTATCTAGAAAATAAGCAGTTAAAGTCTGCAAGTGGAGTTAGTTTTGGGTAACAACATTTTGAGACTTGACTTAACCTTAACCTCTTTGATACAGCATTCAGATTTCATTCTGTAATGGACACGTAAGTTTGGAGAATATGTTAGAAGTCTTCTTATGATAAATAATGTGTGTATGTAGAACAAACCCCAACTTCTAAAACACTAAGTACTAGTAGTGAAATATAATGACCACCAAGTATTTAATTTCTTGAAATAGACCCCCAGAGAACTACATTGGAGTGTTTTGTCAACTGAACATCTTTTTAAGAAGTTAATCTTTACAAGAACAAAGGAAAAACTTGAACAGTAAGCCTACATGAAATAACTCTGTAAGTAAATATCAAGCCAGTCAAGGGAAGAAAACCCCTGTGAGCCTTGTGCATACAGCATATTGTTCATATGTGCATATTGTTCACATTATGTGTGAACAATAATTCAGACTGTGGCTGAAATGGGTGGCCACACCTTCCTTTGGGATAAATCATCAGTGTAACACGTGGATTTGGCCGAGGTTTATGATTACAATGTCCTGCTTCTGCTCGAAGTGCAGAATGTTCTGTTGGATGTTTACCTTTGCCTTGGCAAATGCTGAGAAGAATAAGGGAAGAATTTGGGTGTAAGGCAGGAGCTCCTGGGACAGCAGTTGTTTTGCTCAAGGAATGTCCAGTTCTGCTGCTTGGTTGGCAATTATTGTTACTGATTTTTCTGCTACTTAATTTCTTACTTTCTCCTAGTTCTTGGAAAGGCTGGTCTCAGAAATGACCTCTATAAGGGACAAACTCTTAATGTCCCTGTCAATGCTCAGATATTATATTGGTTGAGGAGCTCAGAAGGTGGTGGGACAGCGTAAGGGACAGCTGGAAGGTCAGGTATGGGAGCAGGATGATGTAAGATCTGAGAGCTGTGCCAGTGGTTTTGTTATTATTGTTGTTAGACAAAGACTGCGAAAGAAAATATGAGCCCAAGTGTGCCATGGAGATCATCCTGTGGAAAAGTGCTCCATCCTCCTCACACAAGCCAAGCCAGTTCCTGGAAAACTCTTGAACTGGAAGTGAAAAACAATCAAGGTGAATTCTTCCCTGTTCCCACCACAGACCTCTCTCAGCAGAGAGAAATTGCATCATCTCTGTGGATTTTCTGGGCAAGGTTGGCCACTAACTGTTGTTGAGGGTTTAAAAAATTTAGAAAATTGTATCACTGCAATATCCATGGATCTGAAGCTATGTTGTGCTTGGTTTAGCATTCACTTTGATCTGCGTGGAGAATGTAACCATAGTTAGCTGTTTAATAACCAGGGGAAGGACTTCTTGCGTCTTTTGGCCGATCCCCTGAACCACTACAGGAAAAACTGCCTTCATCATTCAGGTGAAAAACTCTTTAATCTGCTCTAAATGACTTCCCATGTGTGGAGATCCATGACATGGCTTCTCCAGTCAGCTGATCCCAGTGCTTTCCTCTCACTAGAGGGTTTTCTTGATGTCTAGCTTTAATTTTTCTTGCCAGAATCTAAGTCCATCCTCCTCACTGAATCTTCTGTGGACGTGCCCAATAAAATATTTTCCTGTTCGGATGCCTTTTAGAGACCAAGGTCATGTTATTCCCTTGCTGGTGGCCCATTCACTGAACTCAGCAACCTCAATTTTCTTAGTCCTCTCTAATGGGCCATATATTCGGGTTGTCTGATAATTCTTCTCTTTGGTTTTTGTATTCTTGCATTCTCTCCAACTGTTCCAAATCTTTCTTGAAGTTGAATCCCTGAAATGGCTTGATGGTGGCACAGCTGAGACCACACCAACACAGAAAACAGCTGTTACGTTTCATTGTGTATCCTACAGGAAATACTGCATGTTCCTTTTATTATTTTTTTTTGGAAATAAACCACAATTATTGGTTCCTGTTTGGTGTTACCCTAAGGTATATATGCAGGGGTGTATTTGTGCTTATTCATTTCATTTATACCTGTCCATATTGGACTTTACCCATTTTTATTTCTATTGTAGAGATCATGTTGCTCTCCCTCTTCTTCTCTGATGTGTTTGCAAAAGGCTTCCACATCCATGTTATCTGGAAATTGAGTTTCTTTCAGATCTTTGATGAACCAACGTGGTAATGAGGTGTTGATCGATTCTCCAGCTACAGCTGGATACCCAGGTCCCGGGGAATGGGGGTAGCCACTTTGACATCCATGCTGAAGAATCACTTAAAGTTTATAGGGCTAAAAGTTGCCAAGTACCCCCAACTGTTTTGTCTAAATATGACTGGATCTGAGGCTTTTTTATGGCTGTAAATCTTTTTTGTAGACAGGTCAGATCAGGAGTTACCAAAACCCCCTGAGGGCTAAAACGTTACCTTCTTTGGGAACTGGAAGCAACCTGAGAGCCACAGCCTCACGAGATTTCCAGCTTGTACCAAGTAGTTTCTGTGTGGGTAGGAAGCACTGCGGTAAAGGGAACTGAAGATAAGAAGGGGCAGAAAACTTTCAAACAGAAAGTGTGAACCAAAGCTCGGTGAAGTCAATGGAAACTCTCTGACTGGTAGCTCGTGGCCATGTGGAGGGCTGTTTAAGAGGAGCACAGAAAGAAAAGCTAGACTGTTGAAGCAAAAAGATTGTGAAGATAGGAGAGGAAAATACATTTCTGTAGTAAATTTTAGGGCTCTGGAAAGGCAGCCTTCTGCAGGTTGCTTGGAAATGTTTAGAGAAAGCCCTTTTGAGTTAAATAAAAATGGTAACACAGGACTCGAAAGAGAGAAAAACTAGGTTGAACACAATAAAACCAAAACAGAAATACAACAAGTTTAGAAAAATTAAACCAAACTTCTGGCTTTCTGAAACTCCAGGTGGTGTGTGCTATCCTGTACCCTTTTAGGGCTTCTGTTTTGAAAATTTAGTTTTTCCTGTCTGCGTTCAGAGCACACCATGGTTTCCACAGAGAAAACTGCCAATTGTTTTCAGTGCAGGAGCAACAGCTCCTTGGGCAGTGGGGATGATGCAACCATAGGCTCTGGGTGTCTTTGGGACCCAGTACTGTACAGATTCTTTCCCGTTGTCCTCTTTACTTGTGCATTTTGCTGCCATTCAATTAAAGGTGCCGTGTGATGCGGCTGGTTGAATGCAGCATTTTCCCCAGACAGATAATTACTCTGCCTTTTGCCTTGTCCTTCTAATTGCTATTAAAAGTGGTGCTGTTGGTGCCTTTTGTGAGCCTGCAAGTGTTTCGTGTGTTTACATAAAGTCTGAGGGCAGAATTTGTCTGTGCAGTAACGTTTTATCAGCAGCAGGTAGCAATTGCAGGAGAATAAGTCCCTGTCTGCTGCTTGGTTTCCAGAGCCTGTAGACTGCTCGTTACAATAATGAGAAATGTAGGTAAGCAGCGTCGCATCAGCACTTGCAGTCCCACTTTCTATTGCAGTCATCAAAGG
The DNA here is from genome assembly GCA_013400515.1 of Erpornis zantholeuca. Taxonomy (NCBI): domain Eukaryota; kingdom Metazoa; phylum Chordata; class Aves; order Passeriformes; family Timaliidae; genus Erpornis; species Erpornis zantholeuca. Next base: position 186,430 of record VZTN01006700.1, on the reverse strand, counting down.
GTTTAGGAAAGTTTGCATTCAGAATAGTTTTTTTACTAATGCACATATACATGTGCACATTACTGTCTGGGAAATCTTGTGCTGTACACGGCAACTTATGGCTAAGGCATGATCTGGGTTTGGGCACTTGGTTCAGTGGCTGTGGCCAGGTGAGAACTGGGATTGAGAGCAGAAAGTCAATGTAACTACAGATATCCCACAAGAGAAATGTGTCTGGGAGTGGGATCATGACCAGAAAGCTAAAAAAGTGAAGTTGTACCACCCTGGAGCGTTGTACCACACCTGGTGGTGTGGATTTTAACCAAAAATGCTGGAATCATCCTGACACTCACAAAGCACTTAGGGGAAGATTGTAGTATCTCACTTTGCAGAGGACTCTTGTTAATTTATGCCTTTTCTTTTGGTTTTTTTTTTTTTTTGGTTTGGGGAAGTGGAATCTTCATCTGGGCACTTACGGGCTTGTATTGTATTGCAGGGACAGAATTCCTGCTCTTAGCCTGGATTTCCAGCTACTGAAGAGTTAGTGAGGAAATCTGGTAGTAAATCCCATGGTGATTTCCCAGCGTTGGATTTCGTGCAGTACTTTCAAGTTTACCAGCCAGACATAGGCTGGATAAAATTGATGCTGGTAAAATTAGCAAGAAATGTGTTACTATAGAGAATCCTGAAATGGCATCAAAAGGAGCTCCAGGAGCTCAACAAGGCATTATAAGCAGCCTCTGTTGTGGCCAAAATTAAAACATTTACACAACCCAGGTCTTGAAAGTGAAAAAAAAAAAAAAAATCACAGAAGCATTTACTATGAATGAGAAATTCATCAACTGAAAAATGGCATTTGTAATCTGAGACTTTTTCTTTTAAGAGCAAAGTGTTTTTAATTAATCATGGCTTTTTTTTCTCTTTCTTGCTTTATATTGTCCCTCTACCTTGGAATAAACTAAAGTGAGGGATTGCCACAAAACCTGTGCAGCTTTTATAGCTCCTGGGAAGTTTGAAGAAAGACATAAAATGAAAGATACCAAGCTGGCCTCATCTGAGTGCCAACTTTCATTTCTAGTGAACTCTCAATATTTGGATTTTGCCCAAGGTGAAACACAACTCTGTATTATATTAAAGGAACTGACCTTTTTACTTGTGTACCTGTCCATGTGTTAGATTTTCTCCTACACTCAGAGGCTATTTTAGATGTCCAAGAAATACTGAGGTTCCAGAGTACTGCTTCAAACCCCCAAGAAGGGTAAAATTTTTTTAACCTACGCTACATTAATGATTTTACAGTATTTAATTTCACATGCCCTTTTTTGGTGTTCTCCAAGAATAGCCTTTTTTTTCTTTCCCAAACCTACTGCTACACAATTCTTCCTGGTTCTGGGCACTGGGGGGATGTTTACTGAAGAATGGAATGATAAATTCAGGAAAGCCTTCAGGCTGTTACTCAGTTTCTGGTTCATGTTCTGGTTTTACAAACAAATGTTACTATCAAAGTTGTACATTTAAATTCTTCATTACCAAGACCAAGAAAGAAACCATCAGTTTGCAACTGAACTCTATTAACTGTGAGGAGAGGAGAAGACTCTTGAAGCCACTGGTTTTCTGTAAGAAAGCAAAGTTACTCAGTCATCATCTGGATTTTACTGCATTTGATTATTTCACTTAATTAATTTTTAAAGTTTGATTGCAAAGAAATGCATATTGTCTTTGGAATTTTTAAAGTATTGGGATGAATATTTATCACAGGATTCCCTGGGATGGGCTTTGAAACACAATGTCATAGCTATTACAAAATAATGCATGGTCTCTTAAATATTTTTTTAGTATCTCTTGCTTCCTTAAATCCTTGCCAGTAAAAGGGAAAAGAAAGTTTAATAAAAAATAAGCAAATTGCTTTTCTGTTTACTAGAAGCAGTTGATTTCTGTGGACATTTGAATGGCTCTTCCAGCAGTGCTGGGAAACGACACATGGATCTCATAAACTTCTGGATTGGTTCCTGTGGTCTGAACTGAATCCTGTGTGAGTTATCATAGTCCTGCTGAACCCCCAGGGCTTTACTGATACCACTAGCTGATGATGGAGGCTCTTTTTCCCCCCGAATATGTGCTCAGTTTTTTATAAGGCATAAATAAAGCATTAGCTGGAGGAGCTTCCCTGTGGGTTCAGCCAGGGCTCTGGGCTTTGGTACAGACCCCACCTGTCCCTGGGCAGAAATAGCCACGGGAACAAGCACTGAGATGTGAAGGGTACAAGTGAACTCTGCTGAGGATCTTCCATGTTGCAATTGCTTTGCTCAGCGGTTCAGAAATTATTTTTCTGCTAAAATGTCAAAAAAATATTTCAATTAAAGAAAATTATTTCACTCTTATACATTTGGTTGTGCTTTGGTGCAGGTCAAAGCCAGACCCAGAGCCCACAGCTGCTCTCCCAGCAGTGCTGGAGGCTTTGGGATTGGCTGTAACTCATGGAAAGCACAAAACAATTTATTACTGCAGAGATAAGAGAGAAATACAGAGCTGAGCACACTAAAACTATGAATTTTAAAAGTTTCCATTGTTTACTTATCTCATTAAGAATCTATCTCCATGCAGGCACACAAGCGGCAGGTACAAATATATCTTGATGTCTATCTTTGTTCCACTGTACGTTTGCCTGCAGCTCTCTATAGATAGAAACATAAACTGTGTGTATATCCTGCTGCCTTTTGAAACATGCAGAACATTACCAACAGTTTCTTTTCTCTAGTTTGCTCAAATGCTTGTGGTTAGATATTCTGAAAGTATAGAATTAAAAAAAAAGAAAAAGACAAAGATTTTGGCACTTTGAAAATGAGTTGCTTTGTTAAAAGTACATTTTAAAATTTTTCTTTTATTTTTAATAAGCCAGCAAACTATTTTGTTTCTCAGCCTCTTCATGTTGTATTTGATAACATAAATCAGATAATACTGTTGATGAATGAATATTAATTCAGAGCTGGAGGCACATACAGTGTGTGGCAGTTGATAGGTGGAATTTGAGTGATATGGTGGGATTTTCAGAGCAGGATTGTATTGTGTGTTTGTTACCAGGAAAGTCTGTATATCAGAAATAAAGCTTCTCTGAGCACACAGAATTCTTTTTGCACCTTATTGACTGTCTGGAAATCTGAAATAAAAGGAGAAGCTGAAAAGAAGAAATTTAAGTGAGGTGAAGAGGACCCTTGTTATTTTATTCAAATAAGAAAACATTTGGAAGCAGCATTTAAGCATGAAGAGTTAAAAAAGAAAAATTCCTTATTGTAATTGTACTAAAAGAATATAATGAACAGAAATTATATTTAATAATTGAGTTAAGATTATCTCTTGGGTAGATTTTATTATCTTCCTGATTGACTATTAATATTCAAAATATACAAAGATTGTGAGTACTCCTGGCCTTATTATTTGCTAAAACAAGACTGAGTCAATGGGAACAGCACTTTGAATGTAATAATTCACATCAGTTCTTGGAGACTCAAAGGAACAAAGATCTGCAATGTGTTATTTCAAAGAGTTTTACTTCAAAAGTTATTTTTAAAAATTGCCATAGATTACTATTTAAGACAAATTCTTCACTCTTGTAAATTGATAATGCTGAAGGGCTGCAGATAAACAACAAGAGTTCCCATTTTCAAAATTTTTCACTGCCACCATGTAATACTGAATTAATTTAATATTACTTCTAGTTATGATTCTACAGGGTTTTCTTATTCTTCATACAGTTAGTTTTCTTCTTATGTACTTTTAATTATATAAATCCATTTGGAATTACATTGGTATGAATTACTACAAAAAATTAATGGCTTAATCCTGATATCATCAAATAAATAGTAAATGGTCAATGATTTTGGTGCCAGGAGGATTTATAGCTGTGGTTCATGAAAGCTCTTAACACAAATATTAAGATAACCAGAAGAATTTCAGTATCAGACCATTGGGAACATACTGTTAATATTGCATTTGTGTCCTCTGCACCAGAAGCAGCATTCAAAACCCAGCTGGCAAAATCCATCCAGGATCATGGGGGAAAACTCCTACTCCACTCAATTTACAAAAATTAATGTAGAAAATTATTGGTTTATCTGACAGGGTTCTAGCTTGGAAATGAAGACAAACACAGTACTTAGTAATTTAAGTGGATAATTATTTACTGAGTTTGAGATCCTTCAGCTGTGTACTCTGAGGGTTTGGACCATGCATCAGGTTTGTAAGGAACTTGTAGCTTTTTCTGCTTCAAGCTTCTTAGAAGTTACTACAAATAGCTCAAGAAAGGCTTTTGCAAGCTAAGTGGATTTAGGACTAGCCCAGATAAATTCCAACTGTTATTGAGCCACAACAGATTGGTGTTGTTCTAGGCAATTGTTCTGTTCCTTGATTCAGTGGTTTTAATTTTCAATTTACTTCCATGTGTATTACAGTCTGCAAAGTGAAAACCTGCTTTCTGTGGGGACTGACTGTAATAGGAGCAGCTCACACATGTGAGCTAGAAAAATTGAAATAAAAATAAATCATAGAATCACTGAACAGTTTGGGTTCGGAAGGACATGGTGGTCTCTTGATAATGGATGAAGGTGCTAATGTTCTCCAAGGAGAGTGTTCCTCCTGAGGGACCATGTTCCTTTCCTTGGGGGTGTATGCTGAATTGCCCTGGTTTTGTTGGTAGCTCCTTGTGTGGGCTCAGTTTGGGCTACAAGAGCTCTGATGCCATCAATTTGTGATCCACAGTTTTGAGGAGAGCTTTGCCTGGGTGAATGAGCTGAAGCAGCTCTAAAATACTCCTGCTGGCACGGACCTGTGAATAAGCTGTGTTCCTTGATGCACCTGGGCTTAGCAGGGCTCTGGGAGGTCTTTTGATAGAGTTTTTGAAAGAGGTGTTTTACATTAGAGGAGGGGGGAAATTGAGGCTTAGTTTTTTGTATGAAAAGGCACTGTACTGTGATGTTGGGGTGGTCAAAAGGAGAAGGCATTGCAAGTGTACAAGTGCAGATATGAATGCTGACTTGGAGAACTGCTTGTCACAAGGATGGGACCAAGCAGGGCCCTTTGAGCTCCTCACTTCACACCTGGAGTCCTGGGCTGGAGGGCAAGCTCCTGGTCTAGGGGTGGCTGAGCTCCTGGCAAAGTGTCTGGTCAGCTGGTTAGACTGTTCCCAAAGGTCTGAGGAACGAGGAATTCGTAGGGGTTGATCTCTGACATGGGAGGAAGCAGTATCCCATTGGCTGTGCTGTGAGGGAGATGGGGCTTTGGCTGCAGTTTTGACTGATCACTTTGACAGCGCTCTTTGGGAAGTCTCCTACAAACGGTACGATTCTCACCAGCCCCTCTCAGAGCTGGGCTGGGTGCTGTGGTCCAGTCCTGTCCTGTTGGCTCACCAAGAGCTCTGCCTGCTGCATCCCCATCCAGGTCTATTCACCTTTCTTTTGGCTGGAGCATACTCTGTATGAGGACAGACTTTCCCCTGTCTGTCCTTGCTGCAGGTTTCCCCTTCAGAAACCACTTGAGTAGTTCTGTTAGTGAAAATCATAACCAAGGAAAGTTTTTAATTTGAACAGTCAGACAGACAGACACACACAAAACCCCAAAGAATAATCTGGAAAAAAATCCCCCAAACTCCATTTGCCTGCCCCACAGTGACAAATGGAAAGAAGAGTGGCCACTGCCTGTACTCGACAACACTGCGATGTGATATTTTCGGAGGTATCTTGGGAGCATCTACCGCATTTACAGCATGTGAGGCATCTCATCTGGAGCCGTTTTGATCTCCTGTAACCTACTCACAGGCACACATATTTCATAACAGGCCCTGCACCCTGATAAGGATCTGAGTTTCTTCTGCGCGGTATCTGCAAACAATTCAAAGCTGTTCCACACAAACAAATGTGAGAACCCCCTGACCACAGACTGCCTTTAGAGCAGACCAAGATTTGATGTTACTCATATCTTCCAGTACCTGTCAGAGTTCAAACAGGAAACTTGGTTTTTCCTCTCATGTCAACAACTTTTTTCTTCTTTTTTTTTTCTTTTTCTATCTGAACAGGCATTCGGCAGCAGGCTCATGCTCAAGCGGTGGAAGTCCTGTATTTCTACAGGACAAACAAGTACGTGCTCTGGTACGTCATTGCTGACATTAACAAGAACTGAATATGTGGTTTTCGGTGATCCTGTGGGTGCTTCTGTAGAAACGGACACATTGGCTTTGAACAACCACACAAAAAAGGGATTCATTCATACAGGATATAGGTAATGTGCAGCCGAGGGCTCGCCGCAAGCACTGCTTTGCTTGGGAAACGTCAGAAAAAGCTGGCTGCTCTTTCTCCTTGTACTGCTGTATTTTGTGCTTACACAGTAACACTTTTATCACTTCAGCCTGTTTGTCATATATACAATATCCTGCTTGCCAGATCTCCAACAGTGTCTTGTGAAAAGTTTAAACCAAATAATTATTCCTATTCACTGATTAGGAAGTGTCATCTGAACACCTAAACTAATTATTACTTTTCATGTCTCCAGAAAATATGAAAAAAACTCTTGCCCAAATCAGCAATTTGGCCATAGCTACTCATGAATGTTTTGGCACTGCTAGGAAGAGAAATTAGGAATTAAAGCTGACATGAATTCCTCTTACACAGTACTCATTACTTAATCTTTCATAATGCAGATGAATAAATGTAGCAATTTTCAGAACTTTCCAGTCCAGGCTTGGAAATGCTTTAATAACATTTAACTTAACCTCTCAGTGAATGTGGGAAGTGGAAATTTATAGTGGAGAACAATTCTTGACAAAGACTAATATTTGTAACAGAAAACACTGACTCTATCAAGGAATGGATGACTTCTGAGGATTGTTTCCCCCATTTGATTTATGCTTGACAGATGCAAAAAACCAACTCAAATACAGCTGTGTTACGAAAAGAACACACAGGTATTTCCATGACTTTCATCTTGCTTTGTATTTATGTGATGATAAAACATGCTTTTGTGGCTTGCATCATCAAGGGGCAGAACATCTGGAAAAGTCTTGTTACAGAAAAGTGTCCATAAAGCTAAGTATGATTGTTCTCTTTTTTTTTTTTCTTTTAATAAAACTCTCAAAGCAAACAGCTGGATAGCAGTTTAACTGGTAATAATACTCACTGTGAGTGACACATGTTGGAACGATGGTTATAAGCTCCCAAAGGAAGAGGCAAAGAGGTGTCACGGAATTTCTCGGTGGTGAGCTGTGGCAGAGGAGAGTGCAACAGTGGGTACCCCTGAGCTGCCCTGAGGAACACCAAGGGAAAAGGTAAAACAGCCTTTGGCAACCACCTGCCACCCTTGAAATCACACAGACCATTTCAGTATTTTGCTTTGTTTTCTCTTTATCTCTTTATTTCTATATTTCCAATAGGATTTCTGTCCAGATGATTGAGTTTGATTCCATGTGTTTTTCCAGTAGCTGTTTCAGGAGCCAAAGCACTTTATATAAAATCTGCTATCAAAAATGGCACTGTGTTGACATTTGTACTGCTCTGTATTGGTGCTCTGTGTGTTCCCACTGAGCAGCTGGAGGCCTGGAAAGACCTTCAGCTCCTACTCTGTCTACCTATCTCTGCCTTAAATGCTTGTAAACCAGTGGCAAGAAGAAAGGAATCACTTGTGTTCAGTAAAAGAAATATTTGCTTTCTAATTTTCTTACTAACTCTTAATATTTCATGAAGCCTCAGTGAAAAAAATATTCCAGGTATGGGCTGCTCGAAAGCCTGATTCAGACAAGAAACACAGGCGTAGGTTACATGGCTAAGGTCAAGTTCAGGCTTTAACAAACATCCTGCTGAATAAATGAGTACCCACGGTTCAAATCAGTAGTTCTTATCAGAAATGAATATTAGAGCATTTACAAGCTTTCAATTATTTACCTTCTGCTTTGAAAAATATCTCGGCATGTCCACTTGACTGATGCCCTTCATTATCCATGGGATCTGCACTTTCTGCCCGCAATTCCCTGGGGCTGATCCTAACCCAGAGGGTCCTGGTGCATGAATGTGGTTCTGCAGATGTGCCTGGCTGGGCTTCCCTTGCCTCAGGGTGGCAAGAGAGGGGCTGATCCTGAGAGCCATCCGGTGTCACCAGAGTCACTGATGGAATGGATCAGTTCTTGGTACTCACATTCCCCAAAGGCAACTCAATGCTTCATGTGCACCACGTTCAGAGGGGTTGTCATAAAAGTGCTGCTGACCCTTTCATAGTCAGGGGTATGATGAGCTGAAATTGGGTAAATATAAGTAATTACAGCCAGCTACTGTTCTAGGGCAAAATGGGCTTTACCCAGTAATTGTGGGTGTTGCTGGTTACCAGTGTGTGTACAGTGGTGTATATTTTTATTATACTAGCAATTGAATGATAGATCATTGCTACTAGCCTGTGTATCTAGGAGAAAACAGATAAATTAGGGGTTTTTTTGATGGGTTCTGTTACATATAGAAGAATTGATCACTCTGTAACACTTAGAAAACAAATGGTTCACATTGCTGGAGATAAGCACATTCATTAAGAGCTCATGCAACCCAGCATCAACAGCAGTTCGGATGAACACGTTCATTGGTATTTATACAGGGTTTTAAACTGATTGAATGGGCCTGTGGAGAATGTAACATCATGCCCCAAAGAGCAGTTCAGCTCCTGACCCCCTGCAATGTACCAGAAAATTTGGCTCCTACTAGCACAGCCAAGTTCTGGAAATGCAGCCACTGTAAAACTGTTTGTTACTATATTTAGTATATTTAGTTAGTTATACTAACTGTTTGTTACTATATTTAGGTTTTTACCAGGGCCATTGCCCACTGAAGTTGCCCAGGCCCAGCCTACCTGCCTGCCTGGGGGGTGGTCTCCCAGGGGAGTCCTGTGGGGTCTGATGTGAGTGTTATCTCAACTCCCTTACCCTTTAGGCTGGCCAGAGCCACAGCAGGGCCAGCCCTGCCTGATGCTGCCTTTGTCAGAGAAGGAGCTGATCTGGTGCCCCAGACTTGTTTATATCAGTTGTTAGATAGAAATTCTTTTGGACTCTGGGTTGGATTTTATCTGTTTGAAATGGGAAACTCTATACTAATATTCTTTCATATATTTTCCTATCGAATTTTGCAGTACAGAAGGCAGAGGGAACAACTGGTTGAATTAAATAAAGTGTTTTACAGATTCTGCTCCAGAAACTTTGCTTGATTTCTCAGACTTCATAGGGTAACAATATTGATTTACTGGAGACACCTAAGCCTCCAACAGAGCTCAGAGAAGGATCCAGACTTGCCTCTGATGCTCTGGTACCTGCCTGCTTTATGTTGGGCCGCAGGGCAGAGAGAGATACATGTGAGAAACCATAGCCTGACCTGTGCTGGGTCAGCTGCCTTAGGATGTCCTTTTGAGGGATGACTTGGGACTTTTGAGAAGGTACTTCATGTCTTCAAGGCCTTAAATAACCTCTAAGATGTTAGGGTGGCATGTAGTGGGGAAGAAGAAGGTCCTGCCTTCTTCTTCTACCCCTACACTTTCCTCTGTGCAGGTCCAGCCACACCTGGACAGGCTCTCTGCAATGTGTGAGGATTTCACCAGCAAAAAGCAAGCATCCCTGGCTGCTGTGCAGAATCCTGTTCTGGTTTACACCCACCACAGAAGTCACAAGACCAGTGGCACTCAGGCCAGTGGCAATCTGCTGAAAACAAAGGGTTCCTTAATAGTCAAGATAAGCAGATAAGGCACTGCTGTGCTATTTAAAGCTCAGTATTTATGCCTGAATAAAGTTACTCCAATTTCGGAGCAGAGTGTTTGCTGGGAAAGCTGTATTTACATTCCACCCGAGGGACTGAAGCGCCCTTGCACACTTTCATGTATCTCCTTTCTTCAAAGTCAGATGTTTCACCTACAGCTTCATTCCTGCCTACAATTACAGTAGGCAGCTCCCTTAAGTCCTTTTGTAGCTTTTTTTTGATAAACAGTGGTGGCAGGCACAGAGGTGGCTACGAGCTATGTCTGCACCTCATTACCTCACTCAAAAGAAATGTTGTACGCTTTGGGACAGCCCTGTGAGTTAGGAAAATGGTGATTTACAGATGGGGAAGAGAGACAAAGAGGGAGTGAGTGCCTTGCTCGGGATCCCACGGGATGTTGGCAGAAGGGAGTTGTATTTCTGTCTAGTGCCCTAACCACTGATCCATCCTGTCTCCTGCTTTCGGGTGAGAGAGTCTGAAAATGCCATTGATTTGCACTTTCTAGGTCTGGGGAAGAAAGGTAGGGCTGACTAGACTATACAGGGAGACATGCAAAAATAAACAGAAGACAATAAACAGCATGATGTAAATTAGCTTTTTAAAACTTTAATAATCTAAGATGCTATTTAGAAAACACAGGCAAGGAGTTGTCTGTTAAAAAAAAAAAAAAAAGAAAGATATGATTTTAACCAGATAAAATCCCTTTAATTAGTCTGAAATTCTTGCCTGTGTTTTATAGCAACACACTTCCATATGCATGCCAGAAAGTCGGGGAAACATGAAAATTATTGTCAATTTGCAGCATTCACTGCTGGAATATAGCATATTATTTCAATGAAGGCTAGATAAACTCTGTGCCAGTAGAAAACATTTGTTTGGTGGTCTCTTTGCTTTATCATCTTCCACCACACATCTTGTTTGGGAAGGAATAAACGAGCCTATGCTCGAGAATCAGGTTGTTTACATGATGCAATATTTAAATGATTTTTGTTTTTCATAAGTCTGGAAAAGTAATTGTCATCTTGGTGGCACTGGTTATAACATTGAACCCTCTTGTTGTTGTGGGTTACCTTGGGACACAATGGAAAGCAGTATTCTCCAAACAGAGATGTGCTTGCCCTCGCTGATATGGGGACAAGGCTTCTCCTACATTTGCTCAGCACCAAGGTGGTCCTGAAGGGAGTTTTGGAGTGTACCATGACATAGGTGATGTGGATTCATGGTTGGAATGCAAGTCACGAAATCTCTTTGTTCATGGAGATGCACACAAGTGGATGATGGGGAGTGCTGGGACCCGAAGGTGTGGGGCACAGGAGCTCTGCACCAGCTGTGTACTGGGGAAAGGAACGTTCTTGCGTATTTTCCATTGCACTAACCACAGGCAGTTTGTTTTCGAGCAGTTCTGTTATTGCACTGTGGCAGGAATGGGCTGTGTGTCCCTCCCATTGCTGTGTCCCCACCTGACACCCAAGGCATGTGGGGGCTCTGGGGCTGAGAGCACAGCGCTCGCCAGGGAACCAGGACAGGAGCTGCAGATGCTGAGGGCACCTGCTTGCTCTTGCTGACACCCCACCTTTCATCTCAAAACACTGAAGGCGCTTTCCCCAAATCTCTGGTTGCCTCCAGGAGGTGTTAGTTTGGCCCCAAGCTTGCCTGCCAAAGAGAGGACACCAGCTCTTTCCCATCCCAGCTTCCCTAAGAAGGGTGATGCAACCTTGACCTTAAGCACCAATTAACCACATGTAAATTACTACTAATGATATTTTCCCATCAGGTTTCAAAGCCAGTGTGGTGTTTGCTGGGACAGTGGACAATCTTGGGTGTCACCTCCAGCAATGAGATGATTTGTCAAGGTCATCTTTCTGCTGTGCAGAAGCAGCACGGTGAGAAAAGGGGGGGATTCAGAGAATCCCATCACATGGTTTGGGATGCATGTTGGCTTTCAGCTCACAACCCAGGGCCCACACCTGACACAAAGGGGGGAACACAAAAGATATATCATAGCAGGGAAACCCCTGCCTTCCCCACCAATGTCCCATGATTGGAACATGGGGAAAGCAATTTCCTTTTCTGCCTTTGTTTCCAGGTGGCTCCATACATGAGTGGTCTTTTGGTCTCCAGTTTTCACAAAAATGTCTGTACAGCTGAGAAAAAAACCAGAGCACAGCTCTGAAAATAAATATTTTTTATTTACACCTTCTAGCATAGTATTTTTTTCATAGCCATATTCTCCACAGTCAAGTCTGTGGTTCCACCAGGACCTGTTAGCAGCTGAGGACACCTCTGTTCTGAGTGACTCTCCTGGAGCACCAAATATCCCTGTGCAAGGACCCACCCATGTCAGGTGTCCCCTTGCTGGCTGTTCAGGGCATCCCACCTCATTCCAGAGAAGGAACCCAGTGCTAAACTGGGGTATTGGCAATGTCTGCTCTCAGGGGTTATATAGCCTTGGAAGAGGCAAACCCTTGATTTTCCAGTCACTTATCGGCCTGGGTAAGAGAAGAGCTGTGCAAATAAATGCAGTGTTTAATAAAAGTGAAAACTGACAGAATTGGGTATTTCACACTCACTGTAAAATTGAAACCTGATTTTTTTTTTGGTTAAAAATTCACTGGCTTTGGGGTTTTTTTTTTCCCATTTAGACATGAGTGATTTTTGAACAAAGAAAGAAGAGTTTGTTTAGAAATGAGTAAAATTGGTGCTATCATTTAGCAAAGGGGATTTGCAATGGGAATATCTCAGTTTGTGCTGACATATGCGTGTGTGTTCCCATGTGAGAACTCAGCTTGACGAAACACACGTTTGGGGCTAAGCACTAACTAATGTGTTTGAGCATCACGCATGAAGGGAACATGAAAATGCTCTGCAGATGCACTTGACAGCTGTTTGCCAAGTCAGAGAAGATATCTTTTCCTTTCTACATGCTCTTGAATTGTGGTTTTGTAAATGCTTTTTGTTGGGCAGTAGGGCCCCTCACTGTAAGAAAGATATTTGTAGAATCAGAATGGTTAAGGTTGGAAAAGACCTTTTAAGATCACCAAATTCAACAATGAAGGGCTGGAGCACATCCAGAGAAGGGCAATGGAGCTGGGGAAGGGTCTGGAACACAAGTCTGATGAGGAGCAGCTGAGGGAGCTGGGGGACTCAGCCTGGAGAAAAAGGAGGCTCCAAGGGGACCTTCTTGCTCTCTCAGCTCCCTACAGCTGAAGGGAGGTTGGAGCCAGGTAGGGTCCATATCTCTCCCAGGGAATAAGAAATAGGACAAGAGGAAATGGCTTCAAATTGTTCAAGGGGAAGGTTTAGATTGCATATTAAAGAAAATTTCTTCACTGAAAGGGTGGCCAAGCCATGGCAGAGGCTGCCCAGGGCAGTGGTAGAGTCACCATCTATGGAGGGATTAAAAGAGGTGTAGCTATGGCACTTGGGGACATGGTTTAGTGGTGGGCTTGGCATCAAATGGTTGGATTTGATGATCTTAGAAAGCCCTTCCAACCTAAACAATTCATGCTCTGTCACTGCAGGAACACTTGCCATGTTTCCTTTGCACCCCAATCTGCCATGAGCACAGGAGTGTGGTTTATGGTAGTGGTCCCAATGAAGGGATTTGCTCTGATTTGCACTGATCTGGGGCTCAACACAGCTCACCTACATTCCCTTTTGTCTCTCTGAGTGCAGACCCCTGGCCTGCAGTACTCATGGTCTGACTGGTGGGGCTGCACTTTGGGAGAGAGAACATTTTTGCTGCATTAAGAAGGAGCTAAACAAAGCCCAAAGTCAGATATTAATTACATATCAGTAACCCTCCTCTTTTTCAGAATTACTCTCAGATTTTTTATCTTTCCATCTTTGAAAGAACATTATTTTTCCTGTACTTTTGCAATTATCAGTATTTCTCTAAGTTTTCTGTCCTTTCCAGATATGCCCCTCTTCTCATCAGGCTGTGGATATATTTAACAGAAGAAAACCCAGTGGATTTGTTGTCTGCTCTGTGGTAATGATGGGATCACTTAGCTTTGCTCAGTGCTGCTCTGAAGCAAGTCAAGAGGGAGCACAAGTCTAATAAAGAGCAGGTCACAACATGCACATGGATTTTTGAAGAATCTGGGTATTGTAGGGTTATTTCAAGTTGGACTCCTTCTCATGTTTTAGATGAGAGCGCTACAGTAACAAGACAACCAGATGTAAATGAACTCTTGATTTCATTTGGAGATGACAAAGATAATTAAAAGCCAGGAAAAAGTTTCTTCTCTGCTGCCATTTATTGAAAAATTTACATTTTCTTGAATGCATCCTTTAGATGATTAATAAAAAATGAAAGACAAATCCAATATCTGATGAGGTGTCACACTTTTAAATGAAATAGGTAAGTGAACCTGTTCATTCTCATACAACTCTGATTCCAGGAAAGTGGCAGAGAAGCCTTTTGGAGGATAGAACATCCCTTACACAAGTATTTGCACAGGAAACAAACCAAGGTAACCAGGTACAATCCAGTTCCTGCTTATAGATTTTATGGATTATCAGTAACCACCCATTTTGATTATTGAGTAGACTGCCATAAAACTGCTGAGGTATTACTTTGAATGTGCTGTAAACCAAGAGCTTGGAACAGAAATGTGTTGGAAAAGCAGCACAAGGGCAATGCCCTTGTGGGTCACAGCAGCAGCTCTTACACTGGGCTACTCTGGTGCTGGGAAAAGGGGCAGAGCAAGTGAAGTCACTTTGTGGAAGATGATCAGCTCCATTTGGGAATGTCAGGGGCATCCCACAGCCCAGATTACACCTGATCCCAGCCTAAGGGCACTGGAGGTGCAAGGGAGCGGGCATGGGGAAATGAAGAAAAACAGAGTTTATCTACTTCTAAAGATGATGCAGAAACAGCTCATTTCACACTCACACCAAGCAGGTGGATTCATTCCCTTTTCTATTTATCAGTAACTGAACACTTCTTGACATTCTTCCCCAAAACACCAATTACAGTAGCTCTCATGCCTTACAATCAAGAAGCACTAACCATTTATTTTCAACCCATGTTCCCAGCGCCCAGGTACTGGAGATAGGGATCTTTGCTGGGTAGTTTGATTTCTGTAGGCACTGTCACCATCTAGTGGCGTCCTCCTCTTGCTTTGCAGGGGCAGCTGTTGTATTATCCTCCTGTAGGTTTTGCCCCGTGGTCACTCATTTCTCTGCTGACCACCATGGCTTTGCTAATTGGCAAATTAAAAGCTTTCAGGAGGGGTGGCGGCTTTATCTGGCACATTTTCCCTCTGCTCCTGCTTGGGAGCAGCTCAGTCTGGTTGAACGTGGAGGATTTTGATGGTAAGGTGGCTCTGGAAGACCAGGGAGTTGTGCTTAAAGGTGTTTGAGTGCAGGAGGAAAAGATCGTGGGAGACTTTTGTGCTCTTGCACACTCAGGCTATTGCAAACTGGAAATGTTGTGAGTTGTGAGTAGATAAAATATAACCACTGGCAATAGCACAGCAGGGGTGTGTGTATGTTAATTGTACAGGCACGATTATGTTGTTTAGTGGTTTGATTCAGTTTACAAAGGAAATGTAGAGTGAAGACACCCCCTGATCACTGCTCAGGTCTCTGTGCCATCCCCCCACTGCGTGAAACATTTGCATGTCAGGATCAAAGCTGAGCTCTTGCTTTTCTGTCTAATGATAAAAATCTGAGATTAATAGAGTGTGTTTATCCTGGATTTCCCTCTCTTGCTCTGTCCTTGAAGCCCTTAGTGGGTTCTGTGATGTCCCAGCAGGGGGCTGATGTGTTCAGAGTTGCTCCCATGCAAGAGCTGGAGGGTGACACCACTTGTTGTGTGATGATGCCTTGATTTTAGCGGGGTTGATCCACGCAGAAAAACAAGCCATGGACCAATTAATCAAAGCATACATTTCCCATTACTGAAGATGAGAAGGCACAATAAGCAGAACAAGGATTATGGCACTCTGCCTGGCATTGTGGGTTTCTCAGAAACGATTTTCAGCTCTATAGACCCACTCACTATACATAATAATGTAACTTCTAGGGGTTCCCCCCCCACCTCGTGCAGCTTTGGTTTGAGTTTTCCTTGGTTATGAGTCACCGGTGGGCCACAGTGTATGCATCATCAAGGAATCCATCCATCAGTTCCATTGTGAAAGCAAAACCTGAGCTGGTGGATCCATCTGTCTCTGCCTTTCCCACCATGGTGAAGACACCATGCAAAGCCCCAAGGAACTGAGCCGCCTGCAAGGCATTCTCTTGCTTAAGAGAGGAAGGAATCATAAAAGAAGTGAGGAAAAAGGCAAAATTGGACTCTTCAGTGTAGTCTGGGTTATCTAGCAGCCTCAGCAGAGCCCCTGCTGCCCCTCCTACTCTGCAGCAGCTCTGGATGTGCATCCTGGGGTGTGTAGCTCAGTGTAGGAAAGACCTTCAGAAAATGGAAAGGCACCTGGGCTACACTCTGTACCTGTTCCTACCATCAAGACATGTGCAGTCGTGGGACTAAAAGGTCTTGGCTTTATGCAAACAAAGGTGATGTGGGTGAATCACCCAGGGGAGAGTCTCACCCCCCATGAAATGCCATCAAAGGGCCTGTGCGCTGCCCTGGTTTGGCTTAGAACAGCCCTGCAACCTCAAATAATGCCACTGGTGGTGTCTCATCCCTAGCACTGAACAAAACTTCATGTGGTTTTCCAGTTTCCTATTTTTTAATTTAAAAGATGCTTTTCTCTACCCCTCTGTCTCTCCAGTTCACAAGCGCTCTGTGAGCAGGGGAGAGAGTCAACGAGAGCTGGTCTAAGAAAAATGAAGGTAACCACATCTGAAAACACAGGAGCATAACCCTCACAAAGAACAGAAAATGAAAATAGCTGCTTTTCAACCAATTAAGATAACTGTTGGGTTTTTTGTTGTTTTGGTCTTGGCTGGAGCTTGGAGTTAATGAAGCACAGCGAAGCAGCAGATAGCTTCTTGGAGATACCTACTGCTCCTTCTACGATCATTTGATAGAAACTGCTGTAAGGGTTGTGTGAGTTCTGGTCAAAATTTGAATTAAAGTATAAGAGCTGAACTGTTATGAATTTATGGCTATATTGTATATATGACTTACATAGCCAGATCTGGCTATATATATGTTGTTGTTGATAAACTCCTAAGAATAGCCCAAACCAGTAAATGCCAGCTCTTTTTTCCAGAATGTACTCTTTTTTCCAGATGTACTCTCTTCAGCCAGAGTGTGTGCAAATATAGGAAAAGATTTGGTATTAACTACCTTTATATTGTGCTGTTAATGCTGACGCTTTGCAGCATATTAAGTAGAACTACAACCTGGTGGAAATCAGTCATAAAGCTATTGGCTTCCCTGGGGAACCTCCTGTCTCCTGTCCTGCCCTGGGAAAGGCACTGTGCATTTGTGTGGGGAGGGGATGAGACCTGTGCTTGGGCAAGGTGTAGGGAACTTGAAAATGGCCTTTTTTATTATGTTGCCATGGTATTTGGGAGGAATGTGTCTTAGCAGCATTGATAGCACTTTCATATTGTTTTACCTCGAAATCTCAGCTTCAAAGGAATAACTTGGTGTTCATTTTCTCTTTATCGACACACTTTAAAAAATGAAAGAGATTATATTCAGGAAACCTGCTTCTGGGGTATTGCCAATCAAAATATTTGGTGAGCCCAGTCCTGATTAAAAGGCAGAAAATGGAGGCCAGTTTATCTACAGGAGTGATCCTGAGAGCCATGGGTATCGTGCAAAAGGGGAGCCTAGCTCATCTAGCAATCAAGGAGGGTTCACCTTCCATTGCAGGTTTGTTCCTGGAAGGGCCAAATCTACCTACAGGTTGTCTTAAATACCTAAATAGCTGATAATCATCTAATCAGTTCTGATCCCTGCCCCTTGTACCATTCCTCGCTGAAAGCCAAGTGCAGTGAGATTTGGTGGGGCTCTCCAGACCCAACACAAGAGATTCCCTTGGTTGGTTCACACAGCAGTGGGTCTTAAAGCCAAAATGTAATCAGCTATTGGTATTTGACCAGGATTCTGTGGTCAACTCTTGTGAGAGGTCATGAGGTCTCCAGTGACCACAGGAACATGGTTTTGCATCCCATGACAGGTATGATAAACCTTCAGTTAATGTCTCTATATAATGCTTGGGCTTTGATCTCTCTCTGCAGCCATCTTTTACACCCAGCATAATAAACCATGTCTAGTGC
Source organism: Erpornis zantholeuca (assembly GCA_013400515.1). Classification (NCBI taxonomy): domain Eukaryota; kingdom Metazoa; phylum Chordata; class Aves; order Passeriformes; family Timaliidae; genus Erpornis; species Erpornis zantholeuca. The sequence continues at coordinate 168,485 of VZTN01006700.1, read as the reverse complement.
ACAGGGAAAGATCCACTAACTCCTTCTGCTGACTTTGTCCAAAAGAGCAATTGGGTGCCTACTCTGATACTTGCTTCTGAGTTTGTGAGTCTTCCCACTGGTGTGTTTTGAATTCATCTATAGAGAAACAAAGACTTAAACTTTGCCTTCATGCTCCATAAGAAAAGCAAAGCAAAAGGAGTATACTGTTTTACACAGGTATTCTGTAGAATCTGCTTTTGCATTTTTGTGAGAGGAAGTTTGGGGCTTTGGCTCAGTTTCAGCTGAGCTGTTATTACCACAGAGCCAGGGTACCTCTCTGGGAGAGCTGGAGCACAAAGGGCTTGGTCAGGACTTGCACAAATGGATAATAGACCTCAACCATTAAATGCAAGTTCTGACAGTGTGGGTCAAACTCGCATGTGTCAGTCTTTGGGTTCCTCCTTTCTCATTCTCCTAATTGGGCTCAGTTTCTGTTTAAAAATAATTGGTAGAGTTTTATGATGTGAAAACAAAAATAAGGTGACTCCTGCTGAGATTTGTGAAGGCAAAACATTTTCATGTGCTTTGGAGTTCACATAACAAACCTTTCTGTCAAAAGATGTGTTAAGAGATGCATTTTGCTGTGACATGCTTTCAGCTAGCTGTTATAAGGGGCTGCTTTCTGGGACTGGCAGAAACAGGACTTCCAAGTTTAGATCATGGAAAATGGTGTGTGTAGTGGTGCTCTGTCGATCAGTCAGGACTGAGGAAAAAAACCCAAAACAACAAAAAAACCCCAAAACCCAAGGTGGAAAACCACAATTCATTCTCCCCATTGATCTCTGAACACTCAAAAATAAGAAAAATCAGACAAAACATTTTTCTTGTCATATTCTGGAGGATGAAATGCTAAACATCACCTGGCAATATGCCTTTTCAGCCTGGAAAGCCAAGAGTATCCTGGGCTGCATCAAAAGTTTGACCAGAAGGTTGAGGAAGGTGATTTTACCTCTCCACCCTGTTCCCCTGAGACCCCACCTGCAATGCTGCTTCCAGCTTTGGGATCCCCAACATCAGAAGGATGTGGACCTGCTGCAGTGAGACCAGAGAGGACACAAAGATGCTCTAAGGGCTTGAGCAGCTCTGCTCTGGAGCCAAGCTGGAAGAGCTGGGATTGTTCAGTCTGGAGAAGAGAAGGTTCAAGGGAGATCATAGACCCCCATCCAGTGCCTAAAGGGGCCCCAAGAGAGCTGGAGAGGGACTGGGGACAAGGCCATGGAGTGATAGGACAAACTGGAGTGCCTTCAAACTGGCAGAGACCAGGGTTAGATTGGAAAGAAATTCTTCCTTTTGAGGGTTGTGAGGCACTGGCACAGCTTACCCAGAGAAACTGTGGATCCACAAGGCCAGGCTGGATGGTTTTGGAGCAACCTGGAAGGTGTCCCTGCCTATGGCAGGGGGATGAACAAGACAATCTTTAAAGATTAATCCAAACCAAATTATTCTATGATTTTAGAAAGCTTTCTTGCCACAGTACCTGTGAAATGAAGGAGAAAAAAAAAACACTCCCAACATTTGGAGATAGGATTTCATACTGACCGAATCCTGGCTTACCAATTAAGCTGTAGTCCACCTTTTTGCCAATTGTTTGCTTAAAAATAATCTGCATGGAGTTGATGTATTTTAAAGACTTCCCAGCAATTCACTGGGAAATTAAAAAGGAGGAGGGAGGAAAGGTAGTGGGCTGATTGGATGGCAGCAGTCCTGGACAGGATCACTACCCAAGTGGCTGCAAGGCTGGGCACAGACCTGCAGTGCTTGACCCTGAGCTGAGGCAGGGCTTGGGCATGTCTGTGCTCACACTGAAACCTGTCTGAGAATGGGCAGCTGCCTCCTCTGTTTGCTCTTGCTACAAGGAAGGAGCAGGCTGTGCCACGGTCATGTGTGGTCCAGCAGGGTCCAGCATGCCCTGTGGTGATGTGCCATGGCCAGGAAATGCGTGCTGTGGCTGGCAGATCCATGGTGTGCCCTCCTCTCCATCTCTAGGAGAAGGCTCCTGTCTGTGCCTAACTAAGGTCCTAGCAGCTATTTGCAGGGTATTCCTTAGTCCCATATTGTCCCCTGAATCAATTCTGTGATTAATTTATTTCTGAGCAATTTGTGGGTGTCTCTGGACTGTAAATTCATACTGTTTCCAACTGGATGTCTGTGTTACACAATACGCTTCTGCTTCCTCTTTAGGAGCAGGTATTTCTAGGTTTCAGCGTCTGCTATAAAGTTCAACTTGATAAACTGGGAAATGGGCATTTTTCCTTGATCCAAAAATATGGAATTACAATTTTCTCTCTTAGTGACTATTCCCAGTGGTGACTTTATACATTTAGGCTTGGCATTTCACAGAGTCTTAATGGAGGAAACTCCCTCTAATGAAAATATTCTTCTTACACATCCCTTCTAGAATGAGTCCAAGGGATAAGGCTGAGTAGTTCCTTGAGGGTCTCTAAAAACTACAACAAAAATACATGGGCAAAACCAAGGTAAGTGGCTGTGTAACTGATGGAAAGACATTAGATTGGCAATGGAAATACCAATTCACAGTTTGGGAGAAGGGAAACATTACTCTGTTATTCAATGGGCTAGTGTCTTGGGATGACTTCATGATGCTGTACCCCCTATTGTCTGCTTATTGCCCAGACATGAATCCTGTAGCTTTAAGCTGGGTCCAGGAGAGGAGGGAGAGAAGCTGAGTGAATTCTTCAGCGTGGTTTGTGTTCAAGGACACACACACTCTGTGTTCTCACCACTGCAGAGCCAAGGAAGCACCTTCTTGCTTTTTGCCATCTCTCGGCTCTGTTTCTCAGGAGAGAGATGGAGAGTTAGAATTCTTTGCTTTTTAGCTAGCTTCTTATTCGTTAGCTGAGGCAAAAGGTTTTCCTGGGACTGTGGCTTCTTCTTTTTCTCCTGGAACTGTTCAGCTTGGCTCCAGTCTGGAACACCATCACCAGGAGACCCCACACCACAGCCCGGAGGGGCCCATGCCACACCCAGCTCTGCACAGAGCCACACCTACAGAAAGGACTCTGAATCTAACAGGTTTTTCTCCACAATGAGGAGGTTTATTACCTAACATTATTCATTCTCTCGTGCCTGTGTGCACCCTGCTTGTTAAATAAACAGGTTTTTTTCACTTTCCTCCAAGAAATTTCTTTCCAAGCCTGGTGGAGGAGGGTCTGCTGAAACCTTCCTTCTATTAGAGGATGTTCATCTCAGGATGTTTCCTCCTAGTTTGTCTCAAACCAAGACAGCTGATCAAGGTGATATGTTGTACATGCCTTAGCTGAGGGTTTTACTTTTGTCAGAGTGAAATTTGCTGCTTTGCCAAATTCACAAGAAATACCCTTTTCACAGTTTAAGGGGCATTTAAGTGAAATACAGCCCTTGTGTTGACTGTCCAATGGTGAGATTCACTCCAAGTTAGCCCTTAGAACTAAAGGTTTATATCATGTGAAAAGAGGCATCCAGAGACTTTAGCCACTCCTAACATACACTGCAACCCCTGAGAGTCCCTCTGACATCCAAATATTGAAGGGACTTGTCGAATTTAATATGACTATAAAGATTCTGCTGGCTTTATAACCATTGCATGAATAAGGCTCATGTAGAATTCTACAGGATGCATCAGGATAGAATAAAAAACCAAAAACCTTATAATGTTTTTATAGCTCTGCATTGCTTTTACCCCCACGGCATGAGGGCTTCCTACAGGCAGGGCTTTGGCATGGGGGAGCTGAATAGCTGATGCGTGAGTTTATGGAATATTACCCCTCTGCCTGCATCCTGTTGGAGTTGCCCATGAATTTGCAATCTTCTCAGATTTTGGATGCTGAAAGCACTGCTGTAGCTGCTGCAATGAAATTTTAGCTGAGAAATAGGAGAAAAGGTTGTGGAATATTTTGTGAGGTCTAGATCCATCCTCAAACTGCAAAAGCATTGATGATGCCTTGGCACTGCTATTGCTCTGCACAGATATGTCAGCTGCCAGATTTGTTTTTATCATATGAGGAAACAAACTCTTTAATGAATGAAAACAGATGCACAAGATAGTGTTAAAAGTCACTTTGTAAAGAACACAAGCCAAAAACCTTGGAAAAGGCACCTCAAAATATTCATGCTATTTATTCTTGGCAATGGAAAGCAAATGTGCATAATGCAGACATTCTCTTTTAACTGCACTATACACATTCCTTGCATTTGTACATAATCCATATGGTGTAGGACCTCATGTAGGACTCCAGCATGGCTCCTCATCATCCTATGTAGCTTATCATGGTACACTGGCCATGGGAGTGGGTTCCCTGGATATTGTGGTCACAGAACAGAAAGATCCAGAAACACAAGTAGTTGAGAAGATCGGGTCCTCTGACAGGAGCTAGAGCAAATATGAGTTAAATCTTGAAATGAGCCAGGCCCATATAAAAGCTTGCACAAACAGCTGGTTTCAGTTTGGACAATTTCCACTGACCTGAGTGGTTTCTCCAACAGGACCTACATGCATTAGTCATGCCTGTCATCCATAAGGTACCCAGCACATGTTGCAATCTGTTATTCCAAGAAGCAAGCTAGTTAAAACTCTCTTGAGAGCTGTTGAAATGCTCCTAAACTGAAAAATAAAATCCCTTGTTAAAATTGGATTGAACCAGAAGATACCTTGCAACTTTACTGCCAAAATCAATTTAAATTCTTTGATGCTCATTTTATTAATACAAAATCAGATGGAAACCCACTGTAACTTGAATGAGAGACTGGGTTGGGGTTTTTAGTCTCTGAAATTAATGATTAACTTTTCCCCAAGAGACTTATTTTCACCTTAATACAGCCAGGAACTGCTATGAGAACATGTTGCACTGACAGCCCTGACTGTTGGTCAAGGCGTGGTGTCACCAGCCCAGGTTTGCAAATGGACAGCAATGACATCTGGGATGGAACCAGGATGGGTGAACACAGCTGATTTCATTCCCGGGGGGGACCAGCACAGGAATATGGGAGATCCTGAGTTTGCCAGGTGAATCTGAAATGAAATTAAATCATTTGTGTTTGCTTTAATATAGGGATGTCTGATATTATCTGTCTACAGTATTAGTCGGTGCTGCTGCCTTTGAAGCTAGTAATTGGCATTAGGGTGGTGTGTTAGTTTCCATGTTAGGCATGAATTTGGAATGAATCTCAGTTACCCAGACAAATGGGCATTTTCATGGTATTATCCACTAACACATGATGTTACATATTCCTCATCAGTGGCTGTGCTCAGGTTTGGGCATCATTGGGGTTTGGAGCTTTTCCTTAGCTAATTAAGACTTGTGAGACAGGCAGAAATATTTGGGGTGTTGGAGAAGAAAGGTTAAACCAGCAAAATATGGCAATTTTGGCAAGCTTAGCCAAAAGATTCTTAAGGTGATCATGGCTTGTGATGCTGGTGGGACTCAGCACTGGGGATGCCACCATTCATTAGTGCAGTGTGTGGAGTAGCAATTAAGGATGGGGAGAAGCAAAATGCAGATGAAACATCAGGATGTGCCCTTAACACAAGATCTTTAAAGCCCAGGTTAGTTTGTTGAAAACTACATTGCTATAAATTCCATGGAGTTTTGCTAGAGAGCAATCCCAGAGGGAAAAAGGCAGACTGGAGGAGCCCAGGAGCTATTCACAGGCCTTGGTTCTTTGGTTTTGGGTGTAGCTGTTGACTCCATTGCAATGGGCTTACATTAAGGATGAGTTGGATCTGTTTTGTGCAATGGCCTGAGTTTTTTGGATTGCGAGCTCTTAGATGATGCCCACAATGGAATTTTAATTAGGAAAGTAAGAAAGACTCTGCTGGGAGATGGGTAAACCACAATAATTATTGGCAGTGAGAAAGTCAGCAAAGAGCAAGTAATCAGGGGATTTAGAGAGGTCTTATTGAGAACTACATAAATTCCAGTTTTAAGGATACCTGTGAAATAATCTTTCATAAGCAAAATTACTTAAAACTATAGCAATTCCACTGCTCTGCTTTACCCAGTGTTCAGCTGTACCTACAAGCTTTAATGAGTACGTGGATGAGGATCAAACTGGCTGTGTGGCCACTGAATGTGTAGTCACCACAATGCAGAATCTCTGGAAGAACCTCCCAAGGTATGCTGATTCCATGCTATTGGCCATGGAAACTCCCATGCTCTGGCAAGGTGGTCAAGATGCACAAGGAGATTTATTTGTTTTGCTGGGTAACACAGCCAATACAAAGCATAAGAAGAATTCTGAAGGGTTTGTATTTCCAAGTGCATAATCTCTCTTCAATAGTCTTTTTAGTCTATTGAAATATCAAAATAAAATGACACTTTACATTTTTCTGTAAGAAGCAGTGTGTAGCTTTGCTCTTCTGTCCAAGATTCTGAATACTAAGGAGACTCCTGACAAGGAGATCATCGCCAAACCAATATAACACATCCCTTGCACTGTGCTTTGAGTGCAACATGAAACTAACACGACCAATTTCACATGAAAATGTTCTTGGCATAGCAAAGTGCTTGCTTGGATAAATCCAACCTCCTGCTTCTGTCTGCAGAAACAGCTGCAAAAATTCTCCTCTGCCATTTCTGCATATGAGAGAAGGGTCCAAAAGTGTCACTCTGTACTGGTGATAAAACTTTACCTTTTCTCCACAGGTCAGTTGATGAGATAGGCAGAATTGCCATGCACACAGTTGAGGGCTGGTATGAATATGGGATACCTTTACTGGACAGGCAATGACACCCACTGCTTGACCTAGAAGACATGTCTGGGCTGGGCAATATCCACACCTACGATCTTCTCATGGGAATCATTCTCCCATCGTACGTAAGGGCTCTTAATGGCTTTTGTGGTATCGTGTGTTTCAATCTTGTGGAAGTAGCTTGGGAGAAATACCTAAAAAGATCATTCCCTTCTTGTTCTAAATCCCTCCTCTGTCCCTGGCTGAGCTTTGAGTCACACTGTTTGAGCAGTAGAAATGTGTTGGGCTTCTCAGGTGTGCTCAGAAGATCAAATCTCATTTTCTTAGACCCTGTGACCCTGGTCTGCCACCTGCTAAGGTCACTTCTCTGTGTATCAGCAAAGGAGGCTGCTACTGAGATTACAGGATGTTTGTGTCTGTAAGAACAAATCCAGAACTTGCAGCAAACGTCTTTCTGAAAGGATCCTGGCTCTGACCCTGGAACTGCACAGCCCCACGCAAACTGCTTGGGGCCAGACTGCCAAGGTGTTTAGGTGTTGGTCACCCTTTAAAGGCTGGTCTTTAACCTCTTGATCTTGTATTCATAACGAAACAGGAAGAATGGCAGGAACTTGCACTTTCTGATGTGGATTTTGCTAATTAGCTCAACTGCTTCTATAACACTTAATGGCTCTTTAAGGCCATGCATGCCATTAGTGCAAACTGCTTACTTGTAACGGAGTAAACAGCACTGGGAGGCCATGGTGTGAATACAAGCAAGTTCCTGGCTGGGAGTCTGTCAAAAGCTGCTTCTTGTGCCCACTGTGTGTGGGAAGCAGGTTTTGCCATGGTGCAGCTGCATGTCCTGCTGATGTGCAGTGGCTGACAAAAGTAGCAATGCTAGGTGATCATCACAGAGAGCATCTCATGCTACTGCTGCTGGAGGGGTATCCAGTGCCCCATCCATTACTTGGAGCTGCAGAGCTTTGCTTCTCCCTGGTTTGTTGGGTGTTCTTGGGATAGAGGGGAGAAGGGATAGCCCAGGAGGTGGTTGTGAGTGGGTACTTGGTGCCACTCTTGTCCAGGGGAGAGACCAGATGAAACGTGTGTCCAGCTCTGCTTAAATATTTCTCTATTAAATCAAATAGAAGCTGCTCATTAGCTCCTGCAGCCTGCAGAGACCATTTAAGTTTCAATTAAGATCTCCAGTCTGACTAGTGCAGTCTAAAAGGGCCTCAGCAAGCCATGAGCTACTCTAAAGGGAAAGGAGGATTTGCGTTATAAATAAGGTGTGTGGCAGAGGTCATGGGCTGAACACACGACTGATGTATGAGGCTTTTCTCTATATCATTAGAGTTTGTATTACTGCTAAGCACAGAAAAACAGATAACTCCTTTAAGTAGTTAATTTGAATATACAGAAGCAAAAGAAAGAGTTGGAGGAAGATGTAGGTCAAGTGCTTCAGGAAGATGCCAGGCAAATGTTCAAAGAACTGTAAGGTTGGTTTTCACCAGTGTCAGAGGTAGCTGCATGTAGTGTGGCTGTTGGTATGGAATTAATCTTGCTCCTATTTGGGGAAAAAAAAACCAAAAAACAAAACAAACAAACAAAAAACCAAAAAAACCAAACAAAAAAAACCAACCAAAAAACCCTATGTGGAGTAACCCTCTGTGGTGCTCCTGGGCAATGTGGGGGCACTTTGGTACAGCTTGTTGGTGTCCCTGTTTTGGAGAGCCCTCTTATGGTGCTGTACTTATAGCCTGGAATGTGCTGCTGTATGTGTCATCCTCTAGAGCCATCTCCATCCCTGTCCAGCTCAACCAGTCATTATTCCTGCTTGTAGGAGCATTAAGAGCTGAGGCCAGCAAAGAGCTAGAGGCAGAAATTGCTGTCCCTTCCTTTTTAATACTGTGAAAGAGTAGGATTTTATGACTGCTTTCCCTGAGTTTAGAGGTTGGCTCCAGTTGCTAGCAGCAACAAACTTCAATGTTTGTGAGTCTGTAGGACATTGGGGAAATTCAGGAGACTGGGCAAATCTGCCACTAAGTCATTCTTTGATGAGAGGCTGGACAAAAGGGTCTTTAAATCCTGTGGGACCATCAGACTAACCCAGAAAAAAAATCCCAACTCTAACAGCAAGGGTACTGGCCAGCAGTGTTTGCTCTACTGTTTGATCTCCTCTGGCCCTGCTGGCACCAGCTGCCTGCTTTGTCCCAGACCACGGGTTTGGATCCAGGTTAGTCACACCATACCTCTGCCAGCCAGCTCATGTGGTTAGGGCTGACAGGCTCAGCCCAAAGAAAAGCGTACTAATGCAATAACATTATTTGGGGGCTGGAGAGACCTGATGTTCATAAGTGATCTCTGCACAGACACTGCTGCCATTGATCAGGAAACCCACCAAACAGCCATCATTAAAATGAATTACTTTTTCTTAGTTTGACTTAAAAAAAAAACAAACAAAAAACAATCCCCGAAACACCCCAACTCCTTTACATAAAGCTAAAAGGTTTCATCCCCTTTGTTTTCATATGACTCTGTTTCTGAAAATGGTTGTGAATGTGACTTTGCACTACAGGCTGCAAGGGCTGCTTCCACTGCATGTTCCTTCCCACATAAAGAGCACGTGATTCTTCTTTCATGAAGGGGAAAACCGTGTGTTATGTCTCCTGTGACCTACTTGGCTGTGAGAGCCTCTGTACAGAGCAGTGCTCTGCACCTTGGCTTTTATGCTCTGCTGGTTGTATGGCTTGTAGGGGTTTTGGGGCATTTTTGTTTGGCTCCTGCCAGTCCTTCAGCTGCTCAGCTTCAGCCTGGGCTGTGGTCATGGCATGGTCTCTCGTTAAACAGTGCTGTGCACTGGCTGAGTGCGGGCAGAGTGAAGAGTGGAGATGTAGCAGAGCTCAAAAGCTACCCCTGTACCTTGAGGCTTTGAGCTGGACAGAAAGGGTAGTGGGGTAGGAGGAACAGCACAACCTCTGAGTTGCTGTTCTGCTTCAGATGAGCTTGTTTATGCCAAAGAAACAAAGAGAAAAAAAGACCTAAGTTAGGTTAAACTTAGATTCAAAGGACCAAATGTTAATGTCACATGTGTGATCTCTGCTGGGTTCACAACCTGTTTCCATTTGGCGGTTCAAAGAAAAATGTGGGTGCACTGCATGCGTTCATGGCCATGCTGCTGAGACAGAGTGCCTGTGAGCAGTGTACCTTCCAAGAAGGCTGGGGCATGAGGGCTGATGTTGGTATCCATCCCCAAAAACAGCCTCAGAAAGTAAGATAGTAATAATAGAGTAAATTTAACTTTCAGTTTTTCTTTTCTTCTGCCTTCTTCTCCTGCACATTTCAGACTCAAAGAAGAAAGACTTTGCACCCTGAGAAACGCCATCCATGGATTTGGAAGTGATGAATGGGCATTTTAGTCTTTGAGGAATTTCTAAATTGTAATCTCTGAATTACAAGATTAAATTTAGAGCAGCTACAGGGATACCCATCAAACATGTGCTGCTGGCAGTGCAAACCTTACTAGTCCTAAAATGGTAATGATTTAATTTCTTTAACTCCTGTCTCTCTCTACTAAGAACTACTAAGAAGGAGTTAACTAACTAACTCTCCCTCACTGAGAAGGAGAGTTATGACAACCAATCTCCACAAGGAAGGCAGAAAAGCTAAAGCTGAGTGATGTTTTCTCCCTAGAGCATAAGCTGATAATTGGCAAAATACATGGTGCTGGCCATAACTTTGAGGGCTTTGCTCATTTTTATGGCAGCTCTTAATCCCATTCCTGCACTTCAAAGTTCAAGTCTTGTCGGTGAAGTCCTGAAATTTATTTAAAAGGGGACAAAACCTAATGAAATCAGCTGGTAATCACAGTCTTTGGAGGCCATTCCATTCATCCCATTTCACCCTCCAGTGGAGATCTGATTTTGCCTGCTTTAAAGCATTTCCTATAATTTGGCAATAAAGGCAGACTAAGATCTTGTCTCTCTTGTGAAATATCCTAGGCTGGAACATGTGAGGTGGTGGAAACGACAGCAGCTCTGAAGTCAAGAAGGGGAAAAAAGGACCAGGCAACAGCTCTGCTGAAGCTAAATCTGTACAGAGATGGGGTCTGCAGCTGAAGACGTTCAAGCAGAGCTCCTCTTGGTGGGGGTTTGTGGACATGGTGCCAGGCTGTAATGCATTTGGTATGTTTAAAACCTTGCCGTTAACTCAGAGTGGTGCTGAAGGTCCGTGCAGCACAGCTGCTGGAGGAACACCAGCCACTGCTGGAGACCAGCAGCACCCTCTCATGGGAGTATGCAAAATGAAAAAGGAACTATTTCTGAGTTTGCAGCTTGCCAAAACCTCCACAATTTTCTCCAGGAGATGAGATTCTTGAAAGTGAAGAAGAGAGGCTGAAGTCCAAGTGAAGGAATATCCCTTGCTGCTGCACTGAATGGACAACTGTCACAGGTTGAATAACCCATGATGGAAAGAGGAAAGGTGATTCCAGCTTGGGTGAAGGAACACAGCCTGGGCCAAGAGGATGTAGACAGGGAGAGACACCATCACAACAGAGATGGAGGGACTATCAAAATATGAATGCAAATGGGGTATTTACGGCTTTTATGTTGGCATTTGACGAGCACCTTAATGTCTTGCCAGAAACAATGCTCTTAATGTTAAAAGAAATGCTGCAGGCCATGAAAAGTGAGCAAGAAAAACTTGGGGCTTTGAGGGATAAACTTAAAGAAATATGGGAGGAGGTGTATAAGGAAATGAGAGATAAAATCAGAAGTTCTTTCAGGGAAAAGGGCAATCACTTGGGGGTTGAAAGTGAGCTGAACCATTCATCTTACTAAGGAAGCAGCAGGGGATTAAACTATTTGGGAGGGATCTTGGGGTGCCTTTCATTTGGCAGATCTGCACAATGTGGACTTGAAACAGCAAAGGCAAAATCACATCCCTGAGTTTCAATATCCCTGAAAGCCAACCCCTTGGGGAGGCTGAAGACAGGTGTGAGAGGGCAGATTTCCGATGGGGGACTGCCTGCAGTGAAGGCAAACACTGATCCCTTCCTCTCCCTGCATCTTGTGCTTTGAGAAGGTATTTCTTGGAGTAGGAGGTGGCTACAACCATCCTGTTTGAGATGTAATTGCCTCAAAAAAAGTTGAAAATATTCTGCGATCAAGGAGGGTAAATGGAAGCATGAAAGATGGAGAAGTTATTGGTAAATATGGAAACTTCTTTGGACAAGCTGGACACCAAACACTCGTGTCACAGCTTTAATGAGTGTTTGGGATTAGCAGAGTCTGGGCTGCAACCTGGTCAGTCCCTGTGCCCTCAGTGTGTTACTGCTCTGGGTGACAGCCCAGCCCAGCCATGGAGTCAGGTCTGAGCAAACGTCCCTAGGAGGCAGCTGGATTTGCAGCCTTTGGTTGCAAAAATCAAACTTCAAATCTCCATCCTGACCTTCTCACCTCATTTTCTCTGCTGGAGCTGTTCTGGAGCTGCCCACCCCACTGAGCTCTCAAGGAAGTGCCTCTTCACCCACACTTAGCAGTGAGTGCTGAGGTTCTCCAGCCCTCACCAGTGTGGCATGAAATGGCCCCAAGCCCACTGGCATAGGAGAGGCTCTTGGCCCTGGGGCATCTCCAGGCCCATCTCCTCCCCAGCTCAGATGGGAAGCTCCACACGACTCATTCTTCATCCCAGCAACAAATGCAGCAGTAAGCATATTGGCACAAGGCATTTCCATTTTTAATTGAATGGTTATTCCCACATCCTCCTTCAGACAGTGCCCTTCAAACCCACTTCCAGTAATTAAAATGGTAAATGTCTGCCCTTCATTTCCTGCCTCTGGTAGTTTGTCCCTATAAATCCTACACAATGCCAGGGCTTTGATCTGCCCATCTGCTCTGATCGCGATCCTGGGACATCTTCAATTAATCAATTAATGATTTAACATGTTTTTAAAAATCTTGGGTTTTCTTCAGATTTAAGCACTGGTGCCTTCTACTGCACCTATTGGTGCTATTTAATTCAAGTCATTAGTTAATCTAGTTATAGTGTAGTTATTATTTAGTTCTTGGCTGTTTAGTTATACTAATTTTACCAAGTGAATTTTTTATACATGTGCACAAAAGAATATATAGACTTGAACACAAACCTTGCTACTATATTTAGGAAATTTGATTTGGGTTATTTTTGGCTCTGGGTTCATATCAATCCTAAGCCTGTGTAGGGCAGGATATCAGGGGATGTCAGACAGGGCTGGCTGTACAGCTCTGCTAGTAGACATCCTCGTGGCTAGGGCTATATCCTCAAATCTTGCTGAGTATTTTTGGTCCTGCCTGGAGAACTCCCAATATATGAAATATCAGCATCACTAGATGGCACATGGGAGCTGTTGACTGACTAGCAGAGGATAAGCCAGGCAGTAAGGTTTCTTCCCTCAATGTTATACTTTTTTATACTTCTGTGGCTGCTTCTGGCAGCAGGATGCATCTAGTGCATCCAAACCTGCCTTGTAGCCCCATTAAGTACTGCTCTGTTATCCAGTATGGTTCTGCCACCTCCCTGTTCCTGCCCTTTCCATCCCAGGGATGCACTAGGATAGAGCTTTTACTTTGTCATCCTGCATGACAATGAAATATAAACCCAAGAAATATAATATAACAAATGAATAAAAAAATCATTATAAAGATGATCTTAGCATATTTCATGAACTCTGTATTTGTAAATAACTGCTTTAATAAAATTTTATGAATTCCATCTTTGTATACTTAACGGCCTGCAAAAATACTGGCAATCAAAGCCTAAAGCTGCAGAATAATTGTGGTCTAATGGTCTTTGCTGGTAGGGGACAGAGCGGTGGCTGTCCCACGGCATGGCCCTGAGCACCTCGTGCCTTTTCCCTGAGATGTCTGTCCCCCTGCTGTCACTACAGAGGTGACATGCATCTAAGTTATGGCCTGAAATGGCTGAAACCAAGTGTCAAACATGCTCCCAAAGTGCCCTGGGCTTCTGTTAACATCTGCTGCCTCATGGGAACTTTGTCACGAGGAATTATGCTGTTTGTCAGGTGCCTTGTTCAGGGCTTGGCGTGCCAAGTATTGAACTCAGGGAGCAATCTCCTTCACCAAAGCTTTCAATTGAAGTTTAGGACCAAAGATCAAAAAGAGACTTTTGGACAGACAGAAATAAAACACTTTGATCAAAAGAGAATAGAAAATGGTAGCACTAATTACAGCCAGTGGAATAGAGGCTGATGTGTGTGTGCGTGCACATGTGTGTAGGGAGCTGGGGTTTATTGTCAACTTCTTCTTTGTTCTTTCATAATTAAGGATATTTCCACATGGTGACTGATGTATCTCAGTGCTAAGAGGAAAATTGCCTTTTCCTTCTCTAAGGTGGAATAGATGAAAGGGCACAGTGTTTTCCAAAAGAGGAAATCCACATCCTTACAGGATGCTCTGCAAGTTGCTGTTACTGTCCTGCTCTCTGGATTTTATCCAGGCTGGATGCAGCAAGGAAAGCAAATCTCTGCTGAGTTCTCACAGTTTGCATTCCTGGGAGATGGGCTGCTCCCAGCCTCAGCAGAAGTGCCAGACATTGGGCAGTGCTTTGGCTTGTGCTTGGGAAATAACCTTGTCTGCTCCAAACTCTGCTGGGATCTGTGGAAAGGCTGCACTGAGATCAGATGAGTGCAGTGAAGCATCTAAACTATTCTCTTACCTGTGTCTGAGCAAGTAGGTGGAGATTTTTCCCCGATCTTCCCTCTGGAGTGGAAGGCAAGCCCTCCTCACCTCTCCCACATGGACTTAATTTGTAAGATATTTTGCATCAATTTTACCCTGCACCTGCCTTTATTTTTGTATAAACACCAAACCAGAAATTTTAAGGATTCTTGGCTCAAGTCACCCACTTCTCCCCCTGCAAGGCTCAGTGGGATGACCTCAAGGCAACCAGCAATGCTCATCACTATGGAGGCCGGTGAGCCTGCCACACAAGGGTCCCTGAGGAGCCCCTGGGAGGGAAGGACCCTGAGAGGCATTCCCCAAGTTAGGGAGACATGAAAGGTTTCTCCCAAGGATACCCTGCTCTGTTATGCTAATGTACCCCTGTCCTGCTCCCTCAGTCAGCCCTGCAGGTTCCCCACAGGCCCCTGCCCTCAAACATTGGTTCTGATGCTCTCTCTCCGCCCCTATCACCCCTCATATATAAACCCCAGGTTCCACTGTCCTGGGTTCTTGTTCCTGGACCCATTCATGTGAATGTGGTAACAATAAACCAACGTGGATTCCCACACAAGAATCCTTTCTGGCTCCTTGCTGTCGACTCTTACTTGGAACTACCTGGTGCATGTGTGTTTGTGTGTGCTGGCTCCACTGAGAGGCTTTCCTGGTTGGAGACGCCTCAGGAAGGTTGCACCACCACCCTGCCATGGATGCTATGCATCACCAGCTCTAGAAAATATTTCTTTAGGAATAAATCTGTTTTTAGGCATTTCTATACGTATAAAGTGGGTTGAAAGAGAGCTTCCTGGCAGAACTTTCCATGAGATCCTTGGCTGGAAAGTGGGAATTATAAGGATCATAAAGAGCCCCTTTCCATGCAGTTTGGTGACAGATGTTCCCAGCAGCATGGCCCAGCCTGCTCCCCCAGCAGGACCTGTGTCCTCTGAGGAATATTGCTTCATAGTTGAGCCATCTTCTTTTGTCTTCCAGAAAAAACAACTCCTCTTTCCCAGAGCAGCCCCCAGCTTCTATTGCAACCAGCAATTTGCCTTGTGCTAATGCTGCCCTCCCATTCCTGCCAGGGATGGGATTACAAGTACACTTGATACCCAGATTTAATCTGATGCCAGGACTTGCTTGCAGGGCTGAGAAAGGTCTTTTCTCTTGTAGGCTCCTGATCATGTTGTCTTTCCTCTCAAGTTTCTGTTATCACATTCTTACTGTTCTTGTCAGTCAGTTGTTGGACAGTTCTGATATTTTGACTTTTTTTTTGAAGAGGAAAACCCATGTGTTGTGGAATGGAGATGAGAACTCTGGCTGCTCCTGTATAATGCCAAGGATGGGTCTAAACCCTCAATGAGGTGGGAAAGACCCATTGGCTCCCTTTGTCCCTCTCTGTGGGGGCTTTGCTTCTCTGCAGTACTGAGGGGGAGCTCATTGGAGTACTGAGTACTGAGCTCATTGGTGAGAGCTCTTCTTCCCTGAACCAGAGATGCCCCTTGCTCCCATGGAAAGAAGAAAGGGAAAAGCTGTAGGGCTGTGTCTATCCTATTGAGGACACCCAATGATTCAATGGACCCTATTTATTACTCTGCATAAATAGATAAAATTACTGTATTGTCCAAGCCCAATGGTGATTTCCACTGTCTCCTTCAGATGTATCCACTTAGCAACAGCAGAAGCAAGTTGTCGCAATGCTTAGAGAAGTTCTCTACACACTTGGTTTTACCTGGAGGAATTTAAAGACCTGTAGCCTAAATTCACATGTCCTGTTTCATTGGGTATGGCAGCTACAGCTGCATTTCAGGCTGGGATGCTCACACATAACCCAGCCACATTTAGATTTGATCTCATGCCTTCGGTTTAACTGCACAGAAGAAATACTGCAGCTGAAGAACAGATGTTAGTTTTGTTCTGTTTAAAAAAACCCCAACAGTGTTACACATGTGTATTTGCAGGATTATTTGATCAGGCAACCGAAATACAACCTGATTAAATAATCATTTAAATAGAGCTGAAACAAGCAACCCCTCAGCTCTTGTTTTCCAAGGTGAATTTTCCTTGACCGTTTTACGTGAATCTTTCTGCCATGCCTATGCTGGCAATCAGCAATAAGCCCTGGCAGCTTCTTCCTTCCTTGAGTCCTCTTGCCCATCACTGCAGCTTCCACTGCGTGACCCTTACTTAATTAATTTTTTTTCCAGTGACTCAATTACTTTTTTTCCAATTTTATTCAGCAGTCTGGTCCTGGAAAAGTAGAAGATGTGTTAGACTGTATAACAGCTAATTATTATTAATAATAATTTTGTCTGCAGCTCTTTAAGCACAATGTGGAAACTTATCTGCCAGCTTAATACCAATGCTTCCTGAACTTAAATAGCCTACAAATAATGTTTTGCTTGGCATGTATTTATCACCTATTTATCTGATATGCCGTATCTTCACTGCTTTACTGGTGTTACTTGCAAGACAAGATAAACATGTTACTTAGAAAATACTGTGGCCTGTGATGGTTTTGGGTTTAATATTTTCTGAGAAATGAAGAGGACCGACACATTCTTCAATATATGCAGAAAAAAATGTATGCTAGGAAGTGATGGCTTCAGCTTCTTTCTTCTCTTCCTTCTTTTCTTCTCTGAAGAAGAATTCACAGAAATGCTGGGTTAAGTGCAGTTTGACTTGATGATCTTAAGAGTCTTTTTCAGCCTAAATGGTTCTATGATTCTAAGATCTCTTCAGTACTTGCAGGCACAGCTCCATGCAATGATGACACACTTGATACTTCTGTGTCACTCACCACTTCCCTGTGGATACTGATGTCAAAAAATCATAGAATGGTTTGGATTGGAAGGGGTCTTAAAGGTTTCACACTCTCTGCCATGGGCAGGGACACCTTCCACTATCCCAGGTTGCTCCAAGCCCCATCCAACCTGGCCTTGGACACTCCCAGGGATGGGGCAATCACAGCTTCTCTGGGCAACCTGTCCTAGGGTCTCACCATCCTCACAGGGAAGAATTTCTTCCTAACATCTAATCTAACTCTCTCCTCTTTTAGTTTAAAACCATTCTCCCTTGCCCCATCACTCTCTGCCCATGTATATATTGCCCATGCTCTGTCCTCAAAGGAGGCTTCTACTCCAGCCTCACCTGACATATCGAATTTCCACCTCTCCCCAAACAATTCAAGTTGTAAAAGCCATGACATCTGTTTTGACAGGTTGCACCCCACGAGGAAGGTGTGTATCACTTTCCCACTCCCCTGCTTGGGTGGGGCTTGTTTGCCCCCACAGTGTGAAGATGAGGTTACTGAGACCATGGGAGTCGGTGCTCATGCAAACAGCTCTATTTGAAGCAGACCACTGGTCCAGGACAGCCATGAGAGAAAGTGTTGCAGCCTTTGCAACTCTTGTTTGGAGTGAAAAGGAAAATATACAGTGATGGAGGGGCTATTGGCTTTGATCATTACTGATTCGGGGAAATAAAAACATAACCCAGAAGGAGTGAGCGAGGGGGGTAATAATGTCAGCTCAATCTCTTTGTTATTTTACAAGATAAAAAGGAACTGGTGGACTTCAGCTTTTTTTTTTTTTTTTTTTACTTTTCAGCTTTCTTCCTCAAAAATCAATACAGCCCTCTCTGGGCTTCTCACACCCAGGTGCCCCCACTCCTGCCAGCCCCAAGCCCACTGCAGGTTGCATGGCACAGCGCTGGTGTAGCACACTGGTCAGGGGTGCCCATCACTGCTCAGCTTGCTGGGTGCTACTTCAGAAGATATATGGTAATAATATATCATAATGGTGATCATATACCACAATATAATGGTATGTACCAATACCAAAACAATCCTTTCTTCAGTGTTTTGAACTGGGGTTTGCTCTCCTGGCAGAGCTGCTGTGTTGATGAGGATGTTTGGGTGCAGCCAGGAGAGAAGGCTGAACAGAGCTCTCTCACCCCAGAAATGTGCTGATGAGCATCCATCCACACAATTCCAGTAATAACATCTTTTTCCTTCAGCAGCAGCTCTAGTGCTTTTTTCAGCACCATGAAGGACTGAGTCTGCTATGCTTGGGGAACCAGCCCAGAGCCTGGTTTATATGGCTATGGCAGGACACAGCTTTCTGTGGAGCCACATCTTGGTTAAGTAGCTGAGCAATGCCTGGAAGTTCCAGGCAGGTGGTAGAGTAGACAAATGGGAATAAGAACAACCAACGACATTTCTGAGCTGAGCCACATTTTGAACCAGCTCGTCCCTTCCCCCGTGTGAAGCTGTGGTAGCTTCAGCCTGTTCTGGCTGCAGCTGGGCTGGCTGGCATGGCCACTCTCTTGGCTGCCTGGCCCAGTGGTTATGGATCCTCAAGGACAACTTGCTTGGTCCATACTGTGCTTTGTGAAAAAAACAGTTAAAACTACACAACTATTTTAAAGAGTTTTAAAGATATTTGTGTCACATTGAGGGAATGGGGAAGGAGGAAGCAGTGATATGTGTGGATGTGAGAGGGCTGTGCTGGTGGTGGTAAATAGCTGCTAATGCTCATTTGTAGAGACTAGCAGCAGCCCACTTACACTGGTCCAGGTAGAAATTGTTTATTCTGACACAGAGGTGATCCAGGAAGCATCAGAGCTGCGTAAGCATCCCCAGTGCAGGGTTTTCTGCAGTGGAAACAACCTGTCTCTGACATGGGCACAGCAGGCAGTGAGGGCTTGGCTCTGAGCAACACAGCCTGGGTTGAGTTTGTAAGTGTAAGAGGCATGAAGACATGTTTAGATAGTGTGACACCCAGCAGCGAGGCATCCTTGCTTCTTTTATCATTCCATCAGCATGTTCTTGACTGATTATGAATGGATTCCTTGCAGGTTAACAAGCTGAAAACATTTTCGGTACTAAAGAGAGCCAAATCAAACTCTACTGAACAAATATATCTTGGATCTCCACTAATGAGTTTTTCTGCTGTTCAAACATGTTATGTGATATGAATGAAACTGTAGTAGACTTAGCTGTTCATGTAGAATTCACAAGCTGCAATTTTTTTCTCACAGTTTTATTTTAGACAGGTAAGTTATTTTTGGAGGAAATGACAGTTTTGCACAATTCAGCTATGTGAAAGTGATTAATGAAAACAGTATTTACTGGTCCCGTTTTATGAAGAAATTGAATCAGAAGCATACTTTGAAAAGCAGAAGGGCTGATCCTTCCATGCCTCCCATCTTTTCACCACTAACTCCTGAATAAAGCATTTGTTTTGTGGTTTGCTTTGTAAAGCAGTGCCCTGTCAGGGGAGCACAGGGCACAGCTCCTGCAAGCCCAGGTCCAGGACTGTCACCCGATGTCACTGGTACCTTCAGTGACTCTACTGACTTTGGTTTATTCCCAGCTAATTTGGTATGAATAGTATCAGAACCAGGGTCACAGCTATATCCATTAGTGATGCAGAACAGAGCTTAAAAATAATCCTCTGACTGACATGCAGATTTATATAATAAAAGATGGGGAAATTCCAGATTTCTCCAGCAAACTGGTGTCAAACCAGCTGCTCTGAGTGCTCAAGACCTAAAGCCTGTGATGGCAAAGGAACATTTAGACAGAGAATGTGTCTAAATGTGAAGCATTTGTGGAATTATTATTAGTCAAATCTATTATGATGCATTCCCTTCGGTCCCATTTTCATCTGTTAAAAGAAATTAATATGTAGCAGTAGTAAAAACCAAGAGCTGCTAAAATAAAAGAGGGAACTGACATTTAGAGCATGTTGGGGATTTTTTATATTGTAGAAGGCGTTTATAAAATTTAAACTGAAGTCACAAGCATATATTTTGTCAGTCGAGAACATGTAATCCTCCTGTTCTTCTGGCACTCCCCAGGATAATCTGCGGTTCATAACCCGTAGGAAAAATAGAGCCCAAGAGAGATGACAGCGATGCCCAACTCCATATGAGGAGATTTGCTGCCATCTTTTGGTAGATGCGTGTTCCAGGAAGTAATGAAAAATTATCTCTCACAGAAACGAAACATTTTCTCCCTCTTGTTCTTAGCCCACCTACAGCATCAGTCCCTGAAGGGATTTTAAAAATGTGGGAACATTGGGGAACATGGTTTATTGGTGGACTTGGCAGTGCTGGGTTAACAGTTGGACTTGGCGTCTTCAAGGTCTTTTCCAATCTAAACAACCCCATGATTCCGTGATTCTGTGCCTCTATTGCAGGGGCAACCTGTGAAAATTAATCCCAGCCAATGATACCCCAAGGAGCCCCCAATAACCCTGTGGGTGTCTGCAGGGCTGGAAGGGCTGAATGTGGGGCAGGGGCTAGGCTGGTTTCTTCATGGTCTTGCTGCTCAGAGAAAAGCTACAGGGAACAGGCTGCAACCTCTGCAAGTAATAAAATACTTCTTTATTCCCAGAGAAAATAATGTATTTGATAAAATGGGCAGCAGCAGGATAATGCAAGGGGAGGGAGCAAGGCCGGGAGGCAGTGCTCCACAAATCACACTCGTTACTGTGAGTTTTACCTTTGCAGAGGGCAAAGAGCTGAGGCTGCACTTCGGCAAGGGCAGGTTGAAGAGCTGCTGCTCAGGGTAAAAGTGCACCCTTGTGACTGAGCCAAAGGGATGATGGGGAATGTCCTGTGCCCTTGCTCCCCTCTGGGGAGTGCCTCTGCACTGGCAGCCCCCTTGCTTCCCTTGCTCCTCTGACTCCTGGAGGAGGAGGTTCAATGCACCCAGCAGAAAGCGTCACACTGTTTTTGCTGGGCTATGCTTTTTTCTGAGGACAGTGAGTGAAGTCCAGGGCAGGCTCTGACAAGCCTCAGGATGCAGGAGAAGAGGGAAGGCACCAGCTGCTGCCAGAGGGAGGACTGAGAGGGTGTTGAGAGCTGACACTTCACCCTGAGTGCAACTCTGTGCTCTGGTTATAACACCCACACTCGCAGAGGTGCCTGGATCAACAAAATGACTGTGGTTAGAAGAACTTTCCAAATTTGAAAGAGACCTCTAGTTTCCATGTATTCCTACCCTGGTGGCAGGCTGCACACTTTATCTTAATGTGAATTTGGTATCTGACACAATTCCTTCAGCCTTTTCTGCCTCAGCTGCCTTTCTAAGGTCAATATGTGGCTACACACAATCCTTTCCCCTCTACCACCTTGTTATGCCAAGAAATTCCTGAGATCCCACTGAAGTCCACAAGCCACTTCATTTATACACTTCAGTTCAACATTAAGTTCCTTGCAGGGTTTATTTAGTTTGAACCCCGATCAAAGTTCCCAAGTGCTGTGTGTATGCTCAGCTGGATGACTCCAACCTTGCTCCTGGGCTGTGCCGGGGCAGGCACCACTCACCTGCTGGGGGTACAGCCCTGCCACAGCTGTGGGAGCAGTGCCCCTCAGAGAAATGCTAATGGGAAAGCAAAGGCATGAACCAGGTAAGAGCACAAAGAGGGAAACTCCTTCCTGTCACCATCCAGTCCCACTGTGCAAGGGAGAAAGAGTGGGAAAGAATTAATTTAAAAAAAAAAAATGTTCCCATGGGTGGGATGTGAACTCTTAGCGGTGATACTTTTTTTTAACGCAAACATCCCTTGCGTGGTGGAGGCAGAAGGGTGACCAGCCAGACAATCAGCGATTTCCTGGCTAGGATGGTTCCCCTGTTGTGGCCCAGCTTCACATCTGCTCCTCTCTGATAGCACAGCACTCCCTGCCTGACCTTTTGTCATCGGGAGAGTGCTGCTCTGGACCCAGCTCAGCTTCCCTGTAAGCTGCGAGGGCTGATTCGTGTGTCTGAGGAGGAGCTAGGAAAGATGTCAACTCCCTCCTTCATGAGAGCCTCTCCACACCCCGCAGTCAGTCCCCACGGGGGGAGTGTTGCTGCCTCGCTGACCCCTGGCCCTCTGACAGCTCCTTTGGACATTCACCAGCCATCAGACACAGCCTCACCTGCCCACAGACCCTTTTTCAAACTCTTCCTTCCTCCTTTCCCACCATTCTTGCCTCAACCAGGATAGGGGAATTGAAATTTTAACAAGACGGGGAGTTAGAATTAAATTCTAAATTGAATTCTAGGTAATTCTAATTTAGCTAATTCAAACTAAATGGGGAGTTTCATCGATTCAGAATAGTTTGGAAGGGCCCTTTAAAGGTCACCTAGTCTCATCTCCAGCAGAGCTGGGGATTCCGGTACCCAGGCGGCTGCAGGTGTCCCGGATCGTACCGGGGCTGAACTGGTGCATCTCAGGGCTGCCGCAGCCGGGGGCCGGTTGTGCGGGGCAGCCGTGTGCGGGTGCCGCTGGGGCGCGGGTGCCGCTGGGGCGCGGGGGCTGCCG
>VZTN01006700.1:0-145691 GCA_013400515.1 Erpornis zantholeuca | reverse complement strand
TGCCCACCCGCGGCCCGCCGGAACGGCAGTAACTGTGTCCTTACGTAATGCCGGGCATTGCGACACCGGCGGCCTGCCGGGAGGCGGGGGTGGCAGGGACATCGGGGATGCCGGACAGCGGGCGTGCGAGGTCCCGGCCCCGCATCCCGGGATGCCGCCGGCCGCAGCGCGGAGGCCGAGCTGGGTGAACCGGGAGCTGGCCCCGTGACAGGAGTGCAAAGGCCACAAGGCCACGGTGGGCGTGCGGCTGCTGAGGAGCGCTTCAGCAAGCAGGATCGTTCTGCTCTTTTCCGGGAAGCAAAGGTCGAACGTGGCTGTACCTGTCCGGTTTAGTACACTCTTGGCTCTGACATCCCTTTCACCTTGCTCCTCCGCACCCGCGGCATCCTTCTTGCGGGTTGGAAAATTCATTCTGATATGTACCAAAACCCCAAGCCTCAAGCCAAGCAGCCAAACGGATTTCTTCTTCCGTTTTATTCTGTTTGTTCTCAGAATGTAGCCTTTTTACTTGTGGGAAATAATGTCAGTTTAAAAATCCCCATATATTTGCCTTCCCCTCCCGCACAGAGCACTGGGGGCCACAGCAGCAGCTGCCTCCATTCTGCCTTGTCACAGCCCTTGCTGGGAACAACTCTTGCTGGAGGGGGAAAGTCTTTGAGTCATTCAGTCTTTAGGTATTTGCAAAAGGAAAAAAAAAAAAAACGGTAACAAATTTTTCAGAAAATGAAGTGGAGCTGACTCATCATCAGTGACCAAGGCAGGGTTGTGTTTCTGGGGAATATTTATAGTGATTCCAGCAGAAACAGATCCCAGCTTGTTTCTCAGATGGTTTAGTGAGAATAGAGGTGTGTTGCAGTTTGTTTTGTTGGATGCAGTTGTTGGTTGAATAATCACCTTTCTCTTGGCATTTCACCTATGAAATTTTGTCAGAAATCGGCTTTTGCGCTATTGCAGTGACATCCTGGAATAATGCCTCCCCCCAGCACTCTCCATCAAAGGTTTGCACTGATCTACCTTTTCTTCCTGCCCACATTTTGGGTGCGTGTTTAGGGGTGTGAAAGTGTGGGGGACATCACTGTTGGCTGCTGTAGCAGCAGGAGGGTGTCCCCAGCCCTGTCACTGTTGGGATGGAGGAAGGACACACAGCTCAGGCCCTTTTGGCCTTGGCGTCTGCTGCAGGTAGGGAAAAACCCATCCACCG
Source organism: Erpornis zantholeuca (assembly GCA_013400515.1). Taxonomy (NCBI): domain Eukaryota; kingdom Metazoa; phylum Chordata; class Aves; order Passeriformes; family Timaliidae; genus Erpornis; species Erpornis zantholeuca. The sequence goes on along the minus strand of VZTN01006700.1, from coordinate 144,490 downwards.
GTGCGGCAGATGCTCCTCCAGGAGCTGTGCTGGAAGACAAGATTCCATTTTAATTACTCATATTACTCATCCTCATTGATCTGGTGCTGGGTGTTCCTGCAGTGGGGCCAGCAGCAAGGAACATGTCCCTTCTTGAATGTGCTGCCAGGGCATATGCTGGCCCGGGCCCTCCCATGCTGGTGGCACGGAGTGGGACAGCAGCACTGCTCTTCTCCTCCTCCACAAGTATTTAACAGAAAAGGTTTAATTTAACATGTAGGGTCTGTGGTTCTGTGTTACTCCCGTGCAGTTTGGTAACTAAAGTAGCTACAGCAAGCAGCAACATCCCCCAAGTTTATTTAATTGGTACTTATATGTGATCGTTTAATAGGGGGTTGCTATACAGCACCGCAGTTCTTAATTTATACTCATACAATTAAGACGGTCTCTTTCTTTAATTCTGTAATTGGTATAGCCTAAATAATAATATTTACATTTGTTTTTAATGGGTTTATCTCCTCTGTGTTCCTCTGTTTATTGGGCTACAGAGGTACTGCATAAACCCTTCTTTAAATCTGCTCCATCATGCATGCAGTTCTAGAGCAAAGCTCCAGCAGGAAGGCTGGGACATTGCGAGTGCCACTGCACTCAGCCACTGCATGGCTTTATAATGCCTGCAACAAAAGAAATTGTGGACTCCCAATCTTAAATTTTGAGTCATAATGGTGCATGGATTATATGATGTTGGCATAGTAGCAAGTTGGGACAAATAGTGTTATTAAGTGTTGTGTCTAATAATGCCGAGTATTTACAAACCACATGGTTTTACTGGCTTCTCAAAAGCCTTAAGAATGTGCCCAACTTGATGTTTGACCTCTGTGTGACTGCACATATATTTACGGGTAAGTGTGTTCTTAAATCTCTGTACAATGAGGCTGCTGAACCTGATTTGAAGCAGACTATGGTCATGACTTGATTTGGGATCTGGACCATAAAACCCAAGGTGTGGAGCCAGCACCATGCTTCCCTGGCAGCCTGGAATATTAGAAAGGAATGCTGGTGCCAAGTTGAGCTGGTGCCTCCAGCCAGCCATGGGATGTGGAGGGAGCTGGGCCCTGCTCTGTGTGAGAGCAAAGCACCATACTTTTTGGTGTATCGACACAACAGACATTTGCTGGGAAACAACACTGCCCAGGCTGAGGGTCCAGAAAGGCACCTAAAAGTTGCTTCATTCCAAGGAGAAATTTTTTGTTTAATTAAGGAGATAAATGACAAATAAATTAATATTCTTTTTAACCTTGAGGCAGAAGACCCTCATGTGGATTTTTCCCCATGCAGACAGACAGTACCTGGTCTCATAACCCAATGCTGTCTGTCCCTCCCAGCTATTCCCAGCTGCTGTAATGTGTGCACCCTGCAAGTAGCATCTTTTCATGCTTGTGGAGACAGGGAGCTGGAATGTTCAGAACTCCTGGTACCATCAAGAAATGGTATGTGAGTTCAAATTTATTGGGAAAAATATGACTACATAAGAATAAATTCAACATTTTTACTTTCTTAGTCTTGAATCTGATAGACTTCCATTGTCTTATGGGAATTTTATTCTTATAATGGATTTAATTCTTACCTTAAATTTTAAGATTGTTCTTTTCCCCATGTAAATATCATAAACTTGATAAATATGTGGAGGGAAACTTTAACCTAAGTATGTATGAAAGTTATCAAGCAGAGATGAGTTTTCCTTTAGTTGCAGTCAATCCTTGTATCTGCCAGGGCACCCTGTAGGTTTGATACTTTTGACTGAGTTTGATTTAATTGCCAAGAACTGCATCACAGAGTGAAAACTTTGCCATCAGTGACACTGGAAAATATTCGAGTTTGTCCTGTTGTGATGAAATCTTCACTGGGGCTGCCTCTTGCATTGTGCCAGCTCCAAAGGGAGCTCCCGATTTTTTCCCTGTTGCAGTTATAAATCAGGCATTCCTGGAGGTATGCTCACAGCCGCACTTGGAGCTTACCCCTTCTCAGCTCATATTTTCTTCAGTCATCACTTGTGCTATGGTGTTTCTTACTCAAGAAAACCAAAATACTTTCCCACTTTGAACATGTTACAGATAGTCTACTTGGCCTGCTCTGCGCAAGAGTTGAGGTCTGTAGTCATGCTGAGCTATTTGCACAGTTGGACAAGGATAAAAGCAATGAATTCATTTCAGTCCAGACCTAATCTGAGTTAATGTGCAGGGATCCCACGGGTAAAAAGCAAGGGCACTCGGCCACGGCCATTCCTTGATCCTTTAAGAGTTTGAATCCCTGCTAAGCATGCTCGTCTTACAACCTGTACTCGCACAGGATGTAATCAGTTTTGTTTTCCATCTGTTAAACAAGAGGCTTCTGATTAGCCAGTGCAAACAGAAATAATTATTTTTGTTTTGTTCTCACTGACAACAGCAAGGTTAACCGCTAAGTACACAGGTCCTGTTGTTTTCGACACTCAGCAGTTTTAAACACCTTGCTCTGTGTGTGTTACATTATTTGCCTTACAACCAGCAGGGATTTGGCTTTCAGTATTGTCCCCTAATTATAGTAATTGTCTAAGTGGAGCTCTCATGTCTCCCACTGTTCTGGGCCCAGACTGCAGCAGTGGAGCAGCCTGGCACAGCTCATGCACTGACGAGCCTAGCCACAGCCAGAGGGGATACACAGGCGTCAGGGAACAAAACTTGGCTTCATGGGTTTGGAGAAGGGAAATACATAACAGAAAATCCAACCTAGAAGCATACAGCTTTCATTTATGAAGAAAATATTTTTGTTTTATGAAGTGACTCAAAGGGATTGTTGATAAAATAGATCTAATAGATTCTGAGGTGCAGCTGGCAGAGCGGTGCATTATCTTTCCAAGCAATGCTTATATTTTTCAAGTGTAGGGATTTGTAAAATTTTAAATTTTTGATGATGCTAAATGGCAATATCCATCAGAGGGTTCTCATGGGGCTGGGCTGCTCTGGCAGGGCAGAAGCATTCGCTGTACACAGACAGCTGTTAAGTGACTCCTGCCATCCCTCTCCTGAGTGCTGCCTGACTTTGGGAGGGTGATTTCCAAGCAGGGCATTATATTTGCTTCTAGCTACTTCAATGAGGAGCAGAGGAATTACTCACATAAATATGGCAATACTTTCTTTGGGGGGTTTTCTCCTTATGTTTTTGGAGGTTTTTTTCCTTTTTCTCCCACCCTTTTAAGGCTGATTTTGTGTATAAACATTAAATCCCTGCTTTTATGTTTTCACAAAACAAACCGAGGCAGAGACATTTACGTCCAATATAAGCAGCTGAAACTACTTTGGAATATGAATTAAAAAAAGAAAACCAACTCCTTAGCTGCTTGTGTATTTGGGGATGCATTTTAATACTGGACTTTAACTGGAAAGCACCCAAGTAGTCTGCAACTGAAGCTTCATTATAGTATGTGCCCTTGTATCCTACTTTATGTTGTGAAAAGGCCGTTCAGTTTTTTTAGCCACCAGATCTGTTTTGTTCCCTCTAGGATAAGGATTCTTCCTTTATGCAATAGCAATATCCTGCTTTAACAGGCACCAGCTTGTTGTCTGGAGTGCTTGGGGCGCTGAGTGACTGCTGAAAGTCCCTATCTGATCTTCATGGGGTGGTGAGCTTGCCTGAGAACTGCATCCCAGTCTGCAGCCAGAGAGATATTAAAGCACCCTCATATTCAGAGCTAGTGGGTTTGTATGAGATTTAAAGGAGTAGTTTTCTGCTAACATTGAATACTCTGGAGTACGAATGTTTTTTTTTAAAAAGCATTTGCAGGCATATGTAGTAAATTGCTTACTACTTTTGAATAGCCAAAAAGTTTGTGAATACGGAATTTTTGTGCAACATCTGGTATTGAGAGGATTAGCTTTATAAGTTTATCTCCTTTGCTGTGTAGAATTCAGAAATCTTGTCTACAGAGACAGAAGATGTACGCCATTTCTGATTGCTTAACTTTGTTTCCCCTAAAGAAATGACTTTACTTGAATAAGGAAGTAGAAATTATTGTATTTGGATAAAATAAGAGATTCGCTTGGTTTGTTCCTCTCAGGATCCTATTTTCTCCTCCATATATGGTGAGACAGTTTTCCCAATGGCTGAGAAAATGGGATGCATTTATCTCTTTTACAGGAGGCCACTGAACTAAGAATGTCAGGGCCTGCTGAAGATTGGAAAGTGAGGACCTCCACAGCACTGTGAGCATCCCTAAGAAACAAAACACAGTGGAGAAAGCTGCCCCTGCAGTGTCCTCACCACTGGCTGTGCCTTTCTAGGGAGCTCCAGTCTGCATTTGGCTGCTGAAGCGGGGTTGTGGCTACCCTCCCAATGGCCTGACTTCATAGGGTGGCCTCCCTGCAGTCTGAATTTTTCTCAGTAAGCTAATTTTTTCTCAGGTGCACAGAAAAACACTTAAAGGTCAATGTTTAAAGAGACATTTTAACCCATTAATACCAATAGCAAAGTCAAAGAAAACTGAAGCACAAGAATGACCATTTGTTGATTTTGCTGAAATAAATGTTATCCATTTGCTGTTCTGAACTAGGGGAAGAGAGATGTTCCTGATGGTAGATGCTTTTCCTGGTTACATTTCCTGAGTGAATGAGTTGGGGCCCTAATGCTTTACATCAGAATGCAGAGATCCATTGTGAGAAACAGTTCCAAGAAATGGTGTGAAAAAATCCTAAGTTCATTCATGCAGTTACACTGATAAGAAAACAACAGTTAACTCTTTGGAAAGGCATAGACAGTTCCTTTTCTTTTAATAAGTATTTCCTCTGCAACCTATTTCACATCCTCAGTGGCAAGTGCATGGTCATCGCTGTTGCTGGCTCCTGAGCAAAATGAAATCACACTGTTTGCAATAGCTGTTTTCTTCAGGCTGTATATAAGTGGTGGGTGGGGGATACAAAATTAAAGTGGCTGAAATGGGCTTAAGTTTCTTGTTGCTTAAATGAATTATGTAAGTTTCTGAACACTGTAGTTTCCTTTTTTTATTTCTTAAATTTTCCCTTCCAGAAAATGGCTGTTCCACCTGCTTATGCTGACCTGGGCAAATCTGCCAGAGATATTTTCACAAAGGGATATGGTAAATAAAGCCAAAATTAAGTTTGGTCTTTTGTTGTCTACCTGATTCCTGAAACTGTTAGGATTTTGTTACTGTCCCCTCAGAAATACTCCAATTATTTCAATTAGAGTTCACAGAATCACAGCTTCATATTGCCCTTGCTGTTTGGAAAGGGAGGGTAACTTAACTTTTCTTTTGATAAAATTTTTCTTGTTCCCCATAGAGCTGTTGTTGGTTTTGAGAGAAAATTGTGTGCTGTATTTTGGCTGTGCCTTTGTATTAATGAACAGGATCACTGCTGTCAGTTGTTCGCTTATGAACAGAATGCTGCTCCCTGTGAATTATTACCTAATTTGGTAATAATTTAGGTAATAATTATTACCTAATTATTACCTAAAAAGACCAATATAATTTGGTCCCAATTATATTGCTGAGGTCAATAGAATTCATCAGTCAAGTGCTACCTGAAGTTAGTCCAAGCTCCTTCTTAAAAACACATGGTTTGAGAACTGTGCCCTTGGTTTAACTATTGAATAGTTCACAGGTGATTTAGAAGAGAGTTTTAAGGAATAAATCAGAAATGCTTTTCAAATCAACATATATATGATTCATATTTTACTTACCCTCTAGGTTTTGGGTTAATAAAGCTTGATTTGAAAACAAGATCTGAAAATGGACTGGTGAGTAAGCACATTGAAATCCTAAACATTACAGTGTTTTTGTGGTTACTATGTATTTATTTTTAAAATAAATATATTTGTATTTATATGAACTAATATTTAACAACTTATAATGACTGATACGTTCTACAAGTATAAGCATTTGCCTGATTGCATATATGTATATATTGACAAATACATATATTACATGTATAATTTTTTTTTTCTTTTAGGAATTTACAAGCTCAGGTTCAGCAAACTCAGAAACAAGCAAAGTCAGTGGTAGTTTGGAAACAAAGTACAAATGGGTGGAATATGGATTGATGTTCACAGAAAAGTGGAACACTGATAATACCCTAGGCACTGAGATTACTCTTGAAGATCAGGTAATTTGTGGCTCCAAAAAAGCAATTTGCAAGTTCACAAATGCCAATCTCTAATTAGAAATCCAACCAGTGAATTTCTTTTCTGTTCAGCTTGCACGGGGCCTGAAGCTGACCTTTGACTCCACCTTCTCTCCTAATACTGGGTAAGAAATGAGTAAGCTAAAGTGACAGAAAAGGCATTTTAAATTTTTTTGTTCTGAGATATCAAGACAGGTCATAATCGGCCTATGTAAGATGAAATCACATACATCTCACTTAAATCTTGTTAACAACCCCTTTTTAATCCTAAACTATAGCAAGCAAACTTTTATACACAATAGCTTGAAAATTACAGTTAGAATTAGAGAGTGAAGAAAAAGTTGTGGTTTTGCTCCTTTGTGTATTTATGGCCATGTCAGGGGATGATCTGCTGCCTGAATAAAAGCACTAAACAAGTCAGCTGTAATGCAAAGCTTAACAAGCTCCAGGAGCCAGCTTGGCCACAGCTCTGATAGGTTGACACAAAATTGGGCTCTTGTCCTGAGCTGAATTTACCATCCAAATTCTTGCTGGGCACAGTGTGCCTTGGTGGTGGATGTGTATTTCTGACACAGTGATTGGATGCCATGTTTTATGTGGGCCAGAGGGATTAAGCAGCAGCTGTAGGTCTAGATGTTGGTTTATTTTTTTCCCCTGATTATCTTTGTGTAAGCAGTGCTGCCAGTGAGTCAAAATACTCTGCACATCAGCTTCCCAGAGCAGCAGACTTTACTGCAGCTCTCAGGGTTAGAGTCCCGGGGGAACTTTCACCCTGTCTTTCAGATTTAGTGTTCTGCTTGTCAACTGCTTTCAGTCCACTCCTAATTCTAGATTAATGAGATATTTTTGTTAATCAGAGTAATCTCAAGTGGTTTTTTATCATTATTTCTTATAAAATAAGATAGGATAGGATTCTTAGAGAAACAAAAAGGAAAAACCTTGTACAATGACGTTACAGGTCTAGAACTATTTCTTGGGCACTTCACAGACACTGTAATTATGATTGCCTTGAGAGGACTGCTAAATTTGAGTAAATGGAGTGAGATTCAATCCTGGTGTGACCTGGCTTAGTTTGACAGGGATGCACCATGTCTCAATAAGAGCCTTCTTCTCCTCCTCCTTATTACTTACTGACTGTGATGAATCTTTCAGCAGGTAAAGTAATTTTTGGGAGTACTCTGCGTTCTTATCTCTGTCCCTGTGACATTGGTACCGCTGACTTTTACAGAAGTTGCAGATGAATGGTTTTACTACTCCTGCCCTTTATTTCTGATTGTGCAAAACACAGGAAATTCCTGAGTCTGGGCTAATAACAATAAAAAAGAGATCAGTCTCTGTGTGGATATGATACAGCACCGATACTGTTCTTGGAGGTTGTTTTTGTTAGCTGACTTGAAAGGTTGATTTGAAATTTCAAATTAGCCTGACTTTTCCAGAAAGATTTCAGTAAATATTTGGTCAAAGACAGAATACACTTGTTAAAAGAGAAGAAAAAATCTTAAATAAGAGTAGCTGAATATATTAGACATAACTCTATTGCCTTGTGAGGGTCTGCACCATTGATATAAGGACACATGAGAAAATACTGTTGTGGTCAATAGTGTAAAAATAAACGGGTGACTCAGGAAAGTTTATTCCTGCCTTAACCTGGCAGCTTTCTGGTGGTTGTAAATGGCTGTATCCATTAAAGTTCATAAAGTACCCTAAGGAGAAATGGGGGTGTCAGAGCCACTGAAGCAGCCTGCTTGCTTCACAGCAGAGACTGCCTCAGGAAACTGCAAACAAATTAGTGATTTTTTAATGTCTGACACAGTAAATAAGATTACCCAATTCACTAGGATTGTCTAAAAATTGTTTGCTTGGGACAGGCAAGCAAGTCCACTACTGTGGACTTCTGGTAGCAAACCTGTAAACAGTTTCCATTCCTTCCCTGTATGTACTAAACTTCCAAAACCATCATATCAGTTGGAGATGAGGATATGGTTTTTTCACTTCCCATCTGTGTGTGGTTGCTTTTCAGAAAACAGCCCAGAAGTGCTTTGTGGGGTGCTGCACCACGTTTCATTGTTCATTTGCAAAGAATTCACTGTAGCTTACTTAGGGTTTTGTAAAGGTAAACACTAAGAAGGTGACATATCATGTGGCTCTCCAGGGATGTGCATGTTGTCTTCAAGAACTATTACACTGAGTTAAAGTAAGTTACATGATGGAATTGCTACCTATAGGTGTACCTTTTCAAATATATGAGATTCTTTGTTTTCTCTTTAGGAAAAAGAGTGCTAAAATTAAGTCGGGATACAAAAAGGAACATATCAATATCGGCTGTGACATGGATTTTGATATTGCTGGTCCTGCAATACGTGGAGCCGTTGTGCTTGGCTACGAGGGGTGGCTGGCAGGCTACCAAATGACTTTTGAGACAGCAAAGTCTAGAGTAACCCAGAGCAACTTCGCTGTTGGCTATAAGACTGATGAATTCCAGCTTCATACGAATGTGTAAGTACTGGCAGACAGGCACTATAAAGGAGTTTGGAGGGATTTTGCTGCTTACTAAACTGTAAAAGCATCAGAGGTTCAGCAGGGGTGAACAAGGGAATGGTGAATTTGAAACTAATTCTTCATTAAAGACATCAAGCTGTATTTTTTTAGCTGCGTTACCTTTTCTTTGAATTGTGTGGGTGAGGGAGTGCATGATGGAAGGAACTGGAACTCACTGAACACCCAAGGGTCCAGTGTCTGTCTAACAGATAAGGACTATTAGAATCCATTAGTGATATAATAAAAAGAAAGTAAGTTATAAAAATAATATTTGTGAAAGCTGAAATAAAAGCAATGCTTTCCTTTTACACCTGTCAACATGAAACAAAATAGTGGTTTGATGTGTAGATGAAAGAGTTAATCAGAGAAGAACAGGCAAAAGGGAGTGACTGGAAGAGACGAGGACTGGGTTTGTTTTAGTACTGGAAAAGATAATGGTGTAAAAGTTTATTTGGTATTGCAACTCCTAATAATTTACACAAGTGTTTGTCCTTTCTGAATGCATCAATAGTGTGAAACAAGGATCAGATTCCATGAAAACCTTAATTTCTCTGTTTCCCACTTCCTCCTAAAAAAGTAATTTATGGCTTTTGGGAATATGGATTTTTAAGATTAGGCATCCCTAATCTGTTCTCCTGGCCCCCCCTTTCCCTGACTTTGGGTAATTGGATATTTTGCATGTAGCAGAGCTATTCCAGGCTGTTTCCATCTGGGGGCTGAACAAGTGTTCTGCCTTCCTAGAGCTACTTCTTCAAAGGCATTCTGTTCTGTTTCATGCTGTTTTGCAGCGATCTGGTTTCGGAAGCTCCTGCTGCCTTACAGAACAATCGAACCCCCACAGCCCAGGCTGTATGTTTGAAGGATTGCCAAAGCACAAAAATGTGGGCAGAAAACTTCCGTCAAAACAATTTGTGGGGTTCCCTTTCACTCGGGATACAGAAGTTACTCCTTCAAGCGCAATGACTTTCAACTTAGTTGTGCTGTAGCAGTTCAAAACATTGTATTACTGGCTTTTGCTATAAAATGCTGTGGTTATTACGACTCTTAACTAAAGCAATAGCAGAAATTTTTAACAGCAGCAGGGGCTCAGATCTGTTTCTTGGATTCCTGAGGGTCTGTTTCTCAGGTTGTTGTTACGGTACAAAACCATAGATGTATGATACGAATAGAAATCTTATTTATTAATAATAGATTAGTTAGGTGATTGATGTATTTCAGCTCTGAAAACATGTCAGAGCTTTTATGTAATCCCAGAAAGAGTTGTGTGTGGAACTCCCCTCACTAGGCAGCTTCGTTTTTACATCTGCACAAGTCGGTGTTTCACTGTGATGCTGTGGCAGAGCAGATAATGTAACTAGGTGGAGCTTGAAGCATGTTTTTTTTGTTCCTGGCATTACACAAACCAGCTGGGGACTCTAGCAAGTTACTTTCCTTAAGGGTGCCTTAACATACTAATTTTCATAGGGGGCTAGTGGTTTGGGTTTTTTTTTTAATCTACATAAAAAGTGCTATTATGTGCATAGAAAATTGCTATTATTAGTACTAGAGTTAAAAAGAGATTTGACTTTATTACTATTATTATTAAGTAATAAAAATAAAGGAGGTAGGGCTGGATATTTTCTAGTTTTAAATATGATGTTCCTCCTTTTTTAAGCATAGCTCAGACCGCCCCCCCCTAATGTTGCAGGTCAAGACAGAGCTGTGTGGGAACCTTGCACAAAATCTGCCTGTATAACGAGCTCTCCTCAGTCCTTTTTAATCCCTCCTTTTCTTGAGAGCTGAGCACATGCAGTTAATGTGAGCTTCAGTCTTATCTGAAGTAAGTATTGTAGTGTTTTTCTGGAAAAATTACTCTAACCATTTAAAAGGCTGTTGCTATTGCTTGAACTTTTAAATAGGCCTGTCACTACTGTTATGAACTAAAGAACATCAGACCAAAGGGATAAAAGGGAAAAGATCCTAAATCTACCCTTTTTTGTAATCACTAAAGGTCTGGTGTACTCTAATAATTGGAACCAGATTATTTCACAGTTTAGAAATAACCCCAGATCTTCCTGGGGGTTTAAAGCCTGTTTTCTACAATATGTTTGTGTCCTCTCTTTAAGAAAACAAGCAGAAATGGAAATTCAGATGCTCACTGGTTTAGAAGGAGTGCAAGGCCTTTAGGAGTCTTTTGGTCTTGTTTTTATGATCTGCATGCTCTAATGTTTTGCCTTTTATTTACCACATTTTATTCCTGTGTGACATTGGGGGCAGTAGTAATTGCAAGTTGTGTTGGTCATCATTCAGCTGTGGGCCGGTGCTCTCTCCAAAGCAGAATTTCTGTTTCTAGTCCATAGATCATAGCACTTATGTACCATAAGGACTGTTGCAAATGCAATTTGTTTGCTGTAGACTTGGACATTAAATTGGCATCTTCACTTCTGATACAGTTCCTCTGTGTCTGGTAAAAGCATGCTGATGTGGCAGCTGTGGGATAACTCAGGCTCTGTGACTGGCGTACAGCCCTCTCAGGGCATAAGGAGACATTTGCCAGGAAAAATAATTATTTCAGAGACACACAGGGAAAAATAAATCTCTCTACTACAAAGACTCCCATCTACAGGAAAGGGAAAATTGGAAGCTGTCATCATTGGTCTAATTTTTAATAGTTTGTCATGGTTTTTTTTCAGTTTCAGAAGTTGCTGAAATATAGTAATCTCCAATGAATTGAAGTGTCTAGAAATAACTTCATAACCAATCAGGCCTAATGTCTCTATCTTAGTTGTTACAGGGATATTTAATGAGGTGTAAGTGGATGTTACGCAAATACAGCTCTTACTGGAAAAATAAAAGATGATTGTTTTGGGGTGCTGTTTAAAACTACACTAATACATTCCTTCCAGGAATGATGGAACAGAGTTTGGCGGCTCCATTTACCAGAAGGTGAATGATAAACTGGAAACTGCTGTGAATCTTGCTTGGACAGCTGGAAATAGCAACACTCGCTTCGGAATAGCAGCCAAATATCAGATTGACTCAGATGCCTCTTTTTCTGTGAGTCCTTTTATGTACATTTATATGCATTTGAAAATAAGTGCTTGTAATGGAAATGGAAAGCAGCCTTTCCATCAGCAGAGTACAGTCTTGATGCAGTTCTGTGCAATGTAGTTGGCACATGGATCTGTTTTGGTGTTGGCAGCCTAGGAGCACAACTATTGGATTTTCCTTAAATGGGACACAATGTTTTATTGTATTACTGGGCACTATTTTGAGACTGTTTTGTGTCAGTTTGGAAAAAATTAAAAATTATGTTAATAAAGCCATTGTTTTCTACAGTGACTGTAGATGCTTTGAGATTTGGGATTTAAGTTACAGAAAAATTAACTCTTTTTTTAGGATTTAAAGCTTGAAATCCCTACATGCTTAAAAGCTGTTGCTTAATTATTGGCAGGGAGGGCTTTGAAGAAAGATACTAAATTATTTGCTAAACTTACTATTTATTACTAAATAATGCTTTTTTTCCCCCTTTAAGGCTAAAGTGAACAACTCCAGTCTGATTGGGTTAGGATACACTCAGACTTTAAAGCCAGGTAGGTCTATGCAGAAAAAAATCAGAATCAATAAAGTGATACTTTAATCTTGAAATATCAGAAGTTGTTTGGTGATAAAGTATGATGGGTTTTGTAAGATTGCTCTCCTGCTTGGCAAGCCAGTGATAAACTCTTCTAGGGACTGTTCTGCTAATTTTGGATTTGTTGGAAGCAGAATTATTAGAGACCATTGTCCACTAACCAGTCAGATAGTCTTTTATGTTGAATTAAAATATGCCTATAATTATTTGTGTCACAGATAAGTAACTAAATTTTTAATATTTCAGAGGCTTCCTATTACTGAGTTAGTCTTCTTAAAAATGTGACTTTCTCAAGGTCCCCTAGCCCAGGAAGACGATAATCTTACTGCTGCAAAATTGGTTTTAATGTAGTGTAATAAATCTGCTGCCAGAATACTGAGCAGATTGACATGAGATATTACAGCAGACGGGGCTTGGGCTTTTTCAAACTCAGATTTTAAAATGGTTTAGAAAGTTGAGTATGTATCAAGGTCCCAGGTTTTTGTAATACTGGACTCTAAAATTAGATTAATCAGTAGACCAGTAGCAGTGAATTGGCTCAGAGCTTTAATTACTCAGAGTGATAAAAGGCAGAATCTATCATCATGGTTTATTATAAATTTCATAATTCAGAAAGATTTCTTATCTGCAAATTGTTTAAAAATGTCCAGTCTTTCCAAGGCCAGCTGCCAAATCCCATTAACTTGGCTACCCAATAAATTAAAGCAGTAACAGACATGGCACTTCCTGAACATAAAGCTTATTCCAAGTTTTAAGTTGACTTTTCTCTCCCTTTTCTCTGTTTTGCAGGTATCAAACTGACATTGTCAGCTTTGTTGGATGGCAAGAATGTCAACGCAGGGGGTCACAAACTTGGTCTAGGATTGGAATTTGAAGCATAAGGAATGATTTCACAATTGCTAATGTGAAAATACAGCATAGCTACCTTCAGAAAATAGTGTACCTTTCAATGTTTTGTCTGGGGTGCAAGTATTGCTATGTATCTGTCCTGCTAGTCCTGGTTAAAGACAGCTCAGCTTTAAAACTTACGTTGTTAAAGAAATGGAGACAAAATCATAAATAAAAACTTCTGGCTTTTTTTCTTTATGTAATTGCTCATCACATCTGTCAACTGCCACGTGATAAGAAGAAGGAAGGTGCTGATTACCTCTACTAATATATTGATGGCACAAGGAATGTGTTAATGTGTTATAAAACCTGGGAATTGCAGAACAGTATATTGTACTTTTAATTGTATAAGCAAAATGTTCTGACACCTAAGGTTTCAGTCAATGAGGGAATGTGCAAACTTGTCTGAAAAAGGGATTTTAATTTTTTTTTTTTTTAGATATGTATTTCATCAATAGTTTGTCTTACTTGGTTATCCCACACCTACTGCTGTCTCCAGAATGTTTTAGGGTGTCCACCTTGTCCAAGTCCTTGTGGAGGAGGTTTGATGTGACTCAGCCAATACTGCCTGTCCTGTGTTGTGGTTCTTTCCCCTTGCACTGACCGAAAAGCTGGTAAAATGGACATAATCAGGGAAGAGTCTTTGCAACTGCAATCACATAGTTGCATCACCAATTCTAAAACGGAGTTTTCTTTTATTACCACTTTTTTTAGCAACTAAATGGGTACATTTTTAGAGAGTCTTCCATTTTGTGTGGAACTAGGCCCCAAAATGCTGTACTTGACACTACTAAAAATGGATTAAAAAACCCAAACCTGACTTGAATAAAATACTGAAATGTCATCTTTTACTCTGTCTTTATATTAATTGTGAAAACGCTTCCAGCAGAAGAATGGCAACATCTTGGTGCATGTTTTGTACTAAACAAAGCAAAAATACTTAGTAGAATTAAATTCCAGACATGGCACTGTTCTTGGTGCTCTCTGAGCTCTGACAACTGCACATACACATGTGTTTAGTTCATGGATAAAACAAGATAACATGACATTTGTCTTTTATTACAGAATTCAGTAAGTCAGTTACCTTTCTATAAACAAGTAACTGTGGGCAGTGAACAGTTACCCGCTTGGATCAACTTCATTGGCTGTTCATAAGTAGTTTGTATTTTTTAATGTGTAAGCCATTGCCTCGGTGGCTGCAGATGGCAAGAGCTGAGGTGCAGGAAGATGTACCCCATGAGGCGATGCCATTGCGACAGCGTGAGACTGCAGAGCCACCTCAGCGACAGGCCACAAATTGGGCAATGCAGACTTCCCTCTTACGGGAGCCGTTCCTGAGTATTTCCTACCTCAAATACTTAACCCAGCACTCCTCGGAGAAGTGTTCCCCTTCCAGACTTCACCGATCCAAATGAGCCATGCGCAGACAGCTCCCGGGAACATGGCAGATGCAAGGAGTGAGAGGATCAGAACTGGCCTAAAGCTGAGATTGGAGGATTCAGATCAGATATTAGGAAAAACATTTTCACCGTCGGAATGGTCGGGCATTGGACCGGGCTGCCCAGGGAGGTTGGAGGAGTCACCATCCCTGGAGGTGCTTAAGAGGCGCCCGGATCTGGCGCTGGGTGATGTGGCTTAGGGGTTACAGTGGCGGTGCTGGGTGGAGGGTTGGACTGGACGGTCTAAAGGTCTCCCACACTTGATGATTCCATGACTGTAGATTCCATGAGTCAGTGATCACACGATTCCATGACTACCATTCTACAGTTCCCCGGTTCTGTGACACCGTGCGCTCCTCTCAGCTCCTGCGCGCGCCTCCCGCCTTCCCGCCCGTGCGCGTGCGCGTCTTCCTCACGAGGGGCGGCGCCATCGCCACGTCCGCGGAGNGCTGGCTGCGGGCTGGCTGGGGGCTGTGGGCGCTGTGCGGCCGCCCCGCTGGTCTTTCTCACCGATCTCTTCGGTTGGGCCTGAGGCGCTGTGCGGCCTCGGCCTGCGCGGGTCGTGCCTTGAGGTGACCGGGCCCGGCCCCGGGCCTGGTCTCGGCCTCTTGTCTGTTTGGGGGTGGGTTGGGGGCAGCGAGCGCTGGGCCCTGCGCAGGGGAAGGGCAGCGCCCGGGCGGGGGGCCGCCTGCCAGGTGTGCACCCCTTTTGTCACTGTGAGAAGCAGTTTAGCTGGTTACTTCATTCATCGGACTTGGGTTTTTTTCTAAATACTCTGGGTGCGTGCCTCTTTTAATCTCCCCCTTCCCTAGAAACCGAGTTTATGTTATTCTTCAAGTTGACTCCTAGTTAAGTGTTTTCTTTCTCCCTCTTAAACCTACAGACGGCTGTAACCAAAGGCTTATAAGAAATGCCTATTTCAAGGGCAGTGAGTTTCTCTTTGTTTTAGATGGACTACTGGCTGGGCAGTGAAGGGGAAGGAATTAGTGAAGGAAATAAAGGGAACTGTTTAATCCCTCAGTTACTTCCGTGCTTGTCAGTCAGTATATCCACACCAGCTCTATTTGTGTTGCCTCTCAGCTGGTCTAATGGGTAGGCAGTAAGAATTTGGGACAGAAACCTGCAGGAAACAGATTTTATCTTCAGGAGTCATGAAACAACTTGCTTTCTAAAAGCATTTTTCCTGGAAGTGAATTTTGGAAGAAAAAACCATGACGTGTATTTTATGTGCAGTGTTAGTTACTAAGAGGGCTGTGTTGCTAATTCTGTCACGATGATTGAACATTAGTATCTGTGTCTGAAGCTGAGGCATCTCTGGATCTGAAATCATTTGACAGTGTTGTGTAACTGTAAACAGTGCAACCACCTTTTATAATGCCAAATAGTTTTGGGTAAATATTATAAATCAGTTGTGGTTTAGGTGGTAAACTTCCAGCTGCTATTAACACAGAAGAACCCCAAGCTTATTTTATGAATAATAGGAATTTGCTCTTTCTCAGTCTGAAGCTGCAGCAATAGCTAGTGGGAGTCTCTTCCATTTAAGCATATATCCTTCTAAAACTTACATGTTAAAATGAATTCAAGAATAATTTGAAGAATAATCTGAAGATGCAACATAGTTTTATAGGCAAAATATGCTTGTTTGTATTTCAAACACTTTAGCTTTTACTGTCTAATAGTTTTTTCTGTTTGGGGAGGGAAGCAGTAAGGTTGAGCTCACTCACAATATGCCAACTAGCTATAAATATGAAACTATCTTCCAACTGCCTTTCCTCATATTTATCTCTGCATATGCAATTAGCTGGCTTGACTCCTGAGGGGAGATCAGAATTCCCTAAACTTGTCCTGGATGAGAATTGAACAAGTTAATGTTGATACGATAATTCAGATGAGTAGTTTTTTTTGTATGTGTTAGATGGAAATGGTTGACTTTGAACTTCAGCAGAGAGGCACCATGGTGTCTGGTTCACGTGAGATGAGTCTTCTGTGTTTTACAGTTGCTTAAAGAGTAATTCATACTACAAAAGTGTGCCATGGAAACAAGAGCTCTGTTGTAACTGAGCCTCAGCAAATATACTAGTTCCATGAATAACATGATTCAGTGTCCACTCTATAATATTTTACTTACAAATAACCTGACACAAGCAGTTAGTTGAATGCTTCATTTCAAGAGTTGGTAACTTTCCAGTGAGGCTTGGAAGTGTTTAATGAAAGTACTGTTGCTTTTGTAAAATGAAAAATTATTTTGGCATGCCAAAATACAAGGCAAGTGTGGTTTCCCTATTTATATGAAAATGCAGACTGAAAGTCTAAAATTTGTTATACATTTTTTAAGGTGCCTCTGGATTTGAATCTGGAAGTGATGTGCTGCAAACATGAATAGTTTGCTAATTTTTAGTTTTCAAAAAAATTGGCTATTCTGAAACTCTCTGCATCTTTTTTTACTGTCCTTTGGATAGAGAAGAGGGATAGTGAGCTCTGCATCTGGATTTAATGCTCACCTTGTTTTTTATGTAGTTCTGCAAAGCCGTCCCAACTTTGGAGAGATGCTGAATTTGCCTGAGGCTGCATTGTTACAGTTCTCTTTCTGACTTACTTCATTACAATAATTGCTGCCAGCAAAAGACTTTCCTTCAGGAGCACGGGCAGTCAGATTGTCCTTTCTTCAGTGTTTCGTTTTAACCTGTAGCTCAGTAGTTTCATTTGAGTTAATATAAGGTTGGAAATCTTTTTCAGTGTCTATAAATTCAATAAAAATTAGTTTCTGGGAGGAGGTACTGGGACCTTGTGTCCTGACTGAAGGGGACTTCTCAGTGTCTTCTCATTTTTTGTTGTTAAAACATGCAGTGGTGAAAGATGAAAAACTTAACTGCAATAAAAGCTCTTCTGAGAACATCCTCCTTTGTAGACCTAAGCTCAATCTGTGGGAAGAATTCGATGATGGAGAAAATGCTAATCATGTATGATTCTACAAGACATCATGAATCCACAGAGGGAAGGATGACATGTTTTTGAAGTTGTTATGTCTGGAAGATGGGTGTGCTAAGTTTTTCAGGGACACTTTGCCATACTAATCTAGAAGACATGTGCTTCCAACCTTTAGTTCCTGTCCCACTCAAGACGTTGGAAGTTCCCAAAGTACAGGAATGTGTATTTCCCTATATGAATTCTAAAATGTTTGCAGTGTGACGTATGCTGTGTTCTTCATATGATTTCTCGTACATGAAGGAAATTTATGGCAATAGTTTTCTGTTACAGGAGAAGTCAGTGCTTTGTGCATAGTACTAATTGTGTCTCATCCTTTTCTCAGGTCCTGTGAAAGCAGAGATGCTTATGAGAAATATTTCTTCTAAAAGTGAGAATGAGACACTGAGTGGATCCCAAAATTTGACAGACAGCTTGCAGAGTTTAACCTCAGCAAGAAAGGAGGCATTCCCAGCAACAGCCAAAATCAATTCGGTGACTGCAGGAAAGCCACTTACAGCAGACGGTGACTCTTTGCCACCTGTTGTCCCTGCTAGTCCAGTATCACAGGTGGATGTTGATGCTTCTGAAGATACTAAAATTGAGGAAGAGGATCTTCTAACAGATTTGAAAGACACGCTAAGTAGTTCCCCACCCATCATAAAAGAAACTATGGAGTCAGATGGAGATGACTATGCTTATGAAATGACACCAAATTCCAGATACAGCCCAGACCTTCTAGAGATGTCAGAAGATGACAACTCTGACACCATCAGTAACTACAATGAGGAGATCAAGACCCTTGATGAGAAGATAAAAGGTGTTTCTGTCTCAGGGTTGGATGAAGAAGAAGACAGTCATTTCTTTTTTCATCTGGTTGTAGTTGCCTTCTTAGTAGCTGTTGTTTATGTCACCTATCACAATAAGAGGAAGGTAGGTGTGCTCTGAAAGGTTGAGAGAAACAGGTGGAGTGTTTAAAATAAAGTTGCATTCCCATGTACACTTTTGAAGAAATAGCTTTTTGAAGAACAAAATCTTTGACAGCTTAGTCTTGTGGTGTTACTAATATGCAGATCATTAGTGTCATTTTTATCTGCATAATGAAAATGAACTTGAATCAAACATTTGCGATTAGAAAATGAGTTAATTGGTAACACCAGTAATCAATCAGTAATGGAGACTGGCAGTGCGCAACGTGAGTTCTCTAAAGGATACCTGAGCCAAGTCAAGTGGGGGTGAACAAATAACTATTTTTTTTTCTGCACAGGATTATAAACAACAAATTAAGGGGGGTTTAATTGCAAATGGTGTGGGAATGTTCTTGTTATGACTGTGATAATCCTTCTAATAGTTCACTTTAAGATGGTCTTTATATCATAGACATTCTGAGGGCATAACTACAAACTTCTAGAAAATGTTTAATGCTGCTTCCAGTTTTACATAGAGAAGCTACTAAATTACTATTTTCAGGTAAATGTTTCTTCAGTACAAACTAATTCTCTATATTTCAAAAGTAGCCTGACGAGTATTATTTCAAAATTTATTGCTAGTATTGAAAATTAACTCCAGCCCAACCAGACCCAACAGAGGTTCATGCACAAATTTATATTGAACCATAGATTAGTTTTCAGATACGAAGAAAGTTTAGGGTTTATCTTTGAGGAGAATACTGATTTTGGTGAGGATTTGCAGGACTCTGAAAAGAAAGCAGCTGAAAACCCAAAACCTTCTTTACTGTGCAGTAGCCTGTGTGTAATGTGCATTGCCAACTGTTTATAGGGGAAGATGTTGAAGACTGCTGCATTTGAAAATATATCTGAGAGCAGTTCAAATAAGTGGTTAAAAAATGCCTTGTCTTTGCCACAGCAATGCCCTTGCCAGCATGGGGGGTAAGACCATGATGTCAGTACCACTTCGAAGCTGTCTATCAAACCCAAAATGTTTCTGCACAGCATCTCTAAGTTGTCCCATTTTTCTTTCAGATCTTCTTACTGGTGCAGAGCCGAAGGTGGAGGGATGGCCTGTGCTCCAGGACAGTGGAGTATCATCGTTTAGATCAAAACGTTAATGAAGCAATGCCTTCCCTGAAAATAACCAATGACTACGTGTTTTGAAAGCACTGTGATTTGAGTTTGCTGAACTTATCACTCTTTGCCTGCCCAGTCATGTAATGATATTCAGGTATTCTAAATAAGCTGCTTGTATGGAAATGAGATGTACTGTCTTTGACCTGGATGTTTTGGAGATTAAATCTCATGGAAGATCAAGGGCATGATCCATCTGTTTGCTACTTTGGTGGAGTTTTATATCAACTGTAAAGATACAGAGTTTAATAAATCAGTGATCTTTCCATTCATTAAGCATCATTCCCTTCTGTCTGGAGCAGTATTAATAGTTATACTACAAAAAAATAAGCATAAAATATTTTAGGTCTAATAAATTAATGACTTTGGCATCACTAAATCAAATTAATGATCTCTTTGCTAATCGCTTACATGGCTCATAAATTCCCCTATATTGCAAACTGAAAGTATAATTACTTTTTTCTGTGCTTAAATTCTGATGCTGCAAGTCTTTCATCTCGTTTTTTCTGATTCTGTTTTCTTGTTGCATAATTTGATCCTATTTTAGGCAAAAAAGCTAGAATGGCAGTTTAATAATTTCTGTATGTGTTCATGCCATAAATAATTTAAAAATAATTATGTATAACCCATTTTATTTAAGAAGTTTTATACCATATTTTTCCTAAAATGTTTAAGGTGTTTGCGAAAGTATGCAGCTTCCTGACTGTCCTTTTTTTCCTCTAATGCTATTTATAACTACTTCATTGTCTTTGTAATTAATAAGTGGAAAACAAGCCTTGTTGTATAATCTTACTAAAATATAGACAGCTGACAGGCCTTCAATATATCAAAGCTTTCTGTTGAATCTTAAGACAGTTGGGAAATGGCTGTGTGATTTGTTATATTACAAATGGGAGAAACTAAGAATAATTTATTTGGTTGTTCTTCTGACCCAGGTAACAGACAGGTGAAAGTAAGGGTGTGGGGGCTGCCAGTCTCTGGACAGTACACTCTCATTTTTGACAAACATTTATGCATTAGTGTAAATCAAGTTACTGGTACAGTAGTTTTTTGCGTTTTTTTTTGTTGTTTTTTGGTTTTGTTTTTGTTTTTTTGGTTTTTTTTTTAATTTGTCTTTTGTACTTCCATTATTTATGTTTTCATGAGTTGTAAAATATAAAATTTTAATTTTCTGTACATTCTGTTTGTGATTTAGTTTTCAAACTGATAAATTTGTAAATAATGGTGAATCAGTACCCCATAATTAATAACTTGGTATTCAAGTAGTTATGTAACGTTTGGAAACAAATCAACTTCATGCCTGTTGGCATGAGGAGTCTGAAGGCATGATACTGTTATGAATGAAGTGCTAAAAGTTCTATATTCTGCTGTTAAATGCATTCTTTTCATAACCCCAGGAAGTAAAGCACAAACAAAATATCCCAAAACTCTTTTCTTGCAGTAATTTTTATCAAATTTGGACTTGTATCACTTAATATTTTGAATAAGGTTTTTAAAATAAATTACAATAATAAGCCTGTGTTTCTTATCTTAACTATTTCACTGCTTTTATACAGTAACTTACGATAAAGAACTTGCTTATGCTTGAAATTGAAAACCATTTCAAAACCATCTTCTCCGTTGCCCATACTGGGTGTATGAAGGTTTGTTATATGCATATTTTAAATGGTGTGTAGGGTAGATAGCAAGGCTTAAAGGAAATCTTTTAAGCTATAGAAATTAATATATTCTTTAATATGATTTGTTTAGCATAAGTTGTATAGTTAATAATTCTTGTGGAAGATACTTGAAATTCTTACCTGAATATACTTTAAAGTGTAACACTGCTGTGGTCAAGACTTAAAGGTTGCTTCTCAAAGCTTCTTTAGGATATTTAAATATTGGAATTTGAGGAGGTGGCTAATGGTTTTGCACCTAAGTAGTTCAGTAACTTTGTCCTCAAAGTTACTGATTATAAAATGTAGTGATTTTGACTGTAGAAAATAGTGTGTTCACCCTTGGCAGAAGCTTTTGTTCCTTTCAGGTTGTTTTCACAGGCCTTACACAGAACCCACAGTGAACAATCTGATTGTGTACAAGTACAGTGATAGCCACATGAGAAGTTTCATTTAAAGCATCATTTTCTCTTCAACCCACCCAGTGAATTAGGCCATCAAGACATGTTATATTTTCAGCCACTTCCTTCACTATAATAGCTACAATACTGTTTAAAAAATACAGAAAATTAACATCAGTCTAAATTAGTAGAAATAAGGCATATTCTGTTATTTTCTGGAGTTCATAGATGTGAACTTCATTCATGTTGGCTGTCTTCCAAAGCTCTTGAAGCACAGTTCAACTGGTGGAATAAAACCTATGTAAATGTGTTCTTTCCGTTTTCTGAACGACTTAAGTGTCTTCTTTAAGACTATATGTTAATATGTTTGAAGAATAATCTTGCATTTCCTTGCCCTACTTCCTTCAAATTGTCCTTGTGGATAGACTGTCTCTAAGGAGAAATATTTATTAATCTTTACAGCTTTTAAGCTGTTCTGTACAACAAAGCCACTAACTTCTGGAGGAGGAATGCACACAGCTAATGGCATGGTTGACAGCTTTCCCTAAAAAGCTCACTGAAGGCAAAGGCCTGGCATGAGCTCAGTAAACCAGGTTGTTGGGCAGTCACCACATTTTAAAATGCTTGTAGGTTTAGCTGTGCCATGGCAATACCTGTCCCGCAGATGTGGGATGTTCATTAGGTATTTAGGCCTAATGACCTGCAGCTCCCTTGGGCTGGACTGCAAGTGTTAAATCAATTCTCTGCTGAATTGTCCATGTAGCTGTTCTCTGAAAATGATCTTCATGAGGTTACCTTAGAGGAGAAAATCACACTATGAGCAGCTTGTGAAGTCATACCAGGACTGCAACCTTTTGAGTTAGGTAAGTGATATTTGAGGTCATGAAATGGTTTGCACATGTGTCTTCTCTAGCAGAGTACAGCTTTGCCTCACTCAGGTACTTCAGGCACTTAAGATGAGCGGTTAACTCTTTGCTTGCTCTACTGTGGTGCACATCCTCTGTCACACAAGTAAGAAAAACTTTTAAAAATAGAAATACTTCAAAAATTAAGTTCTTCACTTATGATAATAAGGGAAGCTTATAAGAATCTTTTTAAATTCAAAGGGAATTAATATGAATTTGAAATCCTCAAAGTTCTTTAAACAGTGGGTTTAGTTCATGGAATTACCTAAACAGATGCTCTGTTTTCGATACTAATTTATTTTAAGGACTTGAGGTGAGTCTGGCTCCATTAGGTTGATAGTTACTGCAGCAAGTTGCCCCAGGACATAGTTTGGTCACATCAAAGTTTGTGGATGCATTACAGCAAATTATACTGTCATGATAATATCAGTGTTCTTAAAAGCTGTCCACTGCTGATGGCCAGCGTCAGTAAGAGGTTGCAGTGCCAATTAACAGCGGTGATTTCTATCCTAAAAGAGACATCCTACCATCCCGTCCCTCCTGTGTGGCAATATAAAAGTGTAGCTGCAGTTGTAGCAAGGTGATCCCGGTAACGAAGTTGGCAAATAGCGATCTCCACCCTGGCCCGGGGCCGTACCGAGTTGTTTCTCCAGCTCCCTTGTGTGTCATTCTCCCATTGAAGAGGGACCTCGCCCTTGTGCAGGTGAAAGGTTTGACATGCACACAGTGACTTTGACTTTTTTTTCAAAGGATATTTTTTCATTCTCAATAGCCCTTGGACTGTTGCCTGAGCAAGGGAAGTGCTTGCTGAATTGGCTTGGGCAGTCAATAGCTGTTGCCTAATAGCACCAATAAAGAGGGAAAGGTTTTTCCTGATCCGGTTTTACAAGGGCTTAAGCAGCACCAGTAGAGGGTGGCATATGTCATCCACTGTGCAATAAAAGAGCCATTTGCTGATGAGGTAATCAGGGTTGAACTACTGGGTTTTAATTTCTTTAATTGAATTTGCTTGAGGAAAATTAAGAGCAGGCAATCAAAAATTCATAAAGTGCTGAGATCAAACAGAGGAAAAAGCAAGCGGATTTATGTCACATCTTACCAACAAGAAATGTCTTGATGAATTTCTTTCGTGAAGAAAGGAAACTTTCTCACATTAAGGTGAATTATGACTTCCATCAATATTCTGATAAAAGGAATAAAATATTCCTGAAGAGCTTTCTGGTTAAACTTCCTGAGATGAAAGTTCAAGCTCTATTTATGTAGGTTCTTGTTAGTGGCTGGGTTTTATGAAATGAGGAAAGAAATAATGAGTAGGATAGTTTAAACAAATGATACATTTCTCTTTTACTATCCAGGAAATCAGGTATTTTAAAATATTTATGGTTTAATTTTCATTTTGCATCAGTGCATATTATTCAGCTGTAAGTCAGCTGTCCTTGGCTGTTGCTCAGTTGTGTACATGGTGAAGAGAGAAGGGTTTATCTGAGCGGGGTGCTTTGAGTTATGGGAAATTAATTTGCAAGGTGGAGGTGAAAAATGTCATATCTCTTAAATGAATTTCAATGCTATAAAAATAATAGGGAAAAGAGAGAGTTCTGTGTCTCTCACACAGACTCCTATTAATAAAAACATTGGTCAGGGGTTTTCCAAGTTATGGTCAATTTAGGAAATGCGCCTAATTTAGCGATGCACCACAGTAGGGGAGATTTTATTTGCTTCTATTGTTGGTGGAAACCTGGCATGCTGAGCAAAGAGAAACCTGGCTGGCAGCAAGCACCTGCTCAGGCTTCAATTTTCTGCCTAAACTTGGAGGTAGTGAAGCCTCCTGGGGTTGGGCGGCAGCAGGGACTTGTTATCTGGCAGCTGTTGTTGCTCTGGGAGGGAAGGAGTAGGGTCTCCCAGCAGAGCTCCTCACCTGAGCTGTCATTAGGGAGAGAAGGCTGCAGGTGTGTGGTGGGAGGTGCAATGGCCAGGACCTGGATTACTGAGAGCCTGACAGCCCAAGGGAAGGCTCTTGCCTTCCCTGCCTTGCCATGCTCCTTGCTCTGGAAGGTACGTGGGTTCCTAACCCACTGAAACAATTCCACTTTCTTTTTGAATCTTATTCCTGGACTGATTTTCAGTGATTTTAGGGTGCTGAGCTGGTTCAGTGTGCAGCCAGACTAGCGCCAGAGCTGGCTCAAGGCAAGTGATGGGGGTGTTGAGAGCAGAGATGGGGCCGATCCCTGTTCAGTAGCAGCAAACTGTTCCTTTTTATTTCTCCTTATGGTTACATCATCGTTACTGTCATTAAGGTTTCTCATAACCTTGTATTGCCCCTTGGCGGGGTAGGTTGGAACTAGGTGATCTTTAGGGCCCCTGTCAACCCAGATCATACTGGGATTGTGTGGTTCTAGAGCTGTTTCTAAGTTGTCTCATAAAGCCAAGCCTAAACAAGAGCATTTCACACTGTAGAGACCAGGTGAGCGATGGTTGCTACAGTCTCAGCATCATGATTTTTGTTGCTGAGAGGATTTGGGGTCTCTTCTGGTTTGCATTGTTTTTTGTGGAAATTTTCTTGTGGGGAAATCTCAGAGCGGAGTCTCTGGGGAGGCTGAGGGGTGGCGCTGCCCCGTGGCAGTGCTGGTGTGTGCATGGTCCCCAACACCACAGTACCCCCTGTGCTGTGCAGCTTCCCTGTCCTGTCCCAAACCCAAACTGAAGCTGCATTTTCTGCTCCTACAAGGCTGAGTAGCTTTATGGGAGTGCTAAATCCTCGTGTAAGCCCGATAGAGCAGTAATCTTCAAGGCTATATATCCCAGCCACCACAAAGCAGCAGAACTAACGACATCATTTTTGCACCCTTTTTTTTTACCATCAAGTGTCCTTTAAAGAGAAGTCCCTGTACTGGTTTTTGTTAAGCTTTTCTGATACAGATCATATGAATATCCTTGTTGTAATAAAAAATTGTTAATATGAGGACTTCTCAGCTTCACTGTTTCCAATATATCTAACTAGAAAGCGGAGAATGACATCTCTTCTGTAATTGATCCTTAAATCATTATCAAAATCATTTAGCAGCCTCTTAAAAGTTATTTTTAATTACAAGGTCTATCGCCTTGTTATTGACACTGAAAATCACTAATCTATGCAATTTCCTATCTTGGCTAAAAATAAAATACATAGATTGTGTTATCCTTATTGAGGTGCACTCATTGAGGTTTTATTAAAGATTAAGTGAAACCAGATGTAATCTGTTTGTACTGTTCTGTAAACAATGTTGAAACGTTGCTATTTAAGTAAGCTGATGGGATTAAGAACTGGAGTTGAGTTTCACAAGTGTACCCAGGCTGCTGAAATATTTAAAATTCAGATTACATGAATTGGGGGACTCTTGTGTTTGTTGATCACAAAGCTGACCCTCATTATCAACTGGCTCTGCAAGGCAGTAGGATTATGTTGTATATTTTTGTCAGCACCCTCCTGCCTTTCATCTTGCTGTGTCACGTGGTGGCTTGTGAGGACTGCTGGAAGTGCTTTTTGTCCCTGGGGAAAATGTTTATGCTCTCCACATAACTGTTCCCTTTCTGCAAGTTGGGGACAGTGAATTAAACCTTCAAAAGTACCCACATAGCATCATTTTTGCATTGCAACAAGCCCTAATGATTCACTTTAGATGTATCTTTTCGGGTTAACTCATGCTTATTGTTAATAGTTAAATTTCCAAATTGTAAGACAGTGAACATTCTCGACCTGCAGTCACTGGGGCAAGGAGCAGCTGATTATCCTTTATAACGGTGCAAAGATTTTTCAGCATCTAAAAATTGTCCTTTTAGTATTAGCTAACAAATTCTACCAGCTAATCTGTAATGGGTTTTAATTTCTAATGTGTGCTGACTGTGAATCCTAACAGCTGGAATGCCAGATGTTCAAAAAAGGAGAATCATATTCCATGTTGTTTGGGGAGAGAAAGAAGGTTGGAGCAAAGGGCATAATGGCATCATGCAAAAAGTAAGCCAAAATCTTCCAAGCAGCTATGTCACATTTTCAGTATAATTTCTGGGAAAGATCCTCTGCATTGGGATAGGTGATCCCTAGAGAAGGAAAGCTGTTTTTCATCCTGCAAACCAGCAGGGTTTGGGGTGGGTTGTACCACAAACTGATGGAAAGGCTCTTGTGACACATGATATCTTACCAGTTTTGGGGCAGTTTGAGAGGCAACCTCATTTTGCACATTTTGTTATAATTTTAGCTTAACATAAAGTGTGCAATTTATCCAGGGGTGGCAGGGACTGGGAGAGGAGGTGGCATTTGAAGTCTTCTGCTGTGGCTGAATGGTTGGTGAGAAGGATGTCCTTCTGCATCATCCTTGGTCTACACGGGACTGGTCTGCAGGAAGAGTTTGTTAAAGAGAACCAGGACAGCAGACTGGACAGTTTCTTTATCTTCCAACCCCAGAAAAGCCCTATGCTCACCCTTTCTCCTTTCAGTGTGAATATTTTTGGTATCACAGCACAAACAAGATGTGTTTTCCTGCTGGTGGGCAGTGGCTGTGAGAACAGAAGGATCCTTCTGTCATCTCTGGCACTTGCCTGGAGTGCTGTCTGCTCCCGCATGGGCAAGCAGGCATTAAAACATTAAATAAAAGTTGTATTGCAAAAGGAATTCAGTGGTGAGGCAGAGGATTGTATTTCATCTGGCAAGCGAGCTTACCTTGCTGGGGCTGTGAAACCACCATTGTTGAGGACAACTTTTCTCAAAGTAATTCCCAGAAGAAAAATAATAATTTTCGATATTAAAAAAAAAATATTTTTTAGAGCTTTCCCTTATGCTCACCATCTCTTGGAACAGCCAGCAGGGGGGAGTGTGGCTGCGCCATGGAAGGCACCTGGCAGCCAGGAAAGAGCTGGAAAAGTACAAAGTAAGTTCAAGAATGAGTGTTAGGATAAATTCCTCTGGACAAAACTGACACTGTGAGACAGACAGCATGAGCCCATAGAGCCACCGAGATGTGGAGGGGTGTTAAGGGGTGTTTACTTGCTTTTTTAAAAAAACCCAGTTTATTCCATTTAAAAAATCCTCAAGAAACAGAGTTTTTCACCTTGGAGTAATGACCTCGATGATCTTACACTGCCTTTTCCAATCTAAATGATTCTATCTTCTTCTTACATTGCATCCCCAGGTCTTTATTTTTTAGTTTAGTCCTGAAAAATGTGTGTCTCTAACATCACGAGCTCTTATGTATTAATCCATCTCAGCTGTAATAAGTTTATAAGAATAAAAACTGTTGTTACTCTTGGGGAGCTCAGGAAAATAACCTACAACTTTGAAATCACAAAGTTCTTCTCTAACTCAGGGAAAAATAAATCTGTTTCCTCAGTCTAACATTATTATTGTGCAAGAGGAAACCATTGGAAAACAAAGACACCAATCTCCCTAAATGTTATTGCATGGGAATAACATTAATAGAAAGAAAAAAATGTTGCTATTTATGGGATTGTAATATGATGAATTTTACTTGACAGCACCTAACCTTTTCCAGAGCAATATACAAATGACTGCTATGTGCTTGAGTAAATACAGATTTAGAAATATGTCACCAAAACACCAGTTAATAGATTAATTACATGCATACTGCTAATACCTAGTTCTTGTTGAACTTGCTGTCTGAAAAGTAGTTATTTTATGTCTGTAAATAGCTTGCCTGCCTATTTACTTGCTTAGCCATTTCTCCTTCCAATTACACACATGTGCAGTCATCGTATGGGAATTGCTAATGCCTTTGGAGCCACAATGTTGGGCAAAGATGTCTTAGAAACTCAGGGAAGAAATTTTTTCATTTGGGAAAAACATAAAAATTTTTGTCTCTACAGCAGCTTCTCTATCTGGGGGGATCTCCAGTAAAGGCATCCTTCCTTCCCCTGTGCTACAGGAAAAGAGCCCAGTGCTGAAAAAGGCTCAGTGCTGAAAACAAGTGACACTGGGAATTGTTCATCATCTGCAGTATCCATTTGTCAGCCTCCTTCTTTAAGTCTTGACATGCTCCACAGGCATCCTCCAATGGCTCTTGAGCCACCAAAGGTCAAGAGAACCCTTCTGAGGGCTGTGGGAGATGAAAGATGAGTTATTCAGTGGCTAACAGCTGAGAGCAGGAGAGGGCCTCCCAACCCTGTCCTCAGAAGCCCCAGTCCCTGAGCGACTCAAGCCAATCCTGTATTGCTGATTCATTTTTATGTTTACAGCAGCAATTAACTTCTGTTAAAATTGATTGTATTCCACCAGGGAGCACTCAGAGCAGAGTTCTGCTAATGTTCAGAGGACTCTGATGTGCCTCCGATCCTGGCAGTCCTTCATACTATTCCTCTTTATGCTCCATGCAAAAAATAAAATTGAATATAAAAGTTAAAACAGTCACTAAAATTGGTACAGCCATTAGCATCCCTCTTGCCTCAAGATTAAGGTGATAGATTTCCTAACAGATGTTAATCAGAATTGCTAAAAGAAAAAGAAAACTATCATGGTGGCACCCACCAAGCCTTCGGGTTAACTTCCTGCTTTATTTCTCTGTAACTTGCCAGTCCTAGAACATAAAGCAGGATCCAGAGGTGGAAACAGGATCAGCAGAGATAATGATAAAAAATTTCTATGTATTTCTGTCCAGTTTCTGGTTGCTTTGAGTGCTGTTTAATTCCCTCCCTACAATAAATTGCAAACAGATGCTTAGGTAATTGAAAGCTGAGGCTTTAGAGATGATGGTCCAGGCTCTGATGCTGTTACTCAGGCTGGATTACACTTACTTCAAAAGCAATCCCACCAGCTTTGGTACAATACACTAAACAATATTGAAGGGGGGAAAAAAAAAGCCTAAACTGAGCACTGTGTGCAGCGCTGTAAAGAAAAGCTGTTCCTATAGAAATGCCACTGACAGCTTGTGCTGAAGTTGCAGGAAGGACAAAGGGGTCTCTTAACAGGTTTGCTTCTTTTTGCCAGATGGTCTCAATCTTGTTTGGGTTTACAGAGCTCTTCCCCCCATCTGTCTGAATTGCTTCTGAGATTAATGTCAGGGGTTTCTGCAGGAGGCTCCTCTGAGGGTGAGGAGCAGAGGGGCAGAATATTGCCCCTCTGCCTGAGTGAGGAAAGTAAAGAAAAGCAAATGCAGAAAATCATGGGAAAGTTTGGCTGCTTGGCCCAGGGTTGAGAGCAGGGGGAATGTGATTTTTTCCTCTTTCTCTGCTGACACCTTGGCTCGAGGAAGGATGTCCTGCTGGGGGTATGGGTGGGAGTTGCCAACTATGAAAGAAGTAAAAGATGCCCCTTCTCTAAAAAGCAAACAATTCTTTCTTCTCTGTTCGTGGCACTTGCTGCAAAGCATGACTCAAAATGCCCCATTGACTGAGGGAAGGGTTTGCCTGCATTCACTGTAAAATTAGGGAAGTCTTCTTGGGAAGGTGTAGCTACATCAATGTCCAGGGTTGGGGATGGGCAGGTAGACCTTGCATGAACACTCAACAAGTCTTGGGGTCTGAGGGTTTCTCTGCTGTGCCAGCAAACCTCTCCAGTTTGCCATCAACCCCCTCAGCCTGGTTGTGTTCTCCCCATTCCCAGGAATGCACAGCTTGACCAGCTTGGTCTTGCTGAGCCTTAGTTTGCCGTGAGGAAGCCAGCAGAGATGAGGGCATTCAAATGAAGCAGCCAGTTTTCTATTTCTGGACAGATTATCTTGAAATATTTACTATAGAGGTGCTGATGGAATCAGCATGTTGATGTCAAAATGTCTGACTGACATGTTGGTTTTCAAATAGCCCTTTGCTAAAAGCTTTTCCAAACATATTCTGTCTCTGGGGACATAATCTGCATGTTGCATTTCTGGTCTGCTAAAGATTGTCTTCTTGCTTTTGGGTAAGAATTGTTGAATGTCATAATTCCTTCTGCTTGCTAAGTGGAGCATTTACAGATTTTTATACCAGCATTTACAATTTCTTGTGGAAATCGCTGGTTGGATAAAGGTCTTCACTACAGAAATTATTTACATAATGCATCTCCTATTACCATCAATCCTCTTAAAAAAAAAAAAAAAAAAAGAAAAAGCCAAATCCTCGAGTATTTTTCTCTGTTGAAAACACAAAAAGCCTGTTTGTTCTAGCAGAGCCTCCTCATCCTCTTCTGCATCACTGAAGCTCACAGCATGTTTAGACTGCATGTGCTGAGTGTAACTGCCCCAAACTCAGAATTTCAGGAACATGTGGCATCTGAAAGTTGCAAAATTAGGTAGTTTAATCCCTTCCTCTCCACTTAGAGTTTTCACTATTTCACCACATTTTAGGGATTATATTTGAAATTTTGCCTTTCAATTTTTTTCAGACAGATTAACACTTTATAAATAAAGATATGAGAATTATGAAAACTCTGGAGAATGATGGGTTTTGTGGTGATAAATTATGCAGCAGCCCTGTCAGTGATGTGTGTTCATTAACAGTGTGATGCTACATGTATTTTATTTGATGCCAAACTGCAAGAGCCTCTCCTTGCCTGTGCAGCTGATCCACACATCCTCATTAAGCAGCAGGATCCGAAACCTGCACGTGCCATAGCCTGGCATGATCCCTGGGAGGGTCCGTGGGCTGGACCACAGCTCTCTCCTGGCACTGCTGCTGCTGCCTTCAGGGGTTTCTGATTCCTGTGCCTCAGCTGGGCTCGGGTATGCTATCATGTACCTACATCTCCTTGCACTAACACAGCAATAAAACTGCAAGATGCCTACAATCTGCTTGTAATCTCCAGAATATCACCACCTGCATCCTGTGACTGAAGGATATAAATACTTCCTTCTGTGCAGAGCAGCTAAAACTTTCCCGAGGCTCAATTGGCAAGTGAGCAGTTTTAGTTTTGCAGAGGTTGTAAAGCCTTTTTCCCCCAACAATGCAGCTTTTCTCCTGGTTTTTTTGGTTTTTTTTTTNTGGTTTGGTTTGGTTTTTTTGTTTTTTCCCTTTTGCTCACTTCTCTTTCCAGGGAACCTGTTGTTCAAAGCTCAGCCCAAGGATTTTCAGAGCCCTGGGGTAATCCAGGTTACAGCTAACCTGGAGGCTCTAGATGAGATGCTTTGCAGCAGAATTGTGAACAACACCTGTCTTTTTCTGTATTACAGAGGGGGAGAGGCTGTTAAATTAGGTATGTGTTTTCCAGTCCACCCAGGTGTCTTTTCCAGCTGCAACACTCTTAATCTGAGGTAGGAAGCTGGTATGAGCTATGAATATATTTATTACTGAGCAGTAGCAATGGGATATGTAGAATGTGCAGGCAATAAAAACATGGACACTTTCCAACCGCTGTTGGCAAAATGCTTGATCTGGTTGAGATTTATCATAACAAATCAACTCTGCTGGAGGTGGGCTTTCAAATACTCAGGTATGTGAGAAGGTGTACAAAGGTGTTTGTGGCGAAGAGTAGCAGTCACAGCAGTGGGGCTGAAGCTGTGACAAACTCCAGCCGAGCTCATCCTTTCTGACACCTGCAAAGTGGCCATGTGCGTTGCCTTTGCAGTTCTAGAATTTGCTACAAATAATTTTATTGCAGTGCTGTGCAAAGGCCCACACCCCACTCAGAGGTGCGATGAACTGAATATGCTGTTACACTGTAAAAAAAAAAGGAATAAACTGCTCTTAGCCTATCCATGCAATGCATCTCATGAGCGTTCCAAGCCTGTTCCACTTGTGCAAAGTATTCAGCACTTTGCTCTCCTGCTTTTGACTATGATATTTGCACAGCAATTGGTATGTTGGGGCGGTTGCAGGATTTGATTCATACCCAGGCAGCTTAATCCTCAAAGGGAATTAACACTTCAATGGCTGCATCATTTAGGAATAGCACATGGCTTGCCTAGAAGATCATCCTTGCTGTAACTAATTAACCCAGTATGCTTAAGAGCTTTGTGCAGTTGAGGGTGGAGTTCCACTTACCTCCAGTTAGGTGGAGGGAGCCTGGTGAGCCCCCCCTGTAGAGATGGAGAGCAGCTTCATTGTCAGCAGCATCACCCCAGGGCTGCACCAGAGTTTTTGGTAATGGCAGAGCTGCCACAGGGAGTCTGGCAACTAAAACTATTTCCATTATAAAAGTCTCCTGTGGCTGAGTATTCAGAATATTTAATTAGCTGAAAGCCATGATATCTGTCAATCATGTGTTGCCTCAGATTTTGCATTTAAAGGGCACAGTTATTACCAAAGAGTTATTATTAAAGGAAATTACTGGTACGGTTGGCTCAGATCTCACTAAGAAACAAGATTATAGATGGGTAATGTTACCATGGAAAGCCAAGCATTTTAATCGTACCCCAGCATGCAGTAATGGAGTTTCAAAAGCCATGCTGCCAGAAAATTTAACAAAATCCAGGTGCTAGACGAGTACTTGAATATTAGTGAGCACTCAACTTTTAAAGGCTTGAATTCATCTTGGGGCTTTGCTGCTGCAGCAGAGAGTCCTCACTTCTGTCTTGCGTGTGTCTGACATGCATGTAAATGGATGCACAGTGTTACAGGGCGATGGAGAATTAAACCCTAGGGGAAATAAACCACCAAACTACCGTATTTCCAAACATTAAGAATCTCAGGAATATGTGTCCCACAGAGGCTGCTGTGTTGGCCATGGGTTCAGTTCACAGGTGCAATGTGTGGTTTGGTGCTCTTCCTGGAAGAAAAGGACTCAAGTGTGTACTAATAACGATATTAGGAAGCCAAAGGGAAAGCCCTGGGATGTAAAAGAACTGATTTGTTATGGGTACATTGAAGAAATATTAATAATACCAGTAATAGTAACAACAACAATAATAATAATAACAGCAATTCTATTCTGTCTATTGCCATGCACATCCTGTGATCTGATAATGTTAATAAGCTCATAATGAAATTCTGGAAAATTTTAGTCTCAGTCATGAAACCAGAAGGGGATGCTCTGGTCTTCTCCAGAATGTCACAGGACAGTAGCTCTCTATGCTGCTGAATGATCATAGTTTTTTTTCATGGAAAGAGAAGTTATGAATATTTGGAGGCATATTTTCTTAGGGAGGATTTAGTGCCTGAACTGTGATCAGTGTCAGTAATGAGATAATACCATTTTTACCCTTCTCCTGTCTGTGCATAAAGAACAGATATTATCAAATACAGTAAAGAGGTGAGTTTGCTGCCAGCCAGGAGAATTTTTGATTGTATTTCTGTGAAGGAAGCTTGATGTTTAGACCTTATGGGTGTGTGCTAGTGATTTCCATGGTGGAAAAAGATACTAATCTTTTATTTGGGAAGACATTTTAGGTCCATTTGATTTGGATTAGTTCCTTTCCTGAGCTCTAATTTCTGAACCTCATGAATCTGGGAGACAAAATGACAGCTTGTTGCAAACGGATAGGTTCAGAGGCTGATGTAAAGAAAATATGGACAAGCTCCTTTCAAAGAGTCAGTGTGGTCTGTGAAATTGGATTCACAGCTCAACAATGTCAGAGGATGCATGAAGGGGCCATGCCTAATCCCAAATGCTCTCAGAATACGGGAACAGTCGCTCATGGATTTCAGGCTTTGCGGTCAGACGGTTTCAGACTCACTGAGGCTTATTAATGGTCCTACCCAGTCATCTTCTCTTTCACTGTGGAGTAATCCCCTTTAGGTTAGAGCATAATTCCCTAGCTTTTCCTTGCTCTTTTTGTTCTCAGGTTTGGAGGGATGTCTTCATGCTTCACTGAACTGTCCTGCTCTCCCCCAGGACAGGATTGCTGCCTCCTTCATGGCATGTGCCTGTCTGGACCCCACCATCACCCTTCCTCATTTTCCTTCCCACTTCCCACCTCTGAGTTATTGAACTGTGGAATTATTGTTAGGCAAACTATGGGTCCCTCCCAGAGTTGCACACTGTGTGTTTGTTGGCTAAACCAAAAGGTACAGAAATGGCCTCATGTCCCATTTTGTGAGCAGTGAACTCCTGTTGTTTAATAGGTAAATTAAGTAGTTAAGTTTTCTTTTTGACCCCTGAAGATGAGACTAAATAATATCTCATTACTTAATTGGACACATGTCCGGTTTTAGTGATTTATTATCCCTGAGACATGGCAGAGGAAAAGAAAATGTGTGACTGGGGAATACCCAAGATAAAAAAGGCAAAGAAAAAGGTTGTCCTTCTTGGACATAGTTTTTGAGTTTTAATTATCTAATATATATTTATAATGTTATCTCAAGAAAATATTTTTTCTGTTATTTAGTTAATCCCTGTCTGGTGCTAATATAAAACTGTGTTTCAGGGTGGTTTGTTGTTGCACAGCTGAGGAGTAAGGCAATTAGTAGTAACATACACTAAAGCTGAGTCTCCAAACTTACACAAAATGTTTAATGAGACAACTGGGATACATATGATTGGGAGCCAAATGTGTTGCAAGTTGCTTGCTGTTACTAAACCAAAACCACGTGGTTTGGGGCATCTCCCTTACAACTGCCCTGTTCTCCCACTCGGCTGGGTTGAGCCTCCCAGGACAGCAGCTGTTGGAATTGGGGTGCTGTGGGCTGAGCTCCCTGCCCAGATGTTTTACAGAGCTGTTGAGTGCCTTCTCCTGCTGCCAGATCTCCAGCAAAGTGAACAGCTTTGTTGTAGGCACTAGATTGCAATGTCAATAATTGATTATTTCAAGTCCTACTGAGATCTTGGCAATCAAATTGCTGGCAGCCTGGAAAATCTCGGCAATGAGGTAGAAGACCTTTTGTCTTGGAACCTTGTATTTTCTGAAGTTGTATGTTTAATTGATGTGGCTATTATTTCATCTGGAAGAGGGTGTGTTATCAAATAAACACACTTTAGTCAGAAGCCTTATGAATTCCTGTAACACCAGTCTTAAAATATCAAAATAAACATGGACTGTGTGGATCTTTACTTACAGCCATCATTCATTGAGCTGAGCCCCAAACCCACACTGAGGTCTCTTTCTCTGCAGACCAGCTACCTGCCTGTTTGCAGGCTTTGGGTGGAGAAGAGCCAAGTTAGGCACTGCTGTTGGGCACTGCTGGCTTGGGCTGGGCTTTAGGTGCAGCTTCTTCAAACCTGAGTTTCTTCTGGTGCTGGAGGGAAGTTATTCCCAAAGTGCCTGTGGTGGAGGGAAGAGCTGGGTCTCCATCTACTCATGGTGGTGATGTTTAACTCAGGTCCATCAGCCTCACAGGGGATGGAGACCATTTTTCCCATGGGCTATGAGATTTATAGGTCATCCAGTGGTATCTTGGATGTGAGTCCAGCTCTTTATCTCCTTGATGATAGGACGAGGCTCAGTCCACCCTTAGGGTGGAGACCTATGGGTTTTTATTTTGTTTTGTGCAAGTAGGACAGGACTCAGTGGCCCAGTGTGCTCCATCTGAGTCCAGTGCAGCTCATGAGCAGGTGCTTAGCAAAATGAAAACATCATTACTTTGGATGTCTCACTGACTCATATCTCTGAGGTCAGGTTAAGCCCTAATTTCTGGCCACTTCTCTCAAAAATTACTTAAAATTGTTCCATTCTGATTTCATAGAGTCAAAGAATGGTTTTAGGCTGGAAAGGACCTTAAAGCTCATCTCATTCCCA
Organism: Erpornis zantholeuca; assembly: GCA_013400515.1. Lineage (NCBI taxonomy): Eukaryota > Metazoa > Chordata > Aves > Passeriformes > Timaliidae > Erpornis > Erpornis zantholeuca. Next base: position 108,286 of record VZTN01006700.1, on the reverse strand, counting down.
CCCCATGCCATGGGCAGGGACACCTTCCACTAGACCAGGTTGTTCTAAGACCCATCTAACCTGGCCTTAAACAGTTCCAGGGATGGGGCATCCACAGCTTCTCTGGGCAATAATTTTTCTCTGGTATGCAACTTTCACAGTGGAGTAATCTCTTTTAATTTTTATTATGTAGCTGCTAATAAGAAACAAAGCTGTCCTTAACATCCAGTGTGATGCTGCTGCCCAACTTGCACCATCTCCCAGAGCTGCCCTCCAGCAGCATTCGTCTAAAACTCAAACGACTCATTTTCTTCAAATAAATAACAGTCCAGAATGAACTCCCAGGGTGTCTGTCTGGAAAAATGGTTGGCTCCCTAGCAGTAAATGGCAGTGTAGTAAATTAGAAAGGCATTTCATAACTTCAAAATTGATCATTTTTAAAATAAATTTTAATGTATTCAGAGAAAATTCTGTGATCCAACTGTGCCAGCCCATGCAAGCATTAAGGCTAAGAGTCAATCAAGACTTAATTTTGTGATCATATAATCCAGAATGGCTATGTATTCTTTCTAATTCACTTATTTTTTATTGCTGCAACTTTATTATGGATAGCTGTAAAATTCTGTTTATGCCTATTTGTTTCTTTTCTTGACCCTTATTTAAAATGTAGTTTTTTACAATTCATTTTAAGGTGACATGTCAAACTCTGCAGGTAATAAGTGCGTTAATAGGAATACACTCTTTAACCATAGGCTTTCTCAATGCATTACACATCAGTTGTTAATTGGACTTGGAGAAATTGCTAAAATATCTTATGAAAGCTGGGTCTGATCCACAGAAGCGTTCTTCTGGATCTGTGTCAGTGCAATCAATTCCTGACATCTGGTGCCTTTCCAGTTCCTTAAGCCCAGAATAGCCTCCACATAGTTTGGATTTGCAGAGCACAGAATTAAAAACTGGCTAAAAGTGACAGAAGTGATCCAGGTCACAGAAAGCACCAATTTAGTTTCTTAGCTTGGTTTCCTAAAGAAACAACACTTGTGGTATTAGGCTCGCAATGTCCGTGCTTGTGTGGGGGTGTATCGTTTCTTCTCGCCACTTTTGAACCTACTAACACATTTTAACTCCATTTTCTGACAATAGGGGCTTCAAAGAGATGATGTTCCTGTAAATTTAGTGAAAACAGGCAGCAGAGAAAATCCTTTTCAGAGATTTAGACTAAGGAAAGGCTAAAGCATTACCTCAAGTCCTTGCTGAGCAGTGGGGAACCGGTAGAGGAGAGGGATCCTCTCACAGGGGTGCTGCAGGTGAGCAGAAATCTTCCCCAAAGCTCAGGCTTTTAAAGGCAAGCAGGACCTGCACTGGCTCTTGCAGAACTGCTTCTTTAGATCAATAGGAGAAGAGCTGGATTTTCCAAGTGAGTCACAAGCCCTGTTGTTTTTCTTAATTGCTATAAGACATCTTTCATACCCTCTATTTTATCGTTGGATTCTTTGCCTTGGAGTCAATCCAGAAGTAAAGCAATCAGAAAACTTCACTGTGTGCACGTTTTAATATTTACTGGTTTGATGTGCAAGGCTGTATTTCTTGCTGCTGTAGTGTGTTGGTACATCTAATTTTTTTCAGCAATCCATTTCAGCAGCCCCTTTCAAGGGCTATGCCAGCCAGTACTTGCTTTCCTGTCCCTCTGTTGGGTTTATTGTTACTTATAATACACTCACAAGGCTGCTGCTTGCTTTCATCTTGCCTTTTTGCTGCCTTGCTTATTTTTGTCTTCATCCCACTGTTCTCTAAAGACATCTTTGTAAAACAGTGCCTGTCTGCTATGCATGTATCTTTTATTAATAATTCATTAATCAATTAAACCAGAGGAAAAAGAAAAGACACCAAAACCAACAGCTCAAAGTGATCACAGCTCTGGAACAATGCTGTGCGTATTTTGCACCTCGGGCTGTATCATTTGCTAGTGCTACCTGCAATACTCCTGCCAGAGAGCACTGGAGCTCTGTCTTTGTATATCTGCTTTAAAAACTCCAAAAAGTTCTTTCTTGCTACATGGAAATATGTTCTCTGGGAATCAAGTGATATTGAGTAAAAATGGCACCGTGTTTCTGGAGCTGGTGTTTGATTTTTGCAGGGATGCACACATGTGTGCACTTACCCGAGTTTGCTGAGGAAAGCAATTAGAGGGTTCTTCAAGAATTAAAATTCACCAGTGGCTGAACGCTCATTTCGCTGAAGCTCCTGGTAATGAAGTCAAAATTGTTTCCATTGACATGCAGGAATTAATGCCTAATTCTGAGCAAGCAGTTTATTTTTAAGGCAATATGATTTACCAGTTACTTTTAACACATGTTGGAGAGAGACCAGGCTTCCTTGGTCCAGCTCACTCTGAAGAATCACAGAATGGTGTGGGTTGGAAAGAACCTTAAGGATCACCCCATTGCAACCCCTGCCATGGACACTTTCCATAGACCCCTGTCCAACCCAGCCTCGAACACCTCCAGGGATGGGATATTCACAGCTTCTCAAGAAGCTCTATTCCATGACAGGGCAGGAGCAGGGCAGGGAATACCAAGGGAAAGCAAGCTGGACAAGGGAGTGGGACCACTGCTGTTGTGCTCATATCTCATTACTCCCAAATAAGTGCTGTCTAAGCACCAATGCTGTCTCCAGTGCTCCTCTCTCAGCTTGTGCAGGGCAGTTTGATCGTTCTTCTCCCCAGCTTCAGTCATGTGCAACTTCTCCACTCTGGTGCTCACCACTGAATTGTTTTGGCTATTTTACCATAACCAACTTTACTCAACATGCCTCAAAGCTTCATGTGAAGATTCACCTTTACTTCTATCCTCCAGACAGAAAACATTTGCTCTTTTTTCCTATAACCTTCAACATGTTTCATGCTAATCCTGCAGTGCTAAGGCAGTTTCATGCTCCATTAATTATTTTGGAGGCAGTCTGGGAACAGCACGTGGTAACGACTGCGCTGCTCATTCAATGGGAAGGAAGTTCTCAGCACAATATGTCTGGTCATCAAGGGGAGACTTTTCCCTCTAAGGAAAGTTAAAGCCTTTTCTTAGTCTGCTTCTGACCCGGAGCTTGCCCCCTCTAATCCTCCTTTCAGTAGGCACAAAGAAGCACATTATGAATTAACGGAGCTCAAGCAACTCTCTAGAGGCAGATGAATACAGAAGATGTTAAAAAAGTTCCCATACTTCATCCAAGCTTCTGCCACTAAGTCACAGGAAGGGATAACATTGTGAGTTTGTAATTTATTTCCATATTCCTTAATCATATTTCAGTAGCTGTTTGGTTTATGACCTTTAAAACCACCTTAGATTTAGATTGATAAATGGGTAGCAAATAAATATAGCAAAATAAGCAATTTCAGCCTATGGAAGGTCAGCAGAGGGCTGTGCAATCACGGCTTCCATTAATATGTTATATTTCAGTCAAAAGCTTTTAAATGCTGAAGGTTTTCAGAGGGAAAACCTATAGCTGTGATGAATGGGTTTCTTCTAATAGCTGAATGGGAAATGAAAATCAAAGTTAGGGGAAAACTGCTTTGTTTCTGCAGCACAGATGAAGTTGAACAGTGGTTTTCCTCTGGCACAGGGGCAAGATAGTCAGGAGGGCTCAGTAACAAGCACATTACATTTCAGCTCAGAGACCATTTGAACAGTGTTGTAAATTAGTTAATTGACAGAGATTATTCATAATAGCTATTATTATTATTGGTATGAGGCTTGAGCTGAGGAGAATGACACAGGACAGGCAAACTAAATAGGCATCTCTCTATTAGGAGAGAGGAGAGACTTCAATGATGTCAGCTCTCCATTTCCCACTGGCAGCTCTTCCAGCAGCTTCAGTCAAAGGAGGCTGACCAGGCAGGGGACTGCATCTCTTTGAAGAGGAAAAGTTTGTTAATGTAACTTAACTCAGCTGTATTCATAACCATGTGTAGGGCTCTCCTTTTTGCTGGGCTACAAAAAGTCAGATTAAAGGAGAAAGCAGTGCAAAATCTTCTTATGGGAGTGAGATGATCTTTCCTCCATGTTTAAAGCTATGGAGCTTTGGATGGGGCCATGAGAAATTTGATCTAGTGAGTGGCATCCCTGTCCATGGCAGGTGGAACTGGGTGATCCTTGAGGTCCCTTCCAGTCCAAACCATTCTATGATTTTGTATGGTTTATATTCTGTATTATCTATATTCTGTGTGTTATATAAGATGCAATACAATCTGTCAAAAGCAGAATTGACGGTGAATCATTAAAGGAAAGATCCATGAGGTGCACAAAAGCCACACATATGAAAGGTGAGTTAGAACTTGTTTCTGCTTCTCACAAAAGAGTATTTTCACAACAATTGAAGTTAAAAATGCATTATAAAATCTTTTAGGGTGTTTTTTAAAAAAATGAAATAAAGTCAGTTGTTGCTTCTAAGAGCTGTGGGTCAGAACAGCCTGGATAAAAATCTCTTGGATGGTTCCCAGAAGGCAGAGTTGCCTTCCAGTGATGTGACGTGGTCTAATGGAAGGTGTCCCTGCCCATGGCAGGGTGGTTGGAACTAGGTACGCTTTAAAGAGCCAATCCAAACCATTCTGTGATTCAATGACTTGTGGGGCTGGGATTTGCACAGGACAGGGAGTTGGGATGGCTCTGTCCCCCATGTGAGAGGTTGCTGGGGCAGGCTGTGGTTTACTTCTACCAAATGAGTGGTTGGGTGGCCTCAGCCTGTTCTGCCCTGGAGCTGACAGGAGAACGTCTTGCAGCCCCCAGCACCAGGGAAGAGTAATCAGGGGTGTGCCATTGCCCCATCCCTCTGGTCCCATAGGAGGCACAGCTCAGCTGCAGCCTTGTCCCAGCACCTAAAATTAAGATGCATGACCTCTGAGGGAAAGACTCATCTGTGGGATCAATGTGCACAGCAGCAGTGTGGGGACAGGTTGGCAGGAGCAGAGTAGGGGCTGGCTTTGTGGGAAGCCATGAGGGTTATGCTGGCAGAGGACCTGTTGTCTTTGGAGCAGGGAACTGGTTATTAATGCTTGAATTGCCAGTGATGTTTGTGTCTGATTTAGTATCACTTAAGTAAGTGATGTATGATTTCAATTAGGAAGCAAAGATGCTTACTGCATCTCCATGATATGTTTGGATGGAGAAAAGTGCTTTGCACAGTCTTTCTGTTTCGGGGGAGGCAAATAGAGCACGGGGTGTCTGTGGATTGCTTGCTGCAAAGTTATTTCAATGTCGGCTGGGAAAGCAAACTGTGCCAAGTGCCAAAGTCCCTGCAAAGTCGCTGGGGTGGGCTCAGGGCTCTGCCTGGCACCAGAGACATGCTGGTGAGTACCATCAGGGGATGCTTTGTTTTGGATTTAGTGCTCTCTGCCAGTTGGAAAAAGAGCAGGTCTACTGTGTGCTGTTGGCCCTGCACTGCTGACACCTAGGAGACCTTTTAGGGTTATAAGATCCCATGGTCTTGTAGAAAAATGAAAGGTTTATTTTTATCACTAATATGAAGTTCATCAATGTCTGTATTTCACAGACTGCAGAGGAGCCTCTCTATTTATTAATATGCAAAAGCTTTGTCCTGAAATAAGGGGCCAGGGCAAAACCCAATGCTGAGCAGGAGCAGGCAGTGAAATGAGGGAAGGCAACATCAAAAGACTTTTAACCAAGACCAGCCCTGTAATGCTTGAGTCATTAACATCTGAAAGGGCTTTGTGTAGCAGGAAACACACATATTTCTGCCTGGAATTAGCACATTGAACACAAAGAGATTGATGTCTGTCGAGGAGGAAACACCTCCTCCTTCTCCAGCTGCACCCTTGTGCCCAGATCCTGCTCCAAGCCTCAAACTGAGATGTCAGTGCCACCATGTGCCACCCAGTGCCACCAGCACCTCAAAAACACCCACAGACCCTGAGTCTGTGTTGCTGGTGTTTGCATGAATCTCCTCTTGCGTGCTTTAGCAGGAAGCGGTTGGAGATGAGCTATGGGTTGTGCAGCCCAGCAGCTGCAAGGGAAGAGAATGGCTTTGACCTAACAGAGAGCAGGGCTAGATTGTGTATTAGGAAGAAGTGATTCACTGTGACTGAAGGTGTTGACACAGACTGTACAGAGAAGCTGTGGCTGCCCCATCCCTGGAAGTGTTCATGGCCAGGTGGGATGGGGCTGGAAGCGACCTGGTCTAGTGGAAGGTGTCCCTGCCCATAGCAGAGGGTTGGAATGAGATGCTCTTTAAGGTCCCTTCCAACCCAAACCATTCTATGATTCTATGTTCCCATGATTCTGCGATCACTGACTGAGAACAGAGAGGGGTAAGAAACAGATTGTATTTAGGAATAAAATAAGTTTTAAAATTACAGGTAAACATACAGTGCCAAGAACAGCCAAAGCCAGGATTTGTGAAGTGGTGTTTTTCACACTGCCCAGAATTCCTGCTTGGGTCAGCTGGAACTCTGCACTCTCCAGGTAGCTGGGCTTCAGCTGTAAAACACACAGAGTGCAGAGTGTGCGTAGGTGTGGGTTTGGGCACCAGAGCTATGCTGAATTTGGTAGGAAAGTGAGATTTATTGGCTGATACACAGGTGTCCTCACACTCTCCACGTGAATGTTACAGTAACACTGTGGTTTTAAGCAGATTAACTGATAGCAGTACTATTATACATATAAAATAAATGCCAATGGTGATTTAAAATGCTGTTTTCAGAACTTGGTCGCTGCTATCTCTCCTGGTGGGAGATGTTCCCATGTTTCAGACAAATGAACTTTCAGACTGCTGAGCTAAAGAGCAGCTAAAGATCTGCTGAGAGATAATTTTCCTTTAAAATAACACGTTGCAGTGCTTATAAATGAATGAGAGTTACCTTGTGCTGATTAGAGGAGTAGTTGGGAAGCCTCTGTAAAGCAGTAAGAGAGATGACTTATGTGCTCAGTGTGATGCATCACCAGTTGTGGCACTGCTGTTTTCCTACCAGATCCCATGTGATTTGGAGGCAGAGCAGATTTCCTACAAGAGGCACATCCCAAAATTAGTGTTCTCCTGTGGTAGCTGGGATCTTGTCTTTCCCAGTGAGAAGACAGAAATAGACTTTTATGAGAGCTGGGGTGACTGGAGGTGCTGGGTAAGGCTGCTCTGCTGACTACTGGAGTGCCCTCTTGATGGTCTTTTCCAACCTTAATGATTCCATGATTCTGCGATCTTCTAAAAACCACCATCCTTCCTCTCCCGCCACTTCCTATCTTGTCTGTGACCATTCCTGCTTTACCTGCACAGTCCATCACTTTCCTGCATCACTCCAGCATGCTCACTCCAACTTCAGGAAGGGTTTCCACATTAATTAAATGTGTTTTATTTACATTGTGCTGAACTTCAAAGGGCTTGAGAGCCCAGCCTCCTCCCAACAGCCAGGGCCAGCTCCTGAGCATGTTTTCTATCCTCAGCCAAGGGATCCTTCAGGTCTAGATTCCCACAAGCCACATTTTCAAGCTGAAGGTGAGGATGACAGCAAAACTCTTCAGATTCATGCACTATTCATGCAGTCCTCTAGGCTCCAGTGAAGCCCTTATAAGATAATAAGAAATTAATGAAACGTGGCAGTCTACAACTCCACTCCAGTTTTCATCTAGGGATCTCTGCATTTCACTAATATTTATTAACTGAGTCTTGTGATAGTCCAGTGAGGTCTGAGATTCATTTTAGATCTGGGGGGCACTTGCTGTGCAGTGAGTCCGTGCCAGGGTGGGGATAAAACCTCAGCTCCTGTTTCCACCTGCTAATTGCTGGGCAAGAACACAGGCACCCTCTTTTGGACTTCTCTCCTTAGGGTGCTATGAGTTTTGCTGACAGAGTTCCTAGCACCTCTAGGTGCCTCCAGCACTGTGGGAATGAAAGGAAAGCTTTAGATCCAGTATCTAATGAGGAGCAAACAATATTAAACACAGTTGTGAGTAGACATTGGTACAGTGGAAGGATAAAATGGGGGCTGAAATGGAGGACAAGGTCAAAAATTGTGCCCTATTTCTCAGCTCTCCTGGAGCAGATGGAACTGAAGTATCTTGGGACAGAAAGTTACGGATGAGAAAGGACAGGAGATTAAGCAGGAAAGTTTAGGGAAGGACAGACCTGAGTGAGAAGGGAATGGCAAAAGCAGGAGCTGGAAACTGACAAGAAACAGGGGCAGAAAAGACCTTTGAAGACTGACAAAAATAATGGTCTGGGAAAATGAGAGTTACCAGAAGGGATTAGAAAACACCTGTAAGTGCCCGTGTGCCACTCTGTCTGCAGGGTGCTTGTGGTTCACTCAGCTCCTGAACATTTCCTATTTTTAGGGAGGTGTAGGTGTTTTTCCAACCTAAGTTACATGTGGTGGTGGCTCTGCCTGAGATCACCCAGCACCAGGACTGTACTGTCCCACTTTGGCATTTGGAGCTCCAGCCAGGACAATGGGGTGACCCTATCAGTGCTCATGCTGAGAAGCAGGACCCTCACTGTCCTCCTGGAAAGACGTGCTAAAGAACATCCCTGCTATGACTGATGTGGCTGCATACCTGCAGCCTATTATGTGTAACAATGAATGAGAAGGAAAAGGTCCATAATATTTCAGGTTACTGAATCTGTCTGTGTAGCCCACAGATACGAAGCAGCCAACATTCTGTTTGCTTCAGGAATGAGAATAATCCAAACCCACAGGCTAATTCCCTTTCACAGAGATTTCATATGTTTTGTTGCTTTTTATTTTTTTTAATAAATTGGACAATTAGACTGAAAAGAACCTTTTTATTCTCTATGCTTCCTAAGTAATATTTGGAAGCTCTTTCTGTACTTGTATGAATTTAATTTAAAACTGTTTGTTTAGATCTGTGATATTAAGAAACTAAACATCTTTTACACATAGGTAGTAACATCCTTGCAGAAGCAAGGATATTAAAATTGTGTGAGTGACTTCACTCCAGGCTGTGTTCACTCTCTTTCATGGTGGTGGCGATCAGGTGCTGAAAAAGTCTCATCACAGGCAGGTGTTAGATAATCTACCTCTATCTCTCAATACCTGATCCTAACCCCTAACAGACAGTGAGTGTCTTAGTCCCAGAAACCCCAAAGTCTGACATTCTTTGTAATGCTTCCTCCTGTTTTTAATTATAAATCTCAGTCAGTTTGGTTGATTTTCTGCACCTTCATCTAAAATTCTTGGGAAAAAACTCATCCCAGTAATTTAAACTAAGACTGGTGTAATTTCATTTCTCTGTCTACTAAAATTAGATTCCTTTCATATTATGTACAGTTGCTTAACATCATGCTGCTGCAATAAAAACAACACCTTTGTGGCTTTTCTGCAAAAATCAGTTGGTAACTTGTCGTGCCTCACATGACTGTGAGCAGAGTGCTCCTCATACGGCGTGTTCCAAGTCAGGAGTGATTTACATCTGTGAAATCTCACTTCCCGCCGAGGAAATCAGTGCTTATAACAGCTGCTCATGTGGGTTGTTTGTGCACCGTGTTTTTTGCAGTATCTCACCCTCTTCTGTTCTGTTGGTTTCTGAGGGAGGCTAAGCCTCAGAGGAATTTGGGGTCGCATGGAGTTATTCTTCTTCCCTAGAGCAAGGTGAGTCTCCATGATCAAAGCAAGTGATGACAGTGACAGATACTGCCTGGCTGTATCTCTTCTTTTGTAGCCCTAGGGCTCTGGCATCAATATACGTTGTTGTTTCTCAAAGATAGGGGAGAAAGAAAGACTTTCAAAGCACTGAATGAGATCCTGCAATGCAAAGCCTAAGGGAGGATGCATACCTGAACTCTTGAGTTGCTGTAAAATCACTCTTTCAAAGGAGTGGAGCAAGTGAAGGAAAAAGGTATTTGGCTTCAGTAAATGAAATAAGGTGTCTGAGTGAAAACCAAGAGCTCCTGAGGATTAAGCAAAGCCTCTCCATCTTTGGGGTGTGTTCATCATTCACTCTGGAAATTTATGACACTGAAATCTCATGGCTGAGACCTCCCATCTGAAGTGCTCATGGTGACCCAGGGCTAGTGGCCAGGGCTGGCTCCCCTGTTCCCTGCTTACAGAGTAGAGGGGGGCTCCTTGCAGCACACTTCCACAGAGATTTGAGTCATCCAGTACTGTACATGTCACCAAAGATGCAGAGGGGTCTATCTCACCTGCCAAGGTGCTTTGCCTCTTGCACCGCCATGTGCAAGAAAAGGATAATATATTTAAATTTATGATGGCTAACAGGCTTACCTAACTACAGTTAAAATAACTTGATGGATTACTTGTGTGATATTTGGAATCATGACTGTGAGAACAAATTAGCTGACTGAAAACTAGAGACTGGTATTGCTCATTAATTATGCATGGAGGGAGGCTGGTGCTGGGTGAGCAGGTGGGCTGGCTCCTAGCATACAAATGGGGTGTTTCCATGCTAGAAATATTCTCCCTGTGCAGAGATTGTGTGGAAAAGTCACAGGTCTGAGTGATCAGCTGTGATTGCAGAATTAGGAGTCTGTGTTTCATTGATCAAGTGTTCTCTTCCTGGTGCTAAGACTACTGTAGAGCTCAGCTGGAGGAGCTGAGGACCATGTCCCAGGAAAATGCATGTCCATCCCATGGTCAATTTGATAAGCTGAGGACCATGAAGAGCAGGTGAGCTGCGAAGCTGGAGGATCATATCCCAGGCAAGTGTATGGCCATCCCACAGAGAATTTCTGCCTTCAAAATGTCTCCAAAAACATGTGACAGTTGCCAGCTTCGCTTGTGCAAGTAATTCCAGCAAGGACCTTTTGATTCTAGAGTTTCCTTTTAAAGATTAAGTGATACTCTGGGCCACTTGTATTTAGCAGAGTGATGCTTTCCTTCTGTTAGGTCTTGTTTAAAAGGTCAGATAAAATGGTGGATGTGTAAAGAAAGCCCTCTCATCACCTGGATATCATCTAATAGTCATTGCTCTACACAAAACTCAGTTCTTGCAGCACAAAAGAACTGGAAAATATTTAAGGACTCAGGATTCCATTAGCCCTGAGGATTTGCAGACAGTTTGGTGTGCCATCACATAAGGATGGTATAATACAAACAGGGCACGACTTGGATAATTGGGGGCTATAAGTGAAGTGACATGATTGCTTGATTAAGATAATAGTTGAAGCATGTGGAGAAGGAAATTGTAATTTATATATTGCTGATTGTCAGGTTTATTTTAAGGACATAATTTGAAGATTGTCAAAATCAGTGAGGTCCTGAGCAAAAAAAAAGTCACTGAAAGGAAAAAGAAATTTCTACCAAAAAATAAATATCTGAGGCCAACAAGAGGTGAGCAGTAAAGGTTGGAGAAGCCAAAGGCTTCTTAGAAAAGAACAGAACCAGGAGCCAAACACATGCTGTGGTCAGGAGGGGCACTGGATGTGTCTATGTCCTCCTTCAGGGATGGGTGCTGCTTGAGCTCAGCTGGATGCAGGAAGCTCCTGTCCTCGCTCTTCCAGCTACCCACACCCCTGTATTGGGGACACCAGAGCGTGGTCTGAGCCAGCCAGTCCCTGTGCACGGCTGAAGCACCCTGCACAGTGCCACCATCTTCGGCTGGGGGCAGATATTGGAAAAATGGATTGCTGAACCTGGGGAAATGATGGTTTTCAGAGTGGGCCAACACATCCCAAGTGAGTGTACCTGCAAGCAGCCTTTGGTGTCTGGGTGAGGATTTGGTGGTGAGGAATGCAGTGATGGTGGAATGCTGCTGATGGTGTTCCCCCCACCCCCTTTCCCCCCTTCCCACCTAAACCCTGGCCACTCCCTGGGACTCCTCCTATTGGTCTCTGAGGGACCCCAACTCTGCCCCTCCCCTGGGTCCCGATAAAATCCCAGACCCTCTCCCTGCCTTTGCCTTTGCCCCTGGACATGTGGATAGCAGCATGTGAATAAAGATCTTCCCTGCTCTTCTCGCAGAGGCCTCTTCTCACCCCTTTGTCATTGCATCGTTGCGGAGAGCAAAGATGCCTGAGCTAGCCATGAGGCTCCCCGGCGGTGAGGGCCCTGTGACCGTGTCTGCAGAAGGAAAGCATGGACCCTGCCTGGGCTGGGCAGAGACACTCTCTGGCATTAGTTGCTTTTTGTGGCTTGCAACAATAGCCAGCAAACACAACACTGGACAATGGGAGACTGGGAATGGGACCAACATGGTGGCCACAGTGCTGGCATGGCCCACAGACTTCTGCAGTGACATCTGGGCCTCTCTGTGTCCCCAGTGTCAGGGGCACGTGAGGACTTTCTTCAAGGTAGCCAGTTTTCTGCCTGCATTGCTGATTTTTTCATCTGCAGTGTCTTTAATATGATTAATGTAGAGGGGTTTGCAAACTGATGAAGACAGACCGGGTCTGCCTGTAATTTCAGTTAAATTACAGTGATGTTCAATTTCAAACATACCTTTGATATGGTAATAGAAAAAGCTAATTTAGCATATTGCAGAGCCTCTGGGTAAAGTGTAGGTGATACTGAATATTGATCAGATCCATACACAGGTAGCAATATTGGGGAATAGTGATAGATATTTCTGTAGAGTCTGAGTAGATTTATGTTGTTATCCTTCTGCAAGCTTGTACCTTAACTCCTAATACCTTTAACTGAAGCTGTTGGAGGCAGGCTTTCAGCTTGCTTCCATTGTGTTCCCATTATGAATCAAAAGTTTATTTGCCTTTCCAGTTCATGTGTGGGAAATAATGACATGGCATATGAGCTCCCACCTAGCACAGCCACCATCAAAATGCCACGGTGAGTGAAACTACCCATGTGTTATGACCTTGATGCACAATTTAAATAGATGATTTTTCAAGCCAAATAAAACCTTTCACATTAGGCAGTAGATGAGCCACCTGTATATGCTACAAATACTGCTCCCCCCTCTCCTAATTAATAATACAAAATAGTGGTGGAATAGATTTATGCTTGTCAGCAGAGCAGTTAACTGTCATGCTGCTGATGAGTCAATGGCTTGTTGTATCATAAGTGCCGTAATACCCAGATCTGGGCTGGGCACTAAGCTGTGATATGGCAATTTAGTTTCACACATCATTTACTTATGCTTTTATTTCAGATTAATCTCTGTTTTTTTCTCTTTTTATTTCAGTTCTAATTCAATACGCTCAAAACTGACCCAGGTCACAGTGTGAGAACTTGCTGTCACAGGTTGAACTTCAGCTGGGACTGCCCCTGCAGGTTTTGAAGAGGAGGATGCCTGTCAGAGCCAGGCAAATAACCAGCTCATAGGAGCACCAGCATCTATTGATATCTAAGAACCAAACCTGGAGGTTACAGGGATCCTAAAAGCAATAGGGGAATGCCATCATAGGTAACTGAGGTTGCATTTTCCTTTCCACAACAGCATCCAGTTCAAGAATTCAAATGGATTGCAAAAGGAAGAGGTGTCCTGTTCCCAGCCATGTATTCTTTAGAGAAAGGGTGGTAACATGAGGACTCTTAGGCTATACCACTGGAGGGCTATTGGTGCTCCACATGGGATTTAAAGTGGGATTTAAGATGCATTTAGGGAGTGCAGGAAGGGCCTGGATCAGAACCTGGAGAACCTGAAAAGCAGAGTAACAGATCCTGTGCACTTGGGAGAGTGGAGGGTTCTCTGTCCAACAGCTCTTCTGTGTATTTTATCCCTTCTGGTGATATAGTGGAGAATTCACAATGAGTCTTTATTTCTGCTGCCCTAAATCTCTTTTTTTTCTTTTTTTTTAAAGTCCATCTGAATCTTCTTTGTGCTTGTGACCTACACAAAGGAAAAATTACAGTCCATCTGGAGCAGGGGCTGAAAATTTATGGAAAAATGCAACAAATCTTTTAGAACTAACAACAGAATGTTCAGATGGAGAGGGATGCTGGAAAAACTAGTACTGAAAGAGGAAATATTGTGTGTGTAGAGGTGGCTGCTAACACTGCAATACATACTCTGCTCCTCTGAAATAGGATCAACCTATTCTATGCACCACAGTAGCAGATGGTACCAGAGATGGTTCTGACCATTTCTTTATCTTGGTGCTGGAGCAAATAATCTATTTGGGGCAGCTGTCCTGCATGCCGTATTCAGCTCTCACAGAGGGACCTGCAGTCTCAGCAGCAATAGGGAGATTTTAATTTTTTTTCCACCACATACTTCTGTCTGGCAGTGTCAACTCAGGAGTATGGAGCCTCGAGGAAAGGACAGAGGTGCGCAGCTGAAAGAGGGTACACTTAAATTGGATATTAGGAAGAAATTCTTTCCTGTGAGGGTGGTTGTAGTGTTCCCCCCACTCTGTTTTTCCTCCCTTCCCTGCTAGTCCTGGCCACTCCCTCAGGCTCCTCCTGTTGGTCTTTGAGGGACCCCAAGTCTACCCCTCCTTCTCCCCATGAAAACTCAAAATCCCTCTGCCTTTCTTTGCCTTTTGCCTCTGGGGACCTGTATGTGTCTCAGTTTGAAAGACAGGTATCTGCTAAGGAAGGCAGGAGCCTCCCTTGGAATAGAAGATGTAACCCCCTTTCCTCCAAATCATTATAATTTCAAAATTAAGGGATTTCAGGCACAGATATGAGGGGTAGGAATAACAGTTCTTTACTAATATATGTATTATAACAAGGCAAAGCAGCAGCAGTAGCTAATGCAGCGATAACAAACAGGACAGAGCCCAGTGCAGCCTCTCTGGGCTCTCAGGCCCTTTCCCCTGCGCTGCAGTGCCGCTCACGGCCAGCAGGGGCGCTGGCGGCTCCCGCTGAGCGGGGCGGGTGCGATGTTCCCCCGCGGCTGCAGGGGGCGCTGGGAGCGAGCTCGGCACCAGGCGGTGATGGCGGCCGAGAGCTGCTGCACAAAGCCCTGGGGCAGCCGGGCCCGGGGCCCCGGCAGGACCCTCGGGGACAGCAGGCTGGAACAGCGGGGACGGACCCAAATCCCGGGCTGTAGATGAGATGTATCAAACTCCGGAGCTGCAGCAGGGCCTTGGGACGTCTCGGCAGGCAGGGCATGCCACAGCTACAGTGTAGCAAAAAAACTTGCAGCAGCGGCAGAAAGCCGAAACCGAAACCGAAGCAGAAGTGACGGCTGCGGCAGGAAATGGCAGAAAAGCCTTTTCCTGTTTCTGCCTTAGCAGAGAGGGCAGAAACAGCAAAGGCGACAGGCGCAGGAGAGGAGCGGCGGGGCAGAGCAGCCTCTCTCTGTCCCGATGCCAGCGAACTGCAGCCGGGCTCTATCTCACTCACCCTGGCCAGTTCCAATCCCGCCCAGTTCCAGTTTCTGCCCAATGAGAAAACTCCAGGCAAAAAGCGGGCAACTAGTCAGACCTTCCCCTGTAGCCAAGGTCGCTTTGTTTCTCTTAAGTAGCCGTAATTAGTTCCTTAGCAACAAAATATGGGGGAAAATTCCTTTAAGGGGGAGAGAAGAAAGAAAGAATGGGGAACTTCTAAAACCCCAACAGCATGCTATGGTGGTAATAAAGATCTTCCATGCTCTCCAGGCAGAGGCCTCTTCTCATCTCCTTTAGTGCTGCCTTGTTGTGAAGAGCAAAGATGCCAAAGCTGGCCCATGCTGGTGAGGGCCCTGTGGCCCATGCCTTCAGAGGGAAGGTTTGGAGCACGAGAGGCCGACCTGGGCTGGGCAGAAACATTCTTTGGCACTGCTTGTGGCTTGCCATTCTACCGAAAAGCCAGCAAACCACAACAGGTGCTGAGGCCCTGGCACAGGTTGCCCAGAGAAGCTGTGGCTGCCCCATTCCTGGAAGTGTTCAAGGCCAGGTTGGACAGGGCTTGAAGCAACCTGGAGTAGTGGAAGGTATCCCTGCCCTTGGTGGAGGAGGGGTGGGACAAGCTGGTCTTTAAAGTTCCTTCCAACTCAAATAAGGCTATGATTCTATGAGTGTCCTTGTTCATTAAAGGGAGAACTGAGGTGCTGCAAAAAGCATGTTGGTGTCTGAAAGTATCCACAAATTGGTAAGGCAAGGCAGATCCTGCTTTAAGTATCAGGTTGTCCTTCCATTGGCACTGCTAACATTGTCATGTACCCAGCACACCTTATGCTGAGTCTGTTCTACCTGAGCTCAGGGAAACTGAGCTTGACTTGCCCGTGGCCAGTTAGGTCTGCTTTATTTTCCCACTACCCATCACATATTCTTTGTTCATATCCACAAGATAATAAGGCTGTAAGACGAAAATGGGTATGCTGATAGAGAATATATAAAAAGAGCAGATGATGCTAAGTAACGACCATTAAACTACGTAATAAATCCTTGGTGATAGTGCAAAACCTTTGCATCTGCTCACAAGGTAGAATTATTTCATTGCTTGCAGGCCTTGTACATGGAGATATGTCAGTGCATCAGCATCTCCGGGGACACATCCATAATAAAGAAAATACTAATTTTCATAGCAATGTTTTTTCCTGACAGGCAAAGGTAATTAAGTGGTTAAAGAAGAACTCAGTTTGCTACCTAATGTAAAAAATAACTCATGCATTTTATGTCTCCTACTCTTCCAACTTTCACCAGTGTCAGGCCACATTGGTTTTGCATTTATGGTAACAACCTTTCAGAAGATATGAGACAGAGCATGCTAGGTGTGGGTTTTCTAATCACTTTTCTTTTTTGTCTGATGTCTTGGCTTAAATGTGATCTGATCATGGCTCTGAACTAAACAGATTTAATGGTGAAATAAAAGAATATATCCAAAATGAGGTGGAACTAACAAATGAAAATAATAAGAAGATTAAATGTCAGTAATTGAAAAGGTTTCTAATATCTTAGATCCAGTACAATAACTCTCCTTTATGATTTATCCAGCCTTGACACCAGTTTTTGCTTTTGGAAAGTTTTGTAGAGGTATATAGAATGATTATAAGTGCTGTATTTTCTACACTTATTCTACCTAGACTAATTGAAAAGCTGTTGTGGAGGGGAAATTGGGTTGGTGTTGGGAGTTTGTGATTGTGCTCTGATCTTCAGGAAGATGGGGAAAATCTCCAGAAAATTAATTGTTTAGACTTGAGAGCACACCATTAAGCTGAGGTAATAGGCAGATTCAGCATTCCTCAACAGTGATCTCAGGTTTTTTTTAAATTTTACTACACTAATCATTATTTCTGCACCATTCAGTCCTGTATTTTCTAAGTTTGCATAGCATAAATTGCCAAATTACCTCTGCAGTTGACAAGGTAGTAGTTGACATGGCAGAGGCAGGTACATTTTAAATTACTGTAAGTTTCGCACTTACTGGTTTAAAAGAAAACACTGTCTCAGGACAGTGGAGTTCCTACCCGCAGGACTAGATGAGTTGTTAAATCCATGTAAGAATAAACACATGTGTTGACTCTTCATTTTTAGTGTTGTTCATGTTTGTGTGTATAAAAAGGAAGCTTGTTTTTGGGTGAGACCCCTGTGAAATCCATCCCTTTGAAGACCACACTCCTGTGCTGCAGGAGCAGTCCCTGTGCTATCAGAACCTCTCAGCTCTGCATCACTGGGGACGTGTCATCATAGAAGCATCAAAGAATGGTTTGGGTTGGAAGGGGCCTTAAAGATCATCTCATCCAGTTCCACCTTTCTGCCGAGGGCAGGGACACCTTCCACTAGACCAGGTTGCTCAGAGCTCCTTCCAACCTTCCCTGGCCTTCCAGGGATGGGGCATCCACGGCTTCTCTGGGCAACTTGTGCCAGAGCCTCACAGTCAAGAATTTCTTTCTAAGACCCAATCGAACCCTGGCCTCTGTCAGTGTGGAGCCATTGTCCCTTGTCTTGTCACTCCAGACTCTTGTGCAAAGTCCCTCTCCAGTTTTCTTGGAACCTGTTCAGGCACTGGAAGTGGCTCTCAGGTCTCCTTGGAGCTGTCTCTTCTCTAGGCTGAACAACCTCAGCTCTCACAGCCTGTTCCATGGTTGCATATCCCTTCTGACCTGCAGTGCCTTCCAAGTGCGGAAAATTATTTTCTTGCCTTTTTATGTTTTTAATTTTAACAGTGAATTAGTGGCACAGAAGCCCTAGAAATAAAATTTTTCCACAAAAAGGCTGCAACAAAATACTTAATACCCAGGAGGGATAAATGAGACCTTGAAATTACAGCCTGCAATATATGGCTTAGTCCTGCTCATTGGTACTAAAGGCATTAATTTCTGAATACTGTCTGCTTTGGTAAGTAATTTTTGTGAAATGCCTGGAGAAGCTGTTGCATTTCCCCATATATTATAATGAAGTATGGCAGGTTTTAGAGAGATGAAGGACTTTGCAAAGGTGCAGCAGCCTGACACCAGGATTCATTTTGAGCATGAGCTGGTTCCTATTTTATCTAAGCCTGATTCCATCATCCTTGGAAAGGAGGGTGCTTGCTTTTGATGGTGAATCTTGCTATAAGTACTTATTTGGCATGCCAGTGAATAAGAAAAGCTATCATGATTTGACATGTGAAATGTGAAGTCTCAATTACTTTAATGTTGTTTTTCCTTATGTAGATCAGGAATGAAAAATATATTTTAATTAAAAAGTGAAATATGATATCCAGATCTCAGCATGCCTCGTGGAGAATAATCTGAATTTTGGAGTGATTCCTGAGTCTTGGAGCAGAGCTTATGCTGCACTTCACAGGCACGGGCAGCAGCTGTGGCTGATAATATTGACTGATTTATTTGGCCATTATCTGACAGTTTCTTTACTCACTTCAAGGGAAAAAGAGGCTGCAGAGACATCTTGCATATTCAGATAGCTGTTATTGTAACCATCCCTGGTGTATTTTTTATTTTGATTCCTTTTCCCTTACTGCCCTATTTTTATAATGCAAATGAGAGTTATGAGAATGTGTTTTCTACCTTCCTTTATCATCTCCTTTTAAATCTCTTGACCAGCCTTACCTGAATTTGATCACAAGATGAGCTCAGAGATACTAAATTTTTGAAAGTGCTGCACCAATAAGCAGTGAAGGAAAATTTGGCTCACGTAAAACCAGGGTGAATTTGGTTATTATGCATTTTCTCTGATGTGTAGGTTATTAGCTGGCATCTAAGAGGGGCTGGCTGCAGCAAATGCAGCAAACCAAATCAAAACCAAAAGCCACTGAAAATGCAAGGGCATTTCTGAACATGCTGTGATGCTGAGGTTATATTGGTGAGGTTGTGAGAGTGGTTGTCCCTGTATCAAGAAGTTGAGCCTCTATCCTCCATGTCACTAGAACCTGGCATTAGATTATTTTGCTGACCAGAAATATAAGCAAATTAGCTCTGTTGCTTAAATGAATGCCTAAATTAAAATAAAAAGGATAAATCTAGGATGGTTAGGCATAAACATCTCCTAATGCATTTTGAACAGCTATGTCTGAAAATGGAGTGTGTTTTCCTTGCCCTTGTTTCTTTGTGGTCATTAAAGGCATCTCACTCTTAATAAACAGTAACACATTTCTTGAATCACTCTATTTAGGATAAAGACCTTGGCTCCTACTCCATTAGGGTAAGTGGACTCAAAGCTTTTAATGGAGCTCCCTCTAATTTCCAGATGTAGTGCACCACTTTAGCAATAGAACAGGGCCTTTTTTAAAAAGAGATAATTCTATTTACCCAACACTGTGCTAAGCTAAGGCTATTGAAAACAAACCATCTTTAATATCCACTCCATAGTGATGCTGGTACTTCCCTTTGAAAGCTCCAGCTGCTTAGGGCTGAGATCACCACATACTGACAGATACCTCAGCTGGTGCTTCCTCAGAGCAGCTTTGCTAAGTGATCCTAAATTTAGTCCATGTCTTGTTGAATAGCATTAGAATTGTAAGATCCTATGCTATGAGATTGCCAATCACTATGCTTTGTTGTGTGTGGTTTAAGCAGTGCTCTGTGTATGTAAAATCAACAGCTTTAAAAGGAACCAAAATCAGGTATGACAAAAATATAGATGGTTAATTTGCAGTATTTTAATGGATTTTTTTTAATCTCCATTATATGCATATCTTGCTCTCTTAAAAAAAGTAAACCAGAAAATGAAAAAATTAAAAAATGCAACTTCTGTTAAATTATAAAGTGCTGCACACTTTTCTCTCCTTTCCTCCAGAAATTCCACAGAGGAAGTTTATGGTATAATGACACAAAATCTCAGTGACTTCAGCACTGCACTAGGTAGGAAGCTCAGGAGCAAGAAGAGGGAATGGGACTCCCTTCCCATCCCTTAGCAGAGGGTTGTGTTGGGATATCAGCACCCTTTCCACAGCAGTGCCAGCGTTTACCCTCTCCCTGCCAGTGCTGGAAGTGGTGGGAGATGTGGTGCATGTGGTTGAAGACTTCTGCTCCCATCCCCTGCTGAGGGATCTTACCCCCACCTCCAGGCATGTGGGAATGGACAGGACTAACAGGGGTCTGAGGGTGTTGGTTTAAGCTTTTTGATAGGGGCTGTTATGCAGATTTGGTGTGTGTAGAACATGCTTTTAATTGGGTTAAGGGGTCCATGAGTGAATGAACGGGGTCTTCCTACATTAGCCTTCTTGACACTCAAAGTCAGGATAGAGCTCATAACAATTGTTTATTTACTATTTAATTTATGTCACCAATCATCTTACTTGCAAGGAACTGATTATATTTAAGCTCTGGGAAGTCAATGAGTATTTTATTACCAATTCCATTAAGCATTTTATTCCTTGCCATTTAAATTTCTGTGTTTGAGTAGGAGAGCTCATTACTTTAAATATGACAGCAATGGGTGAACCTTCCCAATCACACCATCTATTATTACACTTAGTACTGGGGTAGCTGCAATGCTAGAAGGACTCTTCAAATAAACAGTCATTAGGTATGACAATGATAATGGAATGTGCACTGTGAAATTATCTAATTACTGACACTTCGAGTCTGTATCAACAATTTGTTTTGAAATAGAATATAATTAAATTATTTTGCTCCAAGTACATCCCAAAGAGCAATAAACTTTCAGACTCTCACAACAAAGAGTGAACAAAAGGTGCCATGTAAGGATGATTTTGAACATTTGGAGGATAATATTCTTGCAGAAAATGTTTGTCACGGCTACTATTCTTGGACCTGTTTGCTGGGCTCTATTAAAACCTGTTGATGGTTATGGAAATGAAAAGGATGTTCCCAAAGGAAATGGAGAAGATGAGAACAGGAACAGATGCTATAGCACCCCAGAATGCTTTACTGTTGGTTATGGAAGGTATCCAGAGTCTGATCTGAACAGCAATTGCTTTGTTTGGTCACAGCTTTGAAAAGTAATGTAGCAACATGAACAGATGCATCTAATCTGCTTTTGGAGTAAGAATGATTGTAGATGCTTTTTCAGGGTGGAAGGGCATCACTGCAATTTGTTGATACAGATTGTGAAACAGAAATACGAGTTGGGGTGCAAAGTAATAATCAGAGTTAACTGGTGTCCTGGTCTTGGCTGGGATCGAAGTAATTTTCCTCCAGTTGAAACCAGGACAACTGGACACTTGGAAAGAGGTTTGATCCCAATCTGTTAGTTTTCCACAAACCTGAGTGTATGATTACTGCGGGGGCAGGCTGTATTATGCAGGGGTGGACGCCCTGGTAGGAGTGTGCCTGTGCTGCAGGCAATGGAGAGCAGAGGGAGAGCGGGACCCAAAGGAGGAATGGGGCTGGGAACCCACCCCTTGCTCGGCATCACTTGTGCTATGGGTGCTGCTGGTCTGCTCATGGGATATGAGGTGCTGTGACGCTTTCTGTCTCCTGGCTCATGGGAAAGCATGGAATGTGCTTTGCTATGAGTCCCCAGTGGGGAGATAGACTCCAGAGATATTTCAAGGGAGGCCTTTCCAGAACCTAGCACATGTACCCTTGTCAAGAGTAAGAGTAAAATTCAGAAGTGAAAAGATGTCAAAGCAAAGAAAAAATCTGTTCCAGATTACACTGCTTGTAGCTTGCTACAGCTCCCCTCTGCTTATGTCTCTAACAAGAAATCTAGGTTGCATGCATTTTTAAAAAAATATTGCTTTTCATCTAGCAGCAAAAAAACCCCTTGGGAGTAGCATTCTCTTCTCATCATTTTTTGGAATTAATTAAAAGACATATAACAAAGCAGCATAAAACAGCCAAGAATGTCATCTCTCAAGTATCACAGCCTTTAATAAAAGTCAGCGGCACCATTTGTGACCATCTGATGTTTATGGCTCCTGCCTCTGAAGTTCATTGTGTTTCAGCAGCCACCTTGGCTCGTCTCCATTCTTGCTTTAACCTCAATGACTTTGGCATAGTTATTCCAGTGCTGAACGTCGCCCATTTTGTCTTCCACAGAATATGAGGTCTGCTGCTTGCTTATCAAATATGAAACCATGTACAACTGGGCAACCTCAAGCTAATGGAATCAATACAGCAAAAGAGATCTCACAACCTCACTGCACTTTTTACAATTTACTTGGTTCGTCACCCATTAATTCTTATATTGATTTTGCTATAAAACACAAACTGCATTCCTATCACAGCCCAAGAAAAAAGCACATTGATTATATTGGAACAAGGTATGTTGTAAAAATGAAATGCCTAAAACATTTAAATGTAGTAAGCTCTGCTAAAGTTCATAAATCACTGTGTTTAATGTTGTGAATGAATGGTGCTGCCTTAAACAAGGGAAAAATATGGTACCATAAACCAATTTTGACACAAAATAACAGTCTCTGTTTCTCTGTACCTGCCATTCTAGAAAAGCTATCAATAATGGTTATGGTTGTTTGCAGGTGTGGGGGGGAAACATTCTCAGTATCCCCTTTAGAAAGTTCCCTCAAAGTCACTTTGTGAAATTGACAACAGCAGTGTTTTACCTGGCTATAAATAAAGCCTGATTATTACCATGTCCTGTTTACTTTTATCATTCACTCATCAAAAACTTTCTGATGAATCATTACTAATGCTTGTTTCAGGAGCCAAAGTCGAGCCATGTGCTTGACTATTATTGATGGGGAGGGACTGCAGCTGCTTACTACCAACCTCAGTGACCACACCATCTGCTGAGGATCATGGTCATCATTCCACCAGCTTAGAGGGAAGATGGTTCAAAGGCAATTCAACTTTCTGCACCACTTTAAACCCTGAGTAGAGAAAACCACTGCTGAGGTATAATTCTGCACTGTGAGGGTATCATGGCAGCAAGGAGTGAAAAAGGAGAATTTCACGATGATTACAAAATAGGTACTTTTTATCGCTGAAGTTATGATTGCAGAAATCTATTCTAGTTGAGATTCCCATAGCGTTTCAAGCCTTAGGCATGATCCAGGACTTCACCAAGCCCAGTACAAGGTCAGGACAGCTGTCTTGGAGAGCCTGCAGTCAGCAACAAGACAAATGACAACAGCCAGTCAGGGATGGATTTGAGTCCAGCAGGCAACAAAGGAAGGATGGGGGTAAGAAGGATTGGGACTGCTGTCAGCAGCTTAAAAACCCAAGCTGTTTCCAAGGCTTTCAGGATCTATGCAAATAGATTGAATAGGAAGGAGAAAAAGAGAGGAAGGCAGGAAGAAAGAAAAGAGGAGTGTGATCAAGATGGATATTGTGCATTTGCTTAACATTTAAGCTGGTCAGAGAGGGGGCCTTGGCTTTCTGCTCAGTGTTGTATCTGTGTGGCACTACTGCATCGTCCCTTGTGCCACACTTTCTTGAATGAGATTGGGAAGGGGGAGAACAGGAATTAATATATCTCAGGTCAGAGATCATAAAGCAGGAATGGAACTATTTCCTGCCTTAACCTTGGGTGGGTGCTTTTCTTTAGTTCTTGTTTTATCTTGTTTGGTACATTTACCTATTTGATTCATTTTTTCTCGTGTGTTTTTCTCATATGTGAACCAGAGCAGCTGCTGCAGAATCTGCAACACCTCTGCCAAACTTTATCTACCAGCTAAAGCCTCCCTGCTTCCAGCTACATCACTCTAAACCATAGCAAAACTCAAATGACTGTAAAGAGGATGCTCTACAGTTTGTCTAGTGAGAGGAGAGTTTGTTCAGCTCCTCCGGAAAGAACAAGAGAATTTGTTTTAAAGGATGTGAAAATTCATTAAAGCTGCTGAGACTGTTCCCACAGATGGGCTGTCCCATGACAAGGCTGGTAGGTGAAGCTGGGTGACAACCCTTGGGACAGGCTGTAGCACTGGACAAGCGCCGGGAGAAGCCAGATCATCTGGAAGATGTGCTGGGTACAGATCCTGTTTTGTAGGAAGGGAATATTATCTGTAGGAAGCTGGCAGATGTGAGACTGACTTTGCTCAGCAGGAAATTTGCAGCTGCAAAATTCCAGTTAATTCCTGGGTGCTTTGTTATTTGAATTCATTAGCACCAGTTTTCCCTCTGTGGCTATCAATCTTTATTCCTTTAAAGATATAACAGTTTTTTTCTGATGGGAAGTTGCTCTTGTCTCTTTTGGGTCAACCCTGTTTTTTCCAATGCTTTGGGAAATTGCATCACTGGCAGAGCACACTAGTTCTGTCCTCTCCATGGCTTTGCAGGACAGCAGGACTTCTTCCTTGCCCACTTTCACCCTTTTTTTTTTCCTCCCAGTCATGGGTACAGGGGGAATTAACAGAATAAGTTTGATGTTGAAACACCTGTGAAATGGTTTCCTATTTCTGCAAGAGGGAACTCCGTGAGGACTATGCTTATCTGAAATGTCACCTCCAAGGATTTTCTAAGTTAATCATTAGGTAAATTATCTCAGATCTCTCATCAAGAAAGGCTCTATTTTTCCAGGTTTAAACTCTTAATTTTTTATTGCAAGGATCAATCCTCTAAGATCCTCAGAAGTTTAGTAGGGACATTTTGTCCTGATCATAGCTGCTTTACTCGGTGACTGCAGAGCTCCCCTGGCCTGTGTGAGTGGGGCAGGAGTGCTGGTCCCTACCAAATCAGTTATGGAAACACAGAAAAGCTGAGAAACTGAAGAGGAAAATAACAAAGAAAAGAACCTCATTTATTTTTTATGAGTGTTAAGCCCATCTAGCTGTCATGCTTTGCCTGCAGGCAGCATGTCTGGGAGAGCAGGCTACTGTCAGAGGTGGACAGAAGCTGCTCGGAGAAATGGCTTCAGAAGGGCAATTTGCTGCAAGTTGGTGGAGCTTTTACAAAGTCACAAGTGTAAGGAATTAGAGGCAATCTTCTTGCAAACACTGGAAAGCTGAAACCCTGGACCCAGCTTTTATAAGGCTCTGCCCAAAACCCAGCTGCCACCACTCCGCGTGGCTGTTTCTTTACTGATCCCATTGCTGTCCTGGGGACGTGCAACAGTCACCAAGTGTAGAGGGCTGGAGCTGAGCTGAGCTGAGCTGAGCTTTCGGGCCAATTGCACTTTTGCGATTTTGCATATTTAAACTGCGTGGAGACGCGGGACCTTCCCTTTTGTTCTTGCTTCCCTGCCGAGGGGTGGTGAGCGGCTGGGCCACCCAGTCCTTGCCGGGCCAGGCCGGGGCCCCCTCCTGTTTCTCTGCAGCATGGACCCCAGGTTGCTGTGGGGAAAGTATCCCAGAGCCATGGCCAGCTAACACCAGCCATGGACTGCCACACAGCTGAATTCACCTGGAGCAGCTTCTGGGGACTGGCAGGCTTCCCCTCCTGTTATAAATATAGTTAAGAAGTTGGCTCTTGTAATTGGCAATGAGAATGAATTAATTGTTATATGTTACTAGTAATTGTTATAATTGTTATGTGCCCTTGTTAGTTGTTGGATGATGTGTTAAAAGTTCTTGTTAAGAGAGGAAAGGGAAGTGGATGTCAACATTTATGATCTACTTAGCATAAAGGGATAACTGGAAGGCAACCATTGGCCAAGCAACAGGGGAAGCAATAAGAAGACTCTGGAGACAAGGAGCCAACAGGAACACTCCAAGGAGGCGAGGCTAGGGAGGGTATAAAAATTGTATCGCCTAGCCAGAAGGTGTGCCTCTGACTGTACCCTGTCTGTGGCGGAGCATTCAGCGCTGTATCCCTCTGCTTTGCTGGTTGATTCTTTTTATCATTAGTCCCCTATTGTCAGTTAATAAACAGTTAAATTTTTCAAAAGAGTAAGCTGGTTTCTCACAACCCTCCCTCCGCCCCGGCCCCATATAGACCCAGCCAGAGCTGATAAAGCTTCCTGCAACCAACACAGCTTACATCGAACTGAAGAAGACACCAAGCAGCCCAAAGCATAAAGGGAAAGTGGCTTTTCTCCAACATAAAGCCCGAAGGAAATGAGCTGTTCCACATGACGCTTCAAGGTCAGAGAGAAAGAAAAAGTAGGTTACATGGGACGGAGCTGAAGGTGGCGGCAGGAAAAAGAGGGCAGAGTCACACCCAGCACAAAGCTTAAAAATGCTTTCCATAGGCGAAAGTAAAAACTCTAATATCACAAACTGGTTTTTTCTCTTTATTCCATTTAAAAAGACATGGAGAGAGGAGAATTCTGTGTGTAGCCTGCGGATAAAGAAAAAGTGGCCACGCCAGGTAACCTAGGAGCTGTGAGACTGTAAGAGGCTTTTAGAAATTTTGTGAAGAAGACAGCTGCTGCTTCCAGGCTGGAATTTGCCCATCCTTAAAACAAGAGACACCCCATGTGTGAACCATGATTGGCAGTGTGAAAGAGACTCTGATTTTTTCATGGGAGAGATGTTTTTCATGGCAGCAGAATTCCGGGCAGGTCTGTTGGGAGTGGCAGTGGGGAAACCGCGTTAAGCAGAAGAAACCTCATTTTCCTCAAATATTGGAGAGACTTTTAAGAACTGCAAATACTTGGTTTGTTACCCTTTGTGAGAATTGGGTAAAAGGGGGAGGTGCTGGAGTGTGGAGACCCAGGAACCCACCATTGTAATGTCCTGGAAGGGAGTCCCTGAAGCATAACACTAAGCATAGAAAAAAGCCTGTCCCCACGATGCTTTGTCACATTATGTAATGTTCCTCAGTTCTATGTACCCCAGTTAGCCTGCTGGCTTTCCCCGCCCCTTTTTCCCTGCTCTAGCTCATGCCTAGAAAGCTCTCCCTTTGATGTCCCATGCCCTTGTTTCTCCACCCCTACATTCCCCTTGGCTCCTCGTTGGGAGCTCCACCTTAGCCCTGCCTTTGCTCCACCCCTGTGCCCTTAGCCCATTGGACCCCGATGCTCTCTTAGCCCATTTTCTTCCATGTATTTGAACTCTGGTTGCTCCTTTGTTCTTGGCATTTGGTCTCTGTTTCACTTGGTGTCAAGGTGAATAAACTGGCACTGGACTGCTGTACCAAAGCCCCTCTCACGTCTCCATCTCCTGCCTGCTCTCCAGAGCGTAGTGACTGTGTGTGTGGGTGTGTGTGGGTGTGTGTGGTGTGTCTTCTGCCCACCGGAGCGCCCTCCCCAGCTGGAGCTGCTTTTGGCAGGTAGCGTCCTCCCATACCACCAGACCATGCAACGTTACTCTGCAGGAAAGGGGGGGTTTGCTTTAATTTCTTACTATTTCTTTTTACTTTTTATTCTGTTAGTAATAAACATCTTCATATTCTTTAAAACCTGCTTTGCATTTCTCCAAATCCCTTATCTCACAGAATGTAAGAGATGCAAACAAAACCATTACACCAAGCCAGGAAATACAGTTTATGGGGTTCTCTGCAGGAAAAAGCAGGGACTTTCTCTGAAGCCAACAAGCAGAGTTCTTATGGGCAAGTTCAAACGGCAGTCCCTGAGCTTTCCTTTTCTCTTTTGTGGAGCTTTTTTAATGAGCAGCTCCTGCTGCCCGGTTTCCTTCTAATTCCTCTGCAGAACCTGCAGGAGGTTAACAATCGAGCCAGGCAGAGCTGGGGCTCAGCTCACACATTAGGAGTCACTAAGTGCTTTCTTCTGTTAAAACTAAGGTGTATTTAGAATCTTGCCTTTTATTTATCTAACAAGGATAATTATCCGCTGTCAGAACAATATGATCCACTGGTGCTAAGGCATCACTTTTGGAGATGCAGAAGATGTTTTCCTGCTGGTGGTTGAAGTGTTCTTGCAGAGCAGTGTGGTGGGGAGCTGGCCTGGGGAAGCAAAAGCAAAGCTCAAAGCTAGCAGAACAATGGTCCAGATCTGAGTAAGCTGAAAGGATGTCCCTTGTTCTGAGTTCAGTGTGTCTCTCCCAAAGTGAAAACTGAAGTTGCTGTGGTGCAATGCCAGGAGCCAGGGGTGAAAGAGAAGGTGTGTGGAGGGGGAACCTGGACCTATGTGCTTTGTTGATTTTTCTGGTGCAGGATATTCTTTGGCTTGGTTTTCTGGTTTCTAAATTTTCTAAGTCAGTGTCATGGCCATGGTATTAGTTACCATAGTTTAGTTATAAGTTGCTTAAACTTAATGGGTGCTATGGAGAGGATATAGCCCAACTTCTGATGTGCTTTAAACACCTAGTTACCCAATAGGTCTTGGTTTTGCTCCAAGCAGTTTCTCTTTTAAGCAAGTTGTTAATTGTAAATGCTGTTCCATGATGGCCCAGTCTCTTCTTCTAAGAAGGTGCTGTGCTCTCAACTTGAAGTGCTTTGTCTCTGTACCTACTTGAATTGCTACTTTCTTCCTCAAACATAGGTAATTGCTATTGCTGCAAAATGCTTTCTTGGATGATTATCAGTTGACTTGTATTAATATTTACAATCACTTTTTTGTTAGTAATTTTTTTTGCTACAACAGGAAATGAAATGCAAATTAACAACTGTAAAGATTAAAACATAATGAAATAGGACATGAACTCGAGAGAATTAATGAGTAAAGTGGCTTGAAGGCACAAAAAGATGTTCTTCAAAAATAAACATAAAGATAAATAATAAGATAAATAATTTTGAGGCATTAAACCAACAAACAGAAAGAAATACCAAGTAAGGGATAAATTGCTTCATGTCAAAGTTATAATTGCATTCTTTTTTCTTAATAGAAAGATGAAGTTTCTCCCTAAAATTAACCAACTGTGTAATCATTACATGGTAGATTTTTTTCCTACCTTACAAATCAGCACATCAATATGTCTCTGTTTGTTTACCTTTACTGTCCTTATCTGGCTACTTAACAAACACATTGGTTTAGTGAACTGAAACTGTTGTTTGTTTTTTAGTTAGTTTGTTTGTTTTAAATAGTAGTACTTTCTGTTTTCTAAAGAAGAAATCTGTATCTGAAGCTGCTGGGTGCTTTTACGAAGTGTTTAAAGCTTGTCCAAGCTGACAGGGTTTAGTCCCTGCTTCAACAAAGCTCCCAAGCCCCTATATCTATTTTCCTTCACGAGACTCAGTTTGGGGGCTGGCTTTAAGAGAGTACATCATTATTTTTATTTTAACCAAGGGCTAGAGGCAAAAATCGGTGCAGAACTGTTGCTGAGTGTTTTTTGGGGAGAGCCCCTTTTTGATTAGATAGCTGTGTTGGTGCATCTGAACCCAGAGCTGACCCTGAGTTAATTTGTGTGGCTGTAAAGGTTGGCTGTATTTTGACTTTGGTTTAAGTGGTCTTGGATCTTGTGAAATGACAAGGTATATCTGATTCAGGCTATCTTTAATGTTCTTTCACGTCCTGCTTGGTATGTTATAGCTTAGCACAGTGCAAACAACTACATGTACACCTCAAGTCTTTAGGTATGAGCCTAAAATACTTTCCTATAAAATTAAGGAAGAGGTTCCCAAGGCATTGATCACATAGGGGTTAATCCTTTAGTGTATTAATGTTGCCAGGGCTGGGGTTCTCCCTCCTGTGCATGGTTAAGCCATGTACAGAGGAGATGGAGAGGAATCTTCAGGGAGTTGCTCTCCCTAATTTGATAAGGTTAGGACAGCACTTGTTGCCAGGAGGATAAAAACCTGTTTGCAATCTCAGCCAGTTGGATTGCACAGCTGTAACCCGAGATGTTTCTTGTCTTGGCTATCTTCCATCACTACATGGGGATTTTTGGTAGTTGGGGTGGGGGTGGTTTGTTGTTGTTTTTGTTGTTGTTGTTTTTTTTGCTTGTTTGGAGCTTTTTGTATATGTGTGCTTTTGTTTTTTTGGGTTTTTTTGGTGATTCTCTCCCCCATCCCACTGGGGAGGGGAAGAGTGAGCGAGTGGCTGTGTGGTGTTGACCTGCCTGCTATGTAGCAGGTTTTGATGGCCTCAAGGATACAGCTTGATTGGTCAGTTAGTGCTTTCCAACTTGGTAGCATCTCAGGATGTCTGAGCAATTAGACTAAGCATAAAATTAGTATCTTGTATGCTGTTGCCTGTAGAAGATGCCCTATCATAGTTTATATATCTAGAAGAAAAAACTCTATCAACATTGATGAACATTCTCCTCCACCTTTCTATGACCTTGGTGGCAAGTTACATGCATATTCCATCTGCTGATTGCAGACTTGGCTTTAGAAAGTGTGCATTTTAGCTCTCCATAAACAAAACTAATTGGTATAATTTTCATTTTTCTAGGGACCACTTGTATCTAGCTGGGGATAGGTCCTCAGCTGGTGCTCATTCTCGCAGCAGCACTGTGGCCAGTGGAGCTTGGATGCCTCACACCTATCCATGGTTTGTTCTTGGGTGTTTCATGGCTCTATCGAGTAAATGCAGATTTACACCCAATCATTGTACAGGGCCTGAGCTGGAATGAGAAACAGACCTAATTAAGTTTTTTAACTGAAATAATTGTTAAGGTCTTACTCATTTTCACTATACAAATATTCCAGCTGAAAGGTTTATATTTACAAGTGCTATTTATAATTAAGCATTTCACTTGATTCACCCACAAACAGAATGTAAATCATGTTTTGCTCTACTAAAAGGAGAGGAAAAGGGAAAGTGTCTCCGAGGAATTTGTATTACATTTTGTGGTTAGCAAAAACACAGGTTTATGCAAATAGGGATTTGTTGAGGTCTGTGTATTTTACTTTTGAAGGTACTTGATTTCAAACGGGCTCCACTGGGCAGAGGAGTAGGGATGGAGGACTTACTCATCCTCTGCAGTGCAGCTGAGCAGCTGCAGGGCTCTGTGAACAGGGTTGGATGGTGGTTGTGTCTCCCCATCAGTGGCTGGCAGAGCCAGCCTGGGCTCACAGAAGGTGTTGGTAGTGGGAAAGGTATTTATTGCACTCTGTCTGGAGATCCAACTTCGTCTTGAAGTTCTTTTCCAACCTCAGTGATTCCATGCAGGCTACAGTGTCATGGATTGCTTGAGTTGCTGGCAGATGCTGCAGCTGACAGATGGGATGTTTCTGAACCCCTGTTGGCTGCACCAAATATTTTCTCTTGGAGAAAGGCAGGGGATCCCATCCAAAAATGTCCCTGAAGAACTGTAAAAAATGAAACAAAAGGAAATGTTTTCAGTTGGATCCATGAGCTTGAGCCTTCCCATGGGCATGTGGTCAGTATAACTAACATAACAAAGGAGCGTGGCTCTGTTCAATGATTTAATTTTATACATAAACTATAAAAGCATATTGTGTTCAGCTTAAATTACCTGCCTTTTAAACTCAATTTTTACTATGCTTAAGGTATTTATCCTTTGGTTATCCCAGGTACTTGAGAACTGAGTCTTCAATTTACATTTGAAAAGGAAATATTTTCATTACTGTGGTGATTAGGAGCTCTAGCTAAGGGTTAGCCCCTGCTTGTGTTAGATACAGTACAATCATAGCTCAAAAAGATGATACCTGTCTTAAATGCTTCATAATCCAATAGGTAGACTAAGAAAATATATGTATCTAATTACAAGGGAAGGGTCTGATGAGCAGAGGCCAAGGAAGGCAATAAGCAAGTGGCAGCTTGCATGAAGTTGTCATTAAACCCTTCCCTGCAGGGAGGGGGACGTGAGTTGTGCTGCCAGTTCTGCCTGAACAGATATCCAAAATTAAGAAAATTTAAAATTAAGAGCCTTCTGCTGGTAAATTAGGTAAATCAAAATACACCATAATTGGATTTGGTGCTCATTTCAGCCCTCTAGGTTATAAATGATAGGGAAAAGGTCGCGTTCCTTCAGGCTATCTGGAGTGAATATATTGTCTCATCTTTTCATGACCCCTAGGTTAAAACGTAGTATCAATTTCACTGTTGTGGTTTTTTAGCTGTGGAAAATGTCACTTGTGATGCTGTGAGCAGCACAGCATCCTCGGTGCTGCCTGGACCCCTGCCAGAGGGGGTTGCATGTTTGTATCTCTGCCGACCGTATTTGGAAACAAGTAGATTTTTAAATGACAGGACAAATCAGTTGGGCTGGAAGCTTCCAGCTCAAGTAATTACAGTTCTGTAATTTCCTGTTTCAAATTTGGTGTTGCAGACACCGGTCTCCAGGTGTTAGGGGAATAGTGGGAGCTAAGCTAGCACAGCTGGATCCTGACTGGAGAGGTCATGTGGCACTTCTGCAGAGGGGTGGGCAGGAGGGGAGGGGAAGGACGGGAAAATGGGAGGGGAAACAGTGGGAGGTCTTCCCAGGCAGGAGATGTGTCAGGCTGAGCAATCAGAGGATGTGATACAAGAAAGCCATAGCTGTGATTAGTATTATTTTGACTGCCCTTCAATTAGTTGTTGCCCAGAGAAGCTGTGTCCCATCCCTGGAAGTGTTTGTTCAAGGTCAGGTTGGACGGGGCTTGGAGCAACCTGGATAATGGAAGGTGTCTCTGCCTGTGGCAGGGGGTGGAATGAGATGTGTTTTAAGGTCCCCTCCAACCCAAACTACTTTGTGATACTATGATAATTGGGAGGCCCTGAAGAGACATATGGTGTGAGGCAGAGATGAGGAATGTAATGAACTATTTTCAAATGTGAAAGTCCCCATCTGGAATATTTGTATCTACTTACCAGTGACACCAGAAGGATACCTGGATTGAGAAAACACGAGTTGGTGGAACACAACTAATGTTTAAATCATATGCACTCAGTTTATTTTATTCCAAGAATTAAAGTTGGAAATTGAAATAACTGTGTTTTTAGATCAGGAGCCAAGACAGAGTCCAAAGGAGAAGAAAGATCTTGCATAACTGTATGTACAAAATTCTTTCAAACGAAAATGTAACTATGTGGATGTTTGAGGATCCATTGAGGATGGACTTTTAATTCTTTCAGTAATTTCTTTAGAGCTTTTCTCTAGAAGTATTTATTTTCATTTTGAAATAATAATGCACTAAAATAAATTACTCTTTTAAAAATGTAATTACAGAAACTACACAGTTTTAGAACTTTCAAGTTGATTTATCACAGATAGGGGGTCTTTTTCACCTCCTCTTGCTGGTGGGATACTAATGCTGACTTGAACATGGGGTTTTGGGTGCCCAAGATACTTAGCTTCAGCCAGGACAAACATGTCTCTGGGCTGGGTAAAGCAAAGCCAAGGATTTCCTGGAACTCTGAAACAAACCCATGTGAATTCAGTCTGTGTTCAAGGAAACAAAGCCCACGAAGATAAATAGAGCTAATCCCACTGCAGCCTGCAAACAAACAGTACTGTTCAAACCTGAGACAGATAACACAAACAACCCTGGGAAAGCATTTTGGAGAGTATCAAATCACACGACAAAGCCAATATATTGCTCAGTGACTTCCAATTAGAGACTCGCTGCTGTATAATTAAGTTTCTGACGACACTGTATTTAAAGTCATGTCAGTCCTTTCATTTATAAATACTTCTCTGCAGGTGCTTGAGCTCCCAGCTGGAATCTGTTTTTCTAGGATCTAATCCTAGAAGTGGGGTTTTTTTCCCTTCATTTCAATTCTGAGTGGAAAAAAAAAATCCCTCTGAACAGCTAAGGTACACAGGAGGGAAAAGATTTGAGTATTCTCAGTATGTTTTAGTTCTGCCGTAGGTCCCAGCTGCAGATATGTATATTTTATTATCAGCATAATATGTGTGTCCCCATGGTTGCACATTTCTGTAAATCAGGAGTAATCAGACCTGTGCTCTCTGATATATTTTATACTTTACAGAAGTTGCAAAGGACATTAGCTCATCTATTTTTTCCCCTTTCTTCTATTTATACTCCTTTCCTGAGAGGATTCATACATGCAGTCCAAGATATCCTTGTTTTTCCCGCACTCTTTGAGGGTTCCCAAAGTTATCCCGCTGTTTGGGGTGAGGGAGGGCTCGGGGGTGTTGGGTGCTGGGGCAGCCCCTCTCCTGGGGGTGCAGGCACACTGTGCTGCTCGGATGGATTTGTTTGCATGGTCACAGTCAGGATGTGCTGGGCTGAATCAGGGCTGGTGTGTGCCTGGCTGTCCCTGAGTGTGACAAAGACACTGACTGGTGCTAAATCTCCTCATGTCTCAGCACACAAAGCAGGGAGTGGAGGGGACTGAGGAGCAGCCCCCTACGGATTGTTCATTCCCTCATCTTCTGGTGTGCTCAGAGCTGAGAAGATCCCAACCTGAGCTGGCTGCCAGCCACAGTGACTATCCATGGGCTTGCACTTCAACTTTTGTGCATAGTAAATAAATAAAAGCAGATTTTAAAAGTTGTAATAGAGAGAAGAGCATCACCTTTGGACCCTGCTTTTCTCTGAACCCCAAAGTAGATAGAGCAAACTGAAATTTTCACCCTCAGTTCATCCCCATCATACAGGAGTGAGAGATGCTGCCTGGAGCAGGGATGAGTGTGGCCAGGGCTGTTCCCCCCTTCCAGTCTGGGCTGAAGACAAGTTCTCATCTGGGCTGTCTCCTCCTGGGCAAACAGAGCTCACAGTGTGGTGAGAGGTGTTAGTGCCAGGGACTGCTCTTCTGCAGGGGTTGTATCCCCCAAACCAGCCCAGCCTCTGCTCTCATGAGGCTCCTTGGCTCAGCAGTGGCTTTGCCAGGCACAGGAGTTCGTGGCATGGCATGTGGACAGGATGAGGGGCGACCCTGTCCATCCTCCACCTTGTCTTGAGTACTCACTGCCCATGGCAGGGGAAACAGTTAAATGAGTTGATTTTCTTCTTAATATCTTAAAAAAGCATTCAAGCTGTTGACCATTTCAGTACATTTAGAGCCAGATGAGGGTGCCTGCAGGGCCTTTAGATTAGTGCTTTTTCTGTGTTGATTGAGATTGTGTGGAGCCCTGAAGGAGGGGGCATCTGCACAGTCCCCTGGGGTGAGAAGGGCTGTCAGTGCCTTTTGCCAGAGGGGTGGTGGGTGCAGGTCCTCCTTCATCCCAAATGACATTTTCTCCATGAAAGCCAACAGACATAAGTGGTGATACCCACAGAGCTGCAGAAGTGTGTGTGTGTACTTCCTGAGGACTGAACCATTTATTCGGTGTGGAATTTCTGAATGGATAGCTGAATTCCTGAGTCCATTAAGCAAGGCAATTTATGGGGTTCTCAAGCTTTGCCCATGGAAACACATTAGCACAGTTTCCCATTTGGCTTGTCGAAAAGCCATTATTCTATATACAAAAAGGGGAAGAAAAGTAATACTGTTTTTCAAAGTTTGTTGTGTTGAGTGGTGAAACCTTTGACAGTATTGAAGGAGAGTGGAGAGGAATGCCATATTCCTTTGTTAAGAGTGCTCTCACCAGCCCACACCTATCCAGGCAGCATTTGCTGCTGCCACTGAAATTTGCATTTTAGTGGTTTAGACATGATCTAGCACATGAAGAATGGAGGTGATCTGTAGAGCAGACGAGGGAGATGTATCTTGTCATACCCGACTGCTCCTGAAATCACCAAAATAATACATGAGGAGAAATGGTAAATTGCCCCTGGTGCCATCTCTGATAATTTGGCACCTCCAAAGCTTTAAGATGACTGATCACTTGCAATAAGATCAGTTGTGTTTTGGGCTTGTTTGGGTTTTTTTATCTTCTTCTTGGTATGCTGGCTCCCACTTTCCCTCCCCCCTCCCTTCACCCCATTCCTGAACAAGTATATATCTTGTTTAGGTGTGAGAGAAGGGATGTACTTGAGGGTAACAGGTATTATGAAAAGAGGATTTTGTCTGGGCTCAGGAGTACTTTGTCTCCCTGAGTCTTTGTTTCCCCTCTGTAAGCTGAGCAGTTGCTTGTGACATCCAGTTTCTTGCTCATTGTTTTTTGGCTCTCAGTGGGTTCTGTGGACAGAGCACAGGTACTGGATAGCTCTAGGGATGTAATTTGTTTTCTGCAAGTATCAGCTAGTGACTTTTTCATTCTAATTTTGAAGAGAAGTGGAATGTACCAGTAGTTAATACACTTTTTTTTGGAGAGGCACCCCATGTAATCTTGCTGTTCGATTTAACACATTAACAGCATTTTACTTTCTGTCAGGGCGATGCTGCTGAAGGCAGGGGCAGTTGTGGAAGGGGATGCCAAAGTAAACAGGACACATGATTCAAGTAGATGAGTAATTTTAGCCTTACCTTGCTTCTTTATGTTTTCAGCAGAAAACACTTTTAGCACATCAATATTGGGACTTAGCAGCAAATCTTGCTCATCTGCCAAGCTAGCTAAGGAAACACTGTGTATTATCTCAGGCCCCTGTGAGAAATTCACTTGAAAATGACAAAATGAGCAGGACCTTTTTTTTTTTAGTGGTGACAGTATCTCCAGGGAGATCTACCTGAGGTCAGTGTTGTATAAAAATCACTAAGTTGGGCAATAAAGTGTCTCTCTATAAGAGTTAATTGCTGCTAATCTCTGAATTCCTTGTGCTGGCCTCTATTTTGTGTTTTTTATTATTAGTTACTAACATGTAACTATCAGTGAGGAGGATATGTAGGTTCAAGTAACTGTGTTCTAACTTAGGAAGATGCTTCCCAACTCCTTGTGACAGGAATTCACATCTTGCAGGTAGAAAGTCCTTATTTCTGTTGACTTCAATGGCAATTTTCTATCAGTTTTCTGCTTTTTCTAAGATCTGTCTAGCTGGTTTTGCTTTACTTAATAGTCTCTAGAAAATTGCTCTACCTGGCAGGTGCAGCTGAAGCCTTACGGGTAGTCAATAAGAGGGTGGTTTTGTAGCTTTTTTATAGAAATGTGTTTTAAATACCAATTTCAGCTAAAGTAGTTTTCTATTGCTTTTTTTGCCTATGGCACAGCATCCAGCCATGGTGGTTCATTTTGCTTTTATGTACTAATTGCTATCTGCTGGCTGAAATCTAGGCAGTTTGTTTGAACAAGATGATGTGCACAGGCATAGGAAAGAAAGGAGAGTACAGATAGGCCATCTCTGCAAAAAGAGTTGCATTTGCAGGAGAAACACACTTCAAGATTATTTAGAGATCTGACAGTTGAAAGATGACATATTTGTACACATACAGGGAGAAATGACCTTTAGAAAGTAGTGGGCACTCTTTACCGTTATTGCTTCTGTCAATACAAGTGAAAAAAAAAAAAGCTTTAAAGATAGCACACAGGTAACTGCAGCTCAGTGCCAGAAGGCAGACTTGCACCCAAATGCTTGAAAACACTTAAGGAAAACTTAGGCAGGAAAGAAAATTGGAAAACAGCAGTAAAGTTAACTCCAGAAGATTCAAAGATGTTAATGTGAAAGAAGAATCATAGGATGATTTGGAAAGGGACTTTAAAGACCATCTAGTTCCAACCTCCCTGCCACAATGACACCAAAAAGCATAGAAACAAGCTCATTAATTCAAACCAGAACAGTGATGAGGAAAATGCCCAGAACAGGTATTTCATTGTGACTGTGAACAGTCAGAGTGTGTCAGCATATATGTGTTCACACTTACCTCTGTGAGTGATCCCCAGGCTCAAAGAGATAATTTGAGAAGAGGTATTAGGGTGCATGGTTTTCCTTGTTCTTTCCCTCTTTCTTTCATGTTTTCTCAACTCTCAAGAAAACGAAACAGCTTTTAGATAGGTAGAAATTGAAGGTTCTTCATGTTCTTGCCCTGTGGTGCTCTCTCAGAATAGCCAATGTGGTTCTTCAAGCTTAATCTGGACCTCAGTAGACCTTCAAACCTGGTGGGATTGTCTGTTTTTACCCATCAGTGAAGGGGTGGAAGTGATGCACGATAGAAAGCTGTTGCTCTTAAGTTATCTCACTATATAAAAATTTCATTGGTGTCCCTCTTCAGAGCTGTCTGAATTTCCCCCAGCTTTCTGGTGAGATTTAGGGTTCATGTGCCTTTCCCAAGGCTCACAATTCATCATGGACTTAATGGTGCTTTCAGGCTTGCAATGCAAGGTGAGGCTTGCAAGATCTCTGTCTCTGGAGGTCACAGTCTGAAGGTCAGGCAAGCACCTCTCTGTAACATGCTTTATAGAAAGCAGAATGTTATTTCCTAGATTATCTTGTACAACTTAACACCAGGCTGCAGTTTGTCCATCGCTGAACCACTGCAGCATGTGATAACCAACATGATGTGAAGGCTCTGCAATTCCTGCTGATGATTCACAGCAGATCATTTGATATTTAGGGCTCTGTTCATTAATAAGTTATGCTCCATTTACCTTGTTTTCTGTGGAATTTATGAGTCAAAAGTGCAGAGTGCACCAAAAATGATCCATTCATCAAATTCCTCTTCTCTCTGTGTAATTGGCTAACCCATCACTGCAGCCCCCAGGGGCACATTGCACAAAAGGTATGTCCCGCATGAGAGAGCAAAGTGGCCTTAGGAGGGAAAACAAGAATTTGGCTTTTGTTTGAGTCTGCAGGTTGCCCCATTTGGTGTCTTTGATCTGTGTGGGCAGGAAACTTCCTAAGCCAATTTGTTTTCTTGTTTGCTGCATGCACAGCTCAGGCATTATGACAGCAAAGGAGATGTCCTGCTCATCCACGGGTCCCACCGAGTGCCACCATTGTGAGAGTTGAGAGGGAACAGAGGGAGGAAAAGGCTGTTCTGATGATGTAAATCCATCTGCAGTTTATCTGTCTGCACGTCAACATAAACTAGGTTCATGACACAGAATAAAAAGGAATTTGTTGAGTGACAGAAAAGCTCTGAGAAGACAGAAGCCACTGCACAAACCGGCTGTGGGAGTGCATGGAGTTGGTGAGGGGGGAGAGTATCTAAAATCAGAAGAAATGCCCTTTGCTCGTAAAAACCAGGAAAATGTCTACAGACCACAGCATCTCTAGTTGGCATCTAAACAATAGCATTCTTTATTTTTTTTAATGTTCTTTTTAGTTAAACACATAAATACTTACATGGTGACACTACTACTTACGCACTGACATAAGCTAGAGAAGCAGTTTAAGAGCTATGAAGACGAAAGAATAACCATTGCATATATCCTTTTGATTTCCCACCACCTAATGGGCAAAGCCCTAAGCAGAAGACAAAGAAATAATAATTAGAACGTACTGCTTTACAGGATGAATTGTGAAAATGTCTCCAGTGCTGTCGGCAGTGTAGTGTAAAGATACAACAGCTTTAAATGACCTGTCTAGCTTGTAAAGCAGGGAGACTAATATAGATTAATTCACCATTTTTAGCACTTGGTACCTTGTTTAAAGCTGCTCTTGGTATCTGTAGCCTCCCACAATGTCCTGCAACCCTGCCAGACTCCCTTCTTTCCCTGGGTTGCTTGGTGAATAATCAACATTCACCACTGTGGGTATCTGGCACATGGTCTTGGCTGACTTTGGGAGAATGGAGGGTGAGGAAAGTGGAATTTAGAAATTAAAAATAAAACTTGATTTCATGTGATATGAAAACTTAATTTCACATGCAAATTGCTGAAGTCTGCATTGTTGGGGAGCTGGTTTTCACTCTTTTTCAGAGAGTGAAAATGTGTTAGATTCCCAAATGTCTTGAATATAAAATCAGAATATTTTATAACAGACCAGAGGTTTTGGTTTATGGCAAAAGGAGCAAGCAGTTAGGATTCACCTACAAGCAACAACTCATGAGTAAATCTCTGTTAAAAAAAAAAATCTGGCCCAATACTGCTTGCTTCCTGCTGCAATTTGGATGGGCTTGTGCTTCACCAGGCAGCAACAGAGAGATGGGACACAACCCTGGAAGGCCCTGGTCATGGTTCCTGGCCTTCTCTGTTGGATAGACCTATCATTCCACAGAGTTAAAATGTCTTTAAAATGTGAAGCCGCATCAGAAGAGGCTAAGAATGCTCTTGGGGCTCTGAAAGCCTGTGTTTGGTTTCCACAGAGCCCAGGAGGTTTATGGTGCAGTTGGGGTGCATTGGCTGGTGGCTTGGGCAGAAGGTGGTGAGGCCATTGCCTCAGACAAGTCCTGGCTGTTGTGTTGAATGTGGGCGAACTTGTTTGCTTTGTATGACAGAAATGCAAACTGATGTTGGCTGGAGCTCTGGCTTCCTCACAATCCTGTGGGTGGAGAGCAGGCAGGGCAAGCAGGCAGATTGGGAAGGGGAAATCCGACCTTCCTGTAGGCAAAACTGAGGTATGATTTATTATGCATTTCAGCTCTGTGCACCAAGAATGTTTTTTTTGGGATCAAGCCAGCTGAGGATGTGCTCAGACTCCTCCAAGAAGGGAAGTTCCAGGCTGAACTTCTCCAGAGCAGCTACAGGACTGCTGAGCTCAGGCCTCAGTGCACCTTCCTGCAGAAGGGCTTGTGTTTGTAGGTGCCAAGCTTGGAAAGAACAAAGCTTGGCTTGTAAAATACAGGGAAACGCCTGATGGAAACCTAAAAGAAGAAAAAATAATCTCCATAATTTGTCTTAATTGCTGTAGTTCAAGAGGAAAAAAAAGAATCTATGTGTGTGAGTGGATGCAAAAAGAAAATATTTGGATGTATTTTGGATGTAATGAGTATTAGAGCTTGTATGAATGTATTTTCTGTTGGAAATCAAGTCTAATATCAATGTAATTTATATGAAATATATAGCCAGAGACTGTGTCTTGGTTCCACTGAAGTTAATGGTAAAACTCCAGTGTCCCTCCAGCAGGGACAGGATCTGATGCCTGGAGAAATGTTTTATTATTAAAAGTTTATTAACACTTCATGTGGAAGGGCTATCTTCCTGTGTCCTGTTACATCTGTGTAGGTGTAAGAGGTGAAGAAGTAAACAGTAGAAATAATGCACGAAAACCTTCCTTCTAGCCTGAAATTCTCTGCACAGTACTGTATTAAAGGACTGTATTGAAAACATTTGGCAAACAGATTCAATCACAGTTCTCTTAGACAAAGAGTCCTAGGAGCAGGGTATAGAGAAGAGCTGTAATGGATTTTTATCCCTTTGAATTTTGCAGTATAATTACTCCTACTGAATTACAAGAGTCAGCCTGCACAAACAATAAGCAATTTTTCTTCTTAATTTTCCATCTTTTGTCAGTGTTCCTGTGGGATTGGCTCTTCACACATCTGATGACTCTTTCCCTTCTCTTGCTTCTGTCTGCCTGGGATTAATCTTGCTCTATTTGTTTGTTCACATTTTGAAATATCTCACACTTTTTCAAACTTAGAAGAAATTTTTGGGCCCTAAAAACATACTATATGGCTATCTCATACCAGAAAGTGCCACATGTCATTTTCTTTTCATCCACATGTACTTCAATAGCATTTTTTAATGATTTTACTGTCCTACCGAAGCTCTACTGCAGTTCTGGGTATTGCTCTGTGACATCACTTTTGGAGATTGTTAATCTTATAATTAATTCCCACCACAATCTCAATTAAATGTGCAGACACCTTACTTTGGTGCTCCTGTCGATGGGAAATGGATGCTCTCTATTGTGACTGAAAGTGCATCACCTGCACATGGAGCTGCTGGTTGCTTTCCTAATGGATAAAGGTGCCCTGCATGGAAAGGGAAACTCTTGGCACAAGCAGAAATGCTCTGGTTTGCTTGGTTTCGGACCAGTTTTGCTGCCAGAGCATGGGATTCATAGGCAGTTTATGCATGCAGATGAGTAAATTGGAGTTACTCACTTAAAGGACTTCAGCAGCTCTCCTTGGGTGCTTTTCTGCATCTTTAGGCAGTTAAATACAATTATCAACCTGGCTGTTTGCTTTGAGAAGTGCCTGGGTGCTTAAACACAGCTATCCATGGATATTGGGATGGAGAATGTCCCTGACTTGTGATGGCTGAGGGCTGTCCTGGTGATTCTATTACTTGTGTTGGGTTGGTGACATTGGGCTGCTTGTTTGTGGGATGGTGTTACCAACCAACACCCTGAAGACCCCCAGGACCTAAAGAGAACTTGAAAATTCCCTGCACAGCTCTTCATCTATGTTAGAGGCGGGAGAGAGACAAATTTATTAGTAGTTCAGAACATTTTTCTAGTTAATATTTCATACAAGTAAGTTCCTGAAATGCTTGAAAGGAATTCTGAAAAATTACTGAGTATTAGTTGTTAACAGTATTGATAATGGTGGAAAATTCAGAGTACTGAGCACTTGGAAGAACCTGCCAAGATAAAAAGGCTGTGATTATGGGGGTAGATATTTTAGATGTAACTCTGGAGCAAGCCAGAGGGTTGTAAGGCTCTATGACTTGTGAGAAAGCACTTCCTCTGATAAGCATTTGCAGAAGAAAAGGCTGCTTCTAATCAGTGTTGCCTAATTCAAAAGCATATATTATGAAATCAAATCTGAAATGACAGCTGTGTCCACAGCTGCCATGCAGCAGGTTTAACCTTTGTTGATGTCTTGAAAAAACAGAACAGGAGTTGATTCTTAGCTGTCAGTTCTGCTTTCCTCCTTTTGGCTGCATGGTGAGATTTCCATTAATTGCACTATTCTCCTTTAAAATTGTCCAGACTGGAAGATTTATTCTGCCGCTTCCTAAGATTTCTTATTCTGCTTCTTCCTTCCTATTCTGCTGGTTCTTCTATTTTGTCATGTAGCTCTGCTGAAATAATTTTAATTGAAAGTCATATTTATAAACCTGATGTCATGCAGGATTGGGGCTGGGGAGAACTTACTTTCTTGGGGTTTGTGGACCAAGTGAGGTGTGAAGAGCAAACAGGGCTGGTTCTCAGATGTGGTGCTGCAGCTCCCAGGTCGAGCATCACTTATTACTTACCTCAAAAAAAGCAAGCTGAAGCTGCTAAATCAGTTGCTACCTAAAAGGCACAAGCATTTAGGAAATGGGATTTGGGGAAATGAACATTTGAAGCCATAGAAAGCACTTGAGATCTGCTTCATGCATTGTTAAATGTCTTACATATTTGCATTTGAATAAAACAGCCACCCTAGGTAAGGCCTCTAGCCAGAGACTGTTTTAACAGCTTTGAAGTCCAATTCATATTTTCTTTTGCAATTTTTTTTTCCCTGAAGGCTCCATTGTGAAGGCCTGGAAGCAAACAAGTATTATACACAATGTTTCATTTTAATTCAAATTAGTCCCAAAGCCTTCATGCTTCTATAGCTACCAACTCGGTGAGTTAATGGCATGTTCAATAAATAAAAAAATAAAGAGGGAAAATAGTATCTGAGTCTTTAAAAAAAATCCCACAGATCCACAACAAGAAATGAAAACCAAACACACAAAAACCTCTAAACCCTCCTAAAAAGTCACAAACCAAACAAATCCAAAATCCAACAACAACAAAAAAACCCCACCCAAAATACCTGCCTTTCCCTTGGAGGTTGATTCCAGGTGCTGAAGGTAGGTTACGTTCCCCCAGGATCCCCCAAAAGCATTAGGAATTCTCTGCTGCCTTGAGGAAATCTCTGAAAGGAATGACTCCAGTTGAGATCTGTACTGTGAAGACTGGCCACATGAACTTGATAAGATTTTCTTGTCCCACAATTTCACTTTTAAATAAGACCTATAAACACCCTAACTTTACCCAGCATTTAATGAGCTTGGCTGGAACAATAAACGGAGGCTTAAGAGACACCATGAATTAAACCTGTTTTCCTATTTTGATCCTTTTCTCCCAATGTTGCTGCTTGAGAAGGACCAATATTCATTGGCAAATAATTTGCCATATCTAAATTGTGAGGTTTCAAGTAGCAGCAGTAGCTAGCCATTTATTAATCAAGCATTAGTTATGGTAGTTAAACATTTAGGGGTAATAAAATGCAAATGTGCTTTCAGCACAAGTTGTGGTTCTTAAAAATAAGAAATTATTTAAGAAAAACTGTTGCTGTAAGGCTATGGCCTATATTAATTGCTGAATTTATTTCCTGTAGCAGACACTTCTTATACTAAATGGTAACTTAAGAAATTGGTTTTATTAACATATACAACGTGGCTTAAATTGTCTGATCTGCAAGGTAAAATGTGAAGTCTTTCCTGGAAGATTCTCATTTTAGCCTTCTTGCTAGTGCAGCTGTTTTAAAAGGTG
Organism: Erpornis zantholeuca; assembly: GCA_013400515.1. Classification (NCBI taxonomy): domain Eukaryota; kingdom Metazoa; phylum Chordata; class Aves; order Passeriformes; family Timaliidae; genus Erpornis; species Erpornis zantholeuca. The sequence continues at coordinate 64,286 of VZTN01006700.1, read as the reverse complement.
GTAGGCAAATTGATCCTCTTCCCCATCCAGAGAATATATGAGCACAGAGCAGAGTTTGCTGGGCTCTAAAGATTGCTCTTTAGAGCAATTGTGAGATGGGAAGCGAGACCACAAACATGGCCTTTCAGGACAGGATTTGGTGTTTGTCTTCCATCAGGAAGGATATTCCATCTGTTAATATTAGCAGGTTTTGGATGTAGGAGAGGATTTGCAAAATACTGATGGAGGTGAGTTATTCACCTGTTCGCCTATCTCTCTTTCTTGCATGCATAATACCATGATGGCAGGGTAAACACATCTAGTTAAAGCAAAAACATAATTATATTTTAGTAAGTAAACTTAAATAAAATCTAACTGGGAAATATTGTAAATAGAAACATCAGGCATGGTACATAATCATGAAGTGCTTCTACAAAAAGCAGAAAATGAGCATATGTGATCTCAGTTGGTTAGGTAGGAATAGCCATTTAGGAACTTGGTGTCCCCTTGGCAGCCTGTTGTGGAAAATACGAGAAGCAGCTGCTTTCTCTCTAGATTATAAATATTTTTGCTAAAGGGGTGCATTGTCATGAAAACTTTGTTTCTCTACCAACTGACTTGGAAACAGTAGAGAGGGCTGTGTGTCGGGGGAGGTTCAGACTGAACATGAGATTTTTTTTCCACTGGAAGAATGATTAGGCATTCAAATAAGTTGCCCAGGTGGTGGAGTCACAATCTTTGAAAGTGTTCAACGGGAGTCTGGATGTGGCACTTGGGGTATGGTTTAGGTGTGATTATGGTAGGGTTGGGATGATGGTTGGACTAGATCTTCTTGGAGGTCTCTTCCAACCCTGGTGATTCCATGGTTGTGCCCGTACCCATTGCACTGCAGGAGAGGTCCCCATGGTGGTGTTACCAGGCTGGGCTGGTGGAGCCACAAAACAGGGCTGGGGTGCTGAGACTGGGGCTAGCAGAACAGCTGTGCCGGATCTGATATTTTTGGAGATTACAGCAGAAATATGGCCACAATCATCAGCTACACCTCTCCTTGTGGAGGATTTAGGATGTAAATAATTGCAGTGATAACATAAGAGTGGAAGGAAACTTCCATGGTGAGGATGCTGAAAGCCCAATGCTGCTGCTGAGCACCTGCATCCACTCCTGACTGGGGTTGCTCTTTCACAGGGTATCAAAATATAGGAGACATTAAGAGATTCTATGGGCTAATATATACTTTTGATTGGCTTTAATGATCTTTGCAGTCCATTATTTATACGTGGCATTATTACACAGCAATCATTGTAATGCATGAGGTCATTACTGCATTGGCTTTACAGCTTGTTGGTTTTGCTGCTGAGCTAACCTGTCGTGTTCCTGGAGATGTGCCTTGCTTCAGGATGAGTCTCCTCTGGTGACAGAGGCAAGAAATAAGTAGTAATGATAAATCTAAAATACCTCAGGAATTGAAGGCGTGGTGGCTGTCTGATGAGATCTTATTTGCCCCCATCCTGGTGGAGCTGGACCTTTATCGACTTGCTCCTGGAGAGAATTTATGCATTTGCAGTGGGTGACAGGGCCAGACAATAGTATTTAATGATAACTTCTAATTCCTAGATAACAGAATGTAAAATCTCTCAGGTGATTTGTATAAAGCTGTATACCGTCTTTACATTTTTTCTGGACTTTCAACAAAAATCTGTGAGGAAGGCAAATAACTGTGCAACACTGCTTTCCATGGCCAGGCTTTGCAAGGTGGACTATGGCTCGTCAAATCCTGATGGAAGTGGCACCTGGGGCAGGGAACCCTGTTAGCTGTGAGATAACAGGTATGCTTTAGAAGAAGGGTGAAGAGTGCAGAAAGAATATTGAACTCTCCTTTATATCCACTCAGTGTTAGAACAGCTTTTTACATCAGCTCCATTCTCTGCCACTGCTCCCATGAGTTTCCCTTTGATACCTTGTACTGCTGGACTGGGATTTCTCCTGTTAATGAAAGTAGCAAAAATTGTCTGAATTATGTTTTATCACTAAGTCTAATTTTTTTTTTCTAGGAAAGGTACATTTCAGAGACTCCTGCTTTGATTTGTGCTGCAGAAATTGTTCCCCTGCTGCAGAGTGTGGGTTTTTAACACAAGATAAACAAAACCACCTGATGGGAGAAAGTGACTGAAATGACTAATGCAAAAGCTTGAGCAAAAGGCATTTCAGCTACATAACTTTTTAGCAAGGCAGACAAGGCTGAGTGACTGAAAAGTGGAGGATTTTATGCCAAAGAAAAATATGTAAGTGCAAATATGTAGTATTTCCTCAAGCTGACTGTCCTGGGTTGCAATGTATTCTATCACCATCTTCATGAGCTGTTGAAACCAGGTGGGGCAGTGCTCGCTGCCTCCTCCCTTTGTACTATCTTCTGTTAATGGGCACATCAATGCCTTGCTGCATGACTCAGAGATAACTCACCCCTGGACTATCTCCTGTTAATGGGCCCTCAGTGCCTTATCTCATGACTCACCATCTCATTGTGAGATGCTCCACCCAGAGGGAGGAGGAACCAGGCATTCCATCCTGGATGTAATCTGAGATTTAAAACACCACACAGTCCTTACCTACTGGACTCCCACAGGACCAGAGGACAAGTTGGACCTTGAGGTGAAGACCAGACCCTTTTTCTATAGGATCACTGCTTCAACAGGACCACTTCGCTTGGACTGCCATGACCACTCTGACTAACAGGGTGTCAGGTTGTATTCTGACTCTGTCAGTGTTCTTGTCCCATTGTGTGGTTGTGATGGACCCTATCTAGGGGCCTGATCCAGAAAAAGACTCCATATTCATAGATTTTCAGATTCAGAAGGCTTAGGTTTATTGTTTCATACAAGCATAACAAGCAAGCAAGCAAGCAAGGTGCAAAAGCAAAAAAGCAAAAAGCTTCTCTCTCTCTGCAGCCATGTACCTGACAGATTGTGTGTCTCTCTGTGAACAGAGCAGTGTAGTACAAAGTATGATAACAAACAAAGATCGAGTATTTTGGCCAAGCAAACACTCTTCTTCAAAACATCTTTTCATGTTTACATTCTTTATCAACAACCTTCCTGAAACAGAAACAGAACTGTTCCCTTTAGAAAGTAAGAAGTGTTACAACTTGGGAAAGGTGCTTTTTCAGGCCTGCTGCTGGATTTCTCGAAGATCCACTAAACATCAGCCCCACACTATTGCATTTATTTTTTTTTAAATTTTCCTGTTAAATTATAGGACTTGCGATTAAATTATATATGACTTGCGATCTCCCGCTGGTTTGTTTTCAGACTAGTACACTGACTCATTGAACACATGCATTAATATATTGAGGCAAATTAACATTTGTAGAATCATAGAACATCCTGAGTTGGAAGGATCCCAAAAGCATCATCAAGTCCAACTCCCCGTCTGCACAGGACAAAATTGCCCAATTTATCTTGTCTAATTTTGGACAAGAACCACAAGTGATGTCCAGGTGTTGAGCACCAGGATTGGTTTCAGGGGTGCTGGAGTGCTGGGCAGCTGATGAGCATTCAGGAAAGTGGGTGTCTCTGTGGGGCTCCAGCAGGGAGCCTGGTCCTGTCTGCTTGTGGGGCTGGGTTTAAAAGATGGGGAGCATTTCCTTTCCTGACCTGGGATGTTCATGCTGAGTCCACTGCCAGTGGGTGCAGGACAGTGCTGGGGCTCACTTTGATGGTGATCTGGATTCAGAGGGACCTCAAAGCTCATCCAGTTTCAACCCCCTGCCATAGGCAGGGACACCTTCTACTATCCCAGGTTGCTCCAAGCCCCATCCAACCTGGCCTTGAGCATTTCCAGGGATGGAGCAGCCACAGCTTCTCTGGGCAACCTGTGCCAGTGCCTCAGCACCCTCACAGGGAAGAATTTCTTCCTTATACCTAGTCCAACCCTGTCCTCTTTCAGTGTGAAGTCATTCCCTCTTTTTCTGTCACTATCTGCCCTTGACAAAAGTCCCTCCCCCAAGCTCTCTTGTAGCCCTTTGAGGCACTGGAAAGATGTCTGTGCAATTGAGGTGCTTTTGATACACTCCAATTAATTTCCAAATGGTTCTGTTTTGTCCCTCAGCTCTGATTTCTACACTCTCACAGGTTTTCTGCACTTATTCAGGGCGTTGCTCACTGTGGAAGCAGTGGATAATTCAGGGACAATATCAGCAGATATTTCAGGGACAAGCATTTGGCAAAAAGATATTTTTTGTGTCCCCTCCTGCCGTGGGGGTGTGACAACATCCTCCTGCTGTAATTGCTGAACAAATGAATGTTTTGAAACTCTACTGAGCACTCAAGAAACCCCATGTAGATGTAGATAATTGCTCACTTGGATCCACTTTCTATTTTTTCCTGTCTTATAAATTAGCTCAAGATGAGTTTTCTGTCAAGGTCTGGAACCAGTCAGAACCTGTTATTTTCTTTTGGTGGGAAATTTTATCGTTTCAATGCAACTTGAATTGAAAGAATTGAAATGAAAAGATACCATTATGCAATGAAAGACAAATACTAAAGAAAAGTATGTGAATTATTCACAACTTCTTCATTATTTCAATAAGACCATGTTATTACCTTTCTATATTATTGAAATTTTAATATGATGAAATATTTTATTTCAATTTCTTGAAAACATATTATATATAATACTTTAAACATATATAAGTGAAACTGAATTAGTATTTCAGCATGATACAAAGTTTGAAATTAAATTAATTGAAATTACAGGTAAAATACTGGGGTTTGTGTTTCAGAACACAGTGAGGGTTGTTCACATTTATCTTTGACTTTTTCTCTTTGTCCAGGATGGAGGTATTACATACATTTTCAGTTTTACAAGCATGGATACTCTCCAGGAGAAGAACTCCACTAAAGCTTGAACTTCTAAGTCTGGTTTTCAGTCTATGATGAGAAGAACAAAAACTTTGATGGGAACATGCAGTGATAGGAACCTGCCCTGAGTTTGCTGTATGTCTGTCCCAAACTAGCAATGTGAGGACTGGGCTGTTAAGGTCACACAATCACGGACCAGGTTGCATTTGAGGCAAGGCCTGCTTTTTACTTAGGCTGGGCATGTAGAGTTTAAGATCATCCCCTGAATCTTAGGGTTTTATAGTCCAGAGAAGTGCTTGGTGTATGTGTGGGTGAAGGTAGAGGGCAGGGCAGTCTCAAAAATTTATCCTTTCTGATAATACTACCATTGGAATAAATAAGCTTCAAAGAAACCTGTTGCAGTGGGGTTCCTGCAACCTTCTCTGGTAGACAGCTTTGCCCGTGGGAAGAATCAGGAGACAATATTTTTATGGATGTTCATGGATGTTCTTTATTTCTCCCAGCTCCCTCACGGCTGGGGGTCTGGCTCAGACTGGATACCCCTGGGCAACTCCCAGAGTTCCCCGGGCAGGGGGACCTGAACAGCCAATGGGGTACAGAGCTTGGGTACATGTGATCAGGGAGCAGGGGCTCGGGGAACCCCGTGTACCTCATGTGTCCCACCCAGGGCCCACCACCCGGGGGAGTGCCCCAACAGAAACCAGAGAAGCTTTTCCCTTCCTCTCCATCTCCTCACAGATAATGACGGTAGCAGTGCTCAGCTGGGATGTTTCTGACAGTTCTCCTTGCCTGTGAATATCTGACAAATCCAGACAAAACATTTTGATGGACAGCTTTTGCCGGTGGCATCAGCTGCCTCAGAGCACCAGGTTTCATTGGAGTCCATGGTGAATGGCTTATCCATTTCTTCAGGACTCTCCAAGGACAGGGAAAGTGGAAAATAGACAGAATATTCTTTTGAGCAAGAGTCTTCTGGACTGATACACACTGTGCCAACTGCGTTCTGTGTCATGTGGCATCTGAAGTGATGGTTTGTGTGTTAGCACACAAATTTCTTGATATGGTGTCTGTACTTGGTAGGGCATAACTGGTGTGATGGGCCTGTGTCAGCCATGTCAGAGTATATGAAAGTCATAAATCTTGTCCTGGTTTTCTAAAACAAAAGTGTAACACCATCCAGGGATTTAATGACAACTCCATTTGTGCCAAGCGGGCACAGGTCTAACAGCTACCCGGCTCAGCAGGCTGGTACCTGCAGAGGAAGAGGATGCTGGGTGACTGTCACACTGGGGTGCTGGGGCTCTTCCCAAGTGAACCCCTTCCCAGAAGCTCCTTCTGCCTGGAGATAGTACCTATTTGCCAAGAAATCCAGTGTAATAAGGAAATGTTTTTCATAGCTGAAGCCATCTCAGTGCCAGCCCTGCACCGTTCCGGTGGCATTCTTCCTCCCTGGAGGACCCTCCCCACCAGCAACAAAAGGCTGAATACCAGTAGTCGCTGGAACAGCAGAGGCTGGGAGGGCAGCAGACACAGCTTCTCTGCTTGTGGATGGAATGAGGAAGGGAGAGGGCTGGCATTTGACTGGCATGTAAAGCCTCAGGAAAGCCAGATGATTTAAGGATTTTTGTTGCAGGCATTTCGCTCAGCCAACTCTGGGTTGGTTGTTCTGCCCATAAGCCTCTTGCCTGGACTCCCTAATTCTTGGTAAGATGGAGTAATACAATATCATGAGTGTAGTGCTGTTGAGAATCTCTGCAGCACAAGTAATGGGGCAGTGGGATCCTTACCCTACTGCCTCTGTGGCGTGGGTGAGGGGCAGATGTTCCTGGCTGGCAGCAGGGCGGCAGTCTGGGCTTCTGGGCACTGCAGACAGTTATTTAGAGGTCAGTTGTGTACTGATAATGAAATATTGATAAGCTGCACATCAAGGTCTTTGGTAACAGAGGCTGCATGTCCTGGCACTTGCTGTGCTTGGGGTGAGTCAAGAGGGTCCCCGGGTGGGTTATTGCTGGGGTCTTACACAGCTCTGCAAAGAGATGGTCTGACTGTGCAGGCTGTGTCAGGGACCTTGCTGGTCCTGCAGGGAGGTGAGGTACATGGTGCTAGTGCAGCTGGGCAGGCGCTGTGCATGGTCTGCACCCACACACCCTGGCTGTGCTCCAGATCCTGGCTGGAACAGGGTGGTGCCACACCCACCTGAGCAATGCTGCCAGATTCAGCACCTTGCTCCTCTGTGAGGAATGGTAACCATAAACCATCTGTATAAGGAGATTTGTAAGGTTTACATTTATTAAAGTTTGTAAAGCACTCTTTGCTGCTGCAAACAGATGCTGGTGCTGGTACACGGGATTATTTTACTTCTGCCTCACTTGGGAGAGCTGCTGTGATTTGCTGTTTTCCTGGCTCCTGGGGAATCTGCAAAGACTCTTGGCTGCTTTGCAGTCCCAAATGAGATTTTTCTGCATCCTTAATGCATTGAATTTACTGTAAAATAAAGAACATCATGACACCCAGGTGGTTTCATATCAGATTTCATATGAATAGCATTATGGCCAAGCTCAACTTCTAATAAGAAACTGTAACCCACTGCTCTTGCCTCTGTCATTGTTTGGGGATTTTATTGTTTTTGTAATGAAGAGAAATAGTTTGATACAAACTTATATTGAATGTGATCACCGGAAGGAAACATTTTGCCCTGCATTTTAAGTTTGGTTCAAGATTGAGTTTTTTGGTCTGAACATGGATGAATTCAGGTTTTTCTTCCTGAATAGGATCCAAATAGGAAGGAAGAGAAGCCTGAGGTCTGACTGACTGTAAACCCAGGACTAAATGTTTGCAACTGCAGCAAGCAAAAGGATGGGCATCACTGGTGCTCATGGTGGCTGCCAATGCTTGTGTACAGAGAACAGACTCAGGTCAGGATATTCATCATCCCTGAGGACAGATTTCTGCTCACTGGTTGTTGCTGGAAAACTTCCCTCATCTTTGTTATCAACAATGATCACAGAGTTTGTAAAGCACTTGTTTATTCCATTTTAAAGATAGGAAAATAACATTAAATGTTGAAGAGTATTGTGTCACATGTAGAGGGAATGATGTTAAAACAGAAACTACAGTGGTTTAGAAAAAGGAAAAGAAGTCATAAGCAGGACAGAGCCAGTATCTACCAAGACAATTTGAGAGAAGGCAGTGGGATGAGAAGCCCTGCTTAGCATATGACTAATGGCTTGGCCAAATTGCTCTGAATTGCCAGGTGTGAGAGCAGAATAAAGCCCAGATATAATCTGCTCAATTTGGGCCAGAAAGGTTGCAGAATATTTTCTTCCAAATGAAGCTTTCATCTCTGGTTTGTTTTTCCTTCCTTTTTTCTTTTTATTTAGCACAGCAGCTTTGATGTTGGATTGTGAGTCGATCAGTGCTGAGTAGAGCTGCCCATGCAGGGTGGTCTGGAGACGCTTCCCCACCAGGCTGGCAAGGAGAAACTTGCTTTTTATATTTATTTAGCTTTTGCAGAATTTGCATTTCCTATGGAAATGGCTGAAATCTGCTGAGGTAATTTTGTGCTTGGCTACTGATTAAGCCCTTCCTGCTCCTCAGCAAGCATTTGTTGTCCAAATGCTCCTTTTTGTTTCTCCTTGTTGATGATAATGGTGGAAATGTAATCCGTGCCCTTGTCAGAAAAGAGAGGTCTCTTCTTTGTCTGGCCATTGATTTCAGATACAGCTGTCTTGTCCAGCTGTGCCCATCCTCTAACAGCTGCTGGTGGGTGCCCAGGATGGGCACTGCAGGAGGACACAGAGCTTATGTAGCAACTGAGTGATGTTTTGGATTGTTTTGTTGCCAATGAGAACATTTTTGAGTTGATTGAAATGGGTGTTAATATTGAAAGAGATGCTGTGATGCTGATCTAAGTGTGCAGACAGTGTGTGCTCTGCTGTTCCAGACAGAAGGTAGTTTTGGATGAAATTATGATTTAAAGCCCAAATGGGGAGTATGGAAATTTTTAATATATAATTTAGAATAAAAGTTTAATCATAATAATATATATCCCATTTTGACATTTCCAAAACAAAGGGTTTCTCTAGCTCCAAAAGTATGATATGAGAGTAGCCTTAATTGGTATATAGACTTTTCATTTAAATGAGAGGAACTAAAAGAGACATTCTGACTGCAAACCACATTTTTGTTTGTTCTTTGACAGAAGAGAAATCTGGCACATTTTCATGATGAAAATATTTTTTTTCCCCACACTTCTGTGTTTTCCTGTCTGAAAACCTCTGTTTGCCACAGGTCCACTTGGTCTGTGCTTCTTGAGTGTCCTGGGAAAAGTGCTGCTGCAAGAGAGATGATGGGAATGGACAGAAAAGGAAAGAGCTCATCCTTTACTGGGATTCAACAGCAGAGCTAAGAGGTCCCTGGGACTTAATAGTGCTGCTTTGAAACTATGTCAAATTAATTTTCTGCCTATTGGTACAATGACAACCTCTGGCAATGGCATTGACTTGAAAGGCAATAAACAAGGAAATTGCATATTCTAGTGCCAGTGTATTAATTTCATTGTTTGAAACATGAACTCATTTTCTGCAGTTGCCCTGGGTAGTCTGTGTGCGCATGTGCAGGTACCAGGCACTTGGGAAGCTCTGCTCCTTGTCCCTGCAGAGGAGAGGAGAGAACAGAGTGATTTTCCTGTTGGTGTTTTGGTTGGTGACCCTTCTTGGCCTCTCAGCAGCACAGGAGATGTGCAGTTCACCTCAACAGGGTCCCACATCCACAAGAAAAGGAAGGGTCTGCAGTCACACTGCTCCTGCTTATCATATAAAACCTTTATCCAAGGTTTCTGTCCTTAAAGTCCTGACCACTCCATGATTTTTATTCAAAGTTGTTGGTTGAAAATGTCCTTTTGGGGTGTCCAGGTGCAGGGCTGTTTTTGCAGTGTTATTCCACTGAATTATCATTCATGAAAGGGACTGGAGGTGGTTTTCAGGCTGAAATTTAAAAGTGCCAGAATTACAATAGAGGTTAAAAAGAATTTCTTGTAATACATGTTTAGTTTTGCCAGAGAGTCTATTTCCTTCAGGTTTAATCAAGGTCATTAGAACAATGGCAGGCTTGAATTTATTCATAAATTTTCTGTCTGGAAGCAGAAATTGCTACAAGGTTCTTCACACTGATGTGCAGCACGTGCTGAATACCTGGGCTGACATGTCACAGAGGTTAACTTATTTGTTGCAGTGAGATAAATAAATAACTTTCTGTAAGACCCTGGAAAACTGTGGGTTAGGATTTCTCTTGGGGTGACTTTATGATGTTGTATCCCCTATTGCTGCTCTATGCCCAGACATGATTCCTGTGCTTTTCTGTGTCTTTAAAACTGGGTGTGAGAGAAAGAAAAAAAAAAGCCAGACAAATTTTTCAAAGCAGTTGTGTACTCCAAGGTCACTCTGTCTACTCTCTGGGTGCTTCTGCAGCAGCAAGAGCTGAGGAAAGCACCTTCTGGCTTTTCCCCATCCTTGGCTCCTTTTTCTCGGAAGAGAGAGATGGAGAGTTAAACTCCTTTGTTTCCCTGGGACTTTGGCTTCTTCTTCTTTTCTTCTGGAACATCAAAGCATCCTCCTGGAGGGCTGGAGGGGCCTACACTGAAAAACCCAGCTCCGAAGGGGAGGAGAGAGGACACACCCACAAAGGACTCTGAAAAGTTACCAGCAAGAGGTTTTATTATTTTGCATTATTCTTTTCCTGTGTGTTTATTAAGTAAATAGCTTTTTCCCCTTTCCTCTGAGGAATATTTATTTCCCAAACATGGTGAAGGAAGGGCAGCTGTAACCTGCCTTGTATCAGAGAATGTTCAAATTTGGATGTTTCTTCGAATTTTGTCTCAAAACCGGGGCAGGACTGTAGCTGGCTTGTGGACAACGTGACTGTATTTTGGTGCAAATGAATCTGTCTTTCCATGTTTCATGACCAGTTCACTGATGCACAGGTGCTTCCGTACTGGGAGAATTCTACTTATATCCTGATCGAATGTATGCTTTAAAAATATCTGTAAACCACATTAGTGGCCATCAGTAAGAGTGAATCTCTGTTGAAGGTAGCAGAGAATGGAGAGATGCTGCTCATTAAAGAGTAGTGAAGTAACTGTAATTCAACAAGCAACTGATCAGTCCTACCCATTTAACTCCTAAACTGATTATTTTGTCTGTTCTTAGGGAAAGGACTTTTTAAATGACTAAACAGTTTGGATAGAGTGATGCTGAAATGGGGTATGGAATAAAATGGTCCTTCTTACATGGTCAAGAAGCCAAGTAACAATTTCAAGTGCTCCTGAACCCAATACTCTTCCAAGTTACATTTAGGACTGATGATTAAGCTGCCTTTAACTTTTTAAACTTGAACTGATATTGAGAAGTCTTTAAAAAGATGTTAGAGTAAAACAACGGACTTTCTAATCAATCACACAAAATTATAATATATTGGAAACTTATTATTAATAATGGACTATTATTCTTTATGTATCACATCTTACTATCTAATCTATCTATATTAGTTACTTTTAAAAGGAATAGGGTGATAAATTACTCCATTAAAACAGAGTGAAGAGACTTAAGCTCTTCAATGGGGAAAATTACAAAGGGTATTTTTACAGTGACTTCATGGCTTTGCCAAGCGCATCACATGCTGTTGGATTCCAGGGAGCTGAGGAGAACATGATGCTTCCACCAATGGATTGGCATTGATGTGAACCCTGAGTTGTGGTGCAGGGATGGGCCTTGTGAAGGCCACCTCTGCAGGTGCAGTGTGTGCATTCGGTTTTGCATCTCAACCTGGTGATGATGAAATAGATCAAAAAGCCTTTGGTTTGGCCTCCTGTCAGCTTCCATTGTGTCTCTGGTGCCTTCAGCACGACTGTGGGTTATGGAGACTTCTCTGCTTTGACTAGTGTAGTTGCTGATAAACGGAAAAGAAAGCAACAACCCTTTCCTCAAGTTCTCTTGAGGCTGTGGAGAAAATCTGTAGGAGAACTGGAGTGAAGAACAGCATCAGGATATTTGCATTCCAGTATTTGCTTTGTAATTTGCCCATCTCCATTTCATTTTTTATCACCTTGGGGCAAGTTTTGTAAAACTGATGGAAACAGTCTGCTCCTGTGTGGATTGTTGCTGTGGGCACCCTTTCCCTGACAGGTGTGGATTTATTACACTGTTTCCTCGATGCACTTATTTCCTCCCCTTCAGCATGCTGTGCGAGTCTCTCCTCATGGTCCCTTGGGTACATGCCAGGCTCGAGGAGATGAAAGTAGAGAGATGATCACATATGTGCTTGCATCCATAATGGGTGGAGAAAAAGTCTGAAAAATAGCAGTTTGCTATTTTCCCACAGGCAAGTAAAGAGCAGATTTTGTGGGGCTCAGGGAAAATACTACCTCTCAGATTTCTGACCTCTCAGCTTTTTGACCTTTCAGCTTTTGAGACAGGTTCAGACTCAGGTGGGTGACCTGGACTGGGCAAACTGCTGAGGACATGAGCTCTCTGTTTGAGTTCTCTGGGCTCCTAGTTTGAGTTCTCTGGGCTGGGACAACCATGGTGCTGGGACTGTTGTGTGCAGGGGCACGTTCATCCACGTTCTTTGTTGTTGCAACTTGTTGCAATTAGAATGGCACCTAAAAGATTGACTTGGTGGCATGGGGTGTGCCCTGGTGCATGGTGAGGTGCAGGAGAGCTGCCAGGTGCAGAAAGAGAATTTGGAAACTCAGATGAGTGGGGAGAGAAAATCAAACAAATGAGCAGAATAGGATTCACCTATTTGAATGTTTTAGCTGTGCAGTGCACATAAAAGGGGAAAATCAATTTACTGAAATCCTAAATAAATAACTGATAAAAGAATACATTCTTCTAGAATTGAAAACAAAAAAGGCAGTGGTAAATAAATGATTGTCTGAATGGGTAAAAGTGTAAAAAGCAGCAGTAGCAGAGTTGGAGGCCTAAAGGCACCACATTTTCATATGAAACAAAATATAAAATCGGCATAAATTGTGGATAAAAGCCTACTAGTAAGAGGCCTTTGTTTACTGATGCTCTAAACAGCTCATTTTTCTCCTCATTTTGATTTAAAATAATCTAAAATGGTGAGGAGGGATTTTCTGGGAAAGAAGCACAGTGTGCAGCCTAATCTTCCATCCCACAAACTTTACTGGCATTATCATTAAAAATGCTGGAGTTTTTCTTGGTTTTGAACTCATTTTTCTGAAATTCTTGACAAATGAGCCCAAGTGCATTAATAATGGAACTGGAGTGATTTTCATGTCTGTGGGGAAGCAGGCAGTCTATTTGAATTTTGTGTTTTTATTGTCTTTGACAGCCTCGGTAATGCCCCACTGGCAATAAAAAAGCCTTTGCTTGGGGTTTGCTTTGGCTGGGTTGGGATTTCCCAGTGCACTGCATCATCCCTCTTCCAGCTGGTTCTGTTTTAAACTTCAGCATTGATGGTTGTTGACTTGTGGGGAGCAAGCTGGGAATGAAGGATGGTGCGGGTGCTCTTTGTGTGACCCTCTGCATGGAGATTTCCCATCCACTTCCCAAATACAGTATCCCAGATTAATTCAGCTGTGTTAGTCACAATTGACAGTAGTAAATCCATTGATCTGGGGGCATGTTGGTGGCTTTATCTACTGCCACTGCTGAGTAACTGTGATTCCTCATTGAGGATGCTATTGACTTAAGTTGGATATCCCCAAGGATGCTGCTGCAGCTGTGGGAGCCAGGAGTTGGTACCGTGAGTCCTCCCCAGTGCACTTGTGCTCATTTCATAGAAGAGAACTGTGGAATCATAAAATGGTTTGGGTTGGAATGCACCTTAAAAATCATCCAGTTCCAACCCCCTGCAATATGTTCCAAGGTTTGTGCAGCCTCAACATCATTGGATTTAATACCTGGGCTTACAGATTAAAGCAAGATTTGTTACACACAGTTGTCCTCCTGTGACAGCAGTGTGGTGTGTAGAAGGGCTAGGGTCGTACCTGGACATTGTACCAATAAAGCTGCAGTAGGGTAGATGAAACCCTTCATATGGATAAAGTTAACCTGCCACAGAGGTGGTTTATTCCATTTACTGTTATTGCTCACTGCAGTGTCTGAGCGAGAGCCCATTTGGAGATGTGGCAGGAAATAAACTCATTTCTCTTCTTTTGCTGCCAATTAAATGTGCTGTTCTATATCTTGTGGCTAAGTTAGCTGTGGTTTCCACCGCAACGCTGTTTTGTGGGGAAAAGAAAGACAATAGGAAAAGAAAGTGAGTTTTCTAGGACAAAATGCTTGTTGAGTGGTGATTCGGAATGTTACCCTAACCTCTAATATCATAGTATTGCTAGTAGGAGCTACACTTGGAGATTAAATGCTGCAGCTGTTCTGGATTGAGCCTGTGCTGACAGCATGTAGCACCTTTCTTGCCTCTGAAGTGGAGGTCTCCAAATCTTCCTGAGTGTCACTTTAGAGAGCAGCTCGTTTCAGTACTGCCAGCAGTATCTTGGTATTTGTAGACAGTCATGTCTTAGTTCACTTTTTATTACTAATAGATGTGTTTAATCTACTTTATTTACTTTATTTTTGTCTGATGCTGCTGCATCATGAGATCATACATGCCCATGCCTGGCTCTAAAAGCTTCCTGAGCATGTGGGATGTTGGAATAAGGTGGTCCACAGACCTTCCTCAGCAGGATAAAAAGCTTTTTGCTGGTTTTTTTTTTTTAGCACCTTTTGTCAGCATCTTTGCTTAATCCAGTGCCTCCCTATACATCTTCTGAGGGTTTATGGTGCTTTTGTGGTGCTTCAGCACAGGAAAATGAAGATGGCATTCACATCTCTCCATGCGTGCCAGGGCTGTTGGTGCTGTGCTCTGCTCTCCGAGGTGTGCTGCTGGATCCTTTGGAGGTTGGGTGACTGGAAAGCAGGCACCCTGTCACCCATGGGCTATCACTGAAATCTCTGACAAAACCCCAACTCCCCTTTCCTTCTCCTTTCTGCTGCCAGGAACACCTACAAGTGCTTCAAGGAAAGAAATGGTTCATTTCAATAAAACGTCAGACACTTGGTTTGGTTTAACTGCTTTTCTAGACTTAAAACGCAAAGATGTTTTTAATTTCTTGTGACCAGGAGTTGGCAGCTGTTGAAAGAGCACACAGAAAACATGTGAGCATCCCATGGAAATGGTATAAATCTAGGGCAACTGTTGCATCAGTCAATGTATCTCAAGCAAATGCTTGATATTTTGGGGTTTTATGCAAAATACCTAAAAAAAAGCAAAGTAGTGTTAGTGTTGATGGAAAGTAAAAGATTAAATGGTTAACAGTAACAAAGACATTTTCTCTGAGACAGAAAGTAAAAGTTGTAAAATATATTAATAGGTCCAAATAACATAATTAAGAGTTAGTGCACTATGACCTAGCTTTCCTTTGGACTTTGTTTTCTGGTCCAATGAAGTACTTAATTACTTACCCAGTACAGAAGTTATAAGCATAAAACATTTATTTGTATTTTGTTCTGCAAAATAAAGGGATAGGATATGGCCAGGGGCCTGAAGATTCCAAGTGGTCACAGGTACTACTTGTTATTAGGGCATAAACTGTTTAGTTAAGCCCTCCTGATGACATAGTTTCCAGTTAAACAGGACATTGTGCAAGAGTCATAGACCATTTAATCCTCCATCTTCATAACTGGATAGTTAGGCATCACTAGGATGTGACAGGCAGAGTCTATCCCTAGACAATGACACTGGGAATTAAGCTGTTCTGAATAGTTGTCCATAGGGAGTGATGGAAAATGTAGTCTAAAAACCAGTGACTTCTAGGTCAGGTGAGTTCATTTCAACAGAAATCAGAGGTGTAATACTTTCTCTAAACCCACATAAAGTGCTATAGGGAAGTCTGCAATTCTGCCTACTTTGCTAGGAAAAGCAGAATCTCTTTTTTCCTTTCTTGGCTTTTAAAAATAACTGCTTGATGCAGTACATTTCACCCTCTAGAACAACAAATATCTTGCAGGACAGGTGGAATTTTAAGAGCTTATTTTGCTGGTCCTGCATGTTTGAAACTTCTATTGAAATTAATGGCGACTGCAGTCCTGTAACCATGTTAGGAGAGAACCCTGTGACCTTATAAATGCAGGCAATATTGTGAAGCAGCTACTGCCTTCAGGTGGGGAAGAGCAAACAAAACTGCACTTTATATTAGACATCACTCATTTGTCCTTTCTCTTCTTCTATTGCACTCCAGGTCCTGATCCTATTAGCCACTGTGTCCTTTTGTAATTTACCAAAGTAATGCTTGGCACGGGGATCCAGGAGGTGATTTCCTGCAGTGCCTCCATCAGCATCACTCTTGTAACAGAGCCAGAGTCTATGAACAGTCAAGCTGGGGCAAGTTCTTGCAGTTCCAGTGCATGCCAGAGTCTGGTTTATTTGCTGGCTCAGATATAAATCTGTTTTCATTGGCCTCTTTCTCTTTCTCCAGCCCTGGTGAGCAAATGGATGATATTTGAGGAAGCAGTATATGCTGGGGGTGGGCAGAGGGCAGGGAACTGGATAAATAGCCGTATAATTAATCTCTGGTTCTTCACAATTATTCTCCGCTTATCTGTTACCGTGGTTAATTGAGTTTTTGCCCAAATATGACCTCTCCTTCTAATTCCCACATGAATAATTTTCAGAATGACTGCACAACTTCATTCCCTACAGTTTCCAATGTGTGTTTAAAAGATGTTGGATCAGAATGGCGAAGATGAGTGTTTCCTGAAGGCATCCCATTAGTGCCTGCTCATTGGGATTGTATGGTTTTCAGAAACTCAGGTGTTTCTTGACTTTTGCTATATTATGATTTTTTTTAAATCCAATTCAGTACATGCTTATTAAAAGACAGTTACTCAGACTGTCAAGTCACCTACCTGCTCTTGAAAACATCCCTGTGTTTTTTTTCCAAAACCACAGTTTTGGAAGTGTGTTGAAATTTCCATAAGACTTAAATATTTGGTGTTCTGTTTACTATTGGCAGTGGAAAGTTTTGCATCACTGTAAATTTGGAGACTGTAGATTTGGACATTTTGTCTTTTCCAGGGCCTACTCTTCCTTCCATCAACTTTTTTAAAATGCATATTATGTGTTTTAAAATGAATATTAGGTGTTTTTCCTCCTAAATGCATTTTAATCCATATGTTAGAGCAAGGTATACATCTTCTGAAAAAATAGAACATTTTGGTTTCTTTAAAAATATTTGAGCAACAAAAGTGCTTGAGTTCTACTTTTTTTTCTTTAGTAGGAAACAAGCAGGTTTCCCTCCTCCCTTCCCACCCTACCCATAGAGAAATCAAAGGTGGTATGGAGTGAGTAGACCTTCCCCAGCCACCACAGAAAGTTGGATTAGATTCCTCTTCCCAAAACCTTCCCTGCTCTGCCTTCATTACAGGCAATATTTCTGGAAAACAAAAGAGTCAACATGTTTAGAGTTCAAGTTCAAAACACCTGAAAAAAGACAACTCAGATAGAAATTCTGATTTGTTTCCTTCCACGTGCCCCTTCAATCACCATGTGTCAAAGATGTTGTTGCTGGAGCAGCTCTCCTCTTCCCAGCCACTGAGAAGGGATGTTGAATCTCACTGTAGCACTAATTACTGAAAATGTCTTGGTGTCCTTTAGCTGAATCTTCAAAGGGTGAAACTATTATTATAGCAAAATATCATATCCCATGAAATATTGCAACTGAGTGTGCAAGGCCATGGATCAGGAAGATTGCCTGAATTAACTCGACTCACTGATGAATGAGAAGGGTAATAACTTCTCAGAAGAGCCATAGGAGGCAGGTAGCAGCTTGATTAGCAGTGATATATCATGGGTAAGGCTCTAGGGAAACACAGATCCAGAAAAAATGTCAAAGTTTGACTCCTTCATGAGGCTGTGCTCTGGGGAAGCAACTGGCAGGGGAGGTAGGGGAGATGGAAAGCAAGTAAAGGGTTTGCTGGATGCCCAGGTAAGAGACATGTGGCTGTAGGAGCAACCTGCATCTGGAAAAGGAAGAATTGGAGAACAGGATGAATTTCCTATTCTCTGTAGATCATGGTAAAATCTATGTCCTGGGGATAATTTATTATGAAATACAAGGCAGTGACAATCCCTCTAAAAAAGAAATCTTGGCTTTCCTTTATCTTACTCAAAGGTAAATCCAGGTCTCCACAGAAATCAGTGAAGTTTATTTTGATTTACTGAGTTTAAATGAAAGGATTATGCCAAAGGGTCCAGAGTCTTTAAGCCACTGTACTTTATTGAAACCCATGAGGCAGCATTACATTATACCAGCTAAGGACGTGTCCTTGATATATTTTGTTTCTGAGATGCAAATACAAAATCTCCTAATAGGGACAGATATTTCAAGATCCTTCTCCATCTCCTGCTTTAAGTTGTATTTCTCTCCTAATTACTTAGTTCTAAATAGTCCAGAAAAGAAATTCAGCTTTCAATTGCTGGGTTTGGATTTATTTATGCTAATTTCTATTGATGACATGATTACAGCAGCTGGGATTCTGAAGACACTGTAACATGGATTAACTTTAATAATCTGATAGCAGTATTTAATATTATTTGTTAATTCATTGTTTCCTTTTTCTGTTATGCTTTAAAATACAGCTTTATGTTGTTTTATTTTATTTTTAAATCTAGTAAAATCTCAAGACTGTTGGAGTTAGTTTTTTCTATTATCTTATACTGCCAGGCACTCTTGTCCATTGAAGTTGACAGGAAGCTTTTGATAGATGTTGGATGCCTCAGTTGGCACATTGGCTACCTCCTGCCCCGTGATGGCCAGAGGGTGCTCTGAGCACAGGTGTCCAGCCAGGTGGACCACACCAACCCATGCTCTGCAGAGACCTGGGGATGTCAAACTTGCCAACTGTAGTCAAAACCACAACATTCTCTTGTCCTTCTCCAGTGTGCATTAATGGTCTTTTCATTTTATATTGTGATGTTTCTTCTGGGAGGTGGGAATAAACCTGGGGTAGCAAGGGAGAAGGTATGAAACCTGTGGTGTCTCTGATCCCAAGGGGTTTGGGGGGTGGGAACCCCAAGAACCCTCTGAGTTAGAAGAAGCCTCCCAGGCTCTCTGATCTGTGCCTATGACTTTCCTGGTCTTCCTGCCTCAGCTCAAACTGAGCATGTTCTGAAGCACTCCTGAATGTTGTGTGTTGCAGGTTCACAGCACCACTGTTCAGGGCTGATTTTTCCCAGTTGCATCTCTGGACTAGGAAAAATCACATGGTTCTTTAATAGCCAAAACCTAAAAAGCAGGGGAGAGAATAAAGCAAGTCTCTTGAAAAAGTGCTTGTAAGTACAGGCAACCTGCAGAGTAAAGTCAACAGGTCCCTCCACTACTGAAAGCACAAGAATTTCCTGTGGCGGGGTGAGAGCTCCGCTGCTTAAATGCTGGTTCAGTGCTTGTCCCCTTGTGCATCTCCAGCAGATGCATCTTTAACAGCTTCTGATCAGGCAAGAGGTTACAAACTCTCTTTTGCTGCTTTCTTTGTCTCAATGCATTAACCAGTTCACCAACACTTATTATCAAGATTTTCCCTGAAACACAGACAATTTAGCTTTCTTTTGTGACAACAGAATTTCCAGATTAATAAAAACTCTGCTTCTTCCTTATGTAAAATCTTGTAATATGGAAAGCCACTGTACTATCATAATTTTTATGAAAAAAAACTGTTATCTCAGTGTCCTGCCTCTGCTTGCAACACTAGAAGTCAATGCTGAAGAGACAGCATTCACTCAGTGCTCCTGGGTGTCCAGGTCCTCATGCAGTGGAGTCACTGAAAACAGGAGAAATTCCTATGGTCATGGCTCATGTAGCTGTGGTAGCAGATATTCCAGAAGGTGCTGCTCTGCTTTATCTCACTTGAGATCTGTAAGTAGCCTGTGCAATTATAAGACAGAAGATGAAACAGCTGTCAGTAGTGCAGAGCACCAGCCTTCTGCAAGGCACTTGGAGTTAAGAAAGTAAAGAAGCATCTCTCCAGGGTTTAATTTTCAAAATGAGATGAGCATTGGGAAGGTTATGCAAGAGGAAGCTGATATATAGCTGAGTGTGCAAGGATTGAAAAAAAGAAAAATAAATAAGACTATTGCGCCTATCACTTTGAGGATTTCAGACAGCCCTAGAAAAATTCTGGACAATATTAAGGAACGTGTTGCGTGTTGCATTTGATTTTCTACCATGTAAAAAGCTTTTTAGATCCAGAAGATTTCTTATGGTAGAAATGTAACTTTGCCCTGATTAAGTTCTTATTTCTCAAGTTCTTAAAAAAATGTTGTATAGTTAAAATGATTTTAGAGATTATAATAATGAGGTTTAGATCCTTTTCCAGTTTATAGATAAAATACCATATTAAATGTAAGCAGTATTATGTTTCGTTATGCAGTTCTGGATAGCTCTCACTCAAAGATAAATCAAAGTAGACTAAAGAGGAGTATATTATGGCACTGCAGAATAAAGTGCTGCTTCTCAGTTGCATTCTAATTAATAGTGTCAAAATAAATGATTACATTTAAATTATCCAGTAGCAGGTCTGCTACCCCCATCCCAATATAACAAAGTAAATACTAGAAGTGTAAGAGATGAATCCAACAGCATCCTCCTGCTGTGTCATTAGCCTTCTCCCAATTGCTGAGATATTTGCAAGTGTTGCTCCGTGTCTACAATACACAGGAGGGAAAACAAGGATGCTTTTAGTCTGAGGGCTGCAGCAGGAAAGGTCATGAGTTGTCCTTCCAGGGGAGAAGCAGGGAAGTCACTAGGTAGGGATTTCATTCCATTGTCTCCAAACCAGACCTCTGCAGGGTCAAGGCAGACTCCCCCATCCCGCATGCAGCTTGCTGGCTCCTTAACACAGTCCTCAGTGATTCCAAAGGAAGGGGGACCTGGAATGATTCTGGGTTATGCCTACATTCAATTAGGATCTCTGTTGTGAACAATACACTCGATTTTTACTGCTGTACGTGAGTGGAAGCTCTGGGCAGTGGCAGGGGTGTGGGGTGGCAGTGCCTGTCTCAGGGGAGTAGTGAGCAGGGAGCCCATCACAGGCACACATTCAAAGTGAACATGGTGCTCAAAGTGCGCCTTTGTGGGCAGAGCTTGCCCAGCTGGAAAGAGGATTTTGGTTAGATGTCTAGAGCCCTGGTTTGAGGAGACCAGCCTGTGCTTTGTTTGTATTTTTAGTCTTTTGAGGAGTTCAGAAAGAGCACCCGGTAAACTGCAGAGGAAGAAAAATAATCTGAATTATAAGTCAGTAACATCATTTTAAGGTGACAACTTGTAAATTTTTTTTCTTTAATTTTGACTTCTCGTCCACCACAATAATCCAAAAACATTAGAAATATTGTTTACTTAAACCAACCACTGTGCTAAAGAGGAACTAATTCTCTGGTGAAGGGTTCTGACACAGCTAAATCTGCAGTGAGAATTGCCAGGTCCTTGCACTGTGAAATAAGTGGAGAGAGCAGAGGTGAGGCTCTCCTGCCTGACATTCTGCTGGGGAGTCCCATGGCTAGGGAGATCATGAGCCTCCCAGGTGGTCCAGGTGTGGCAGGGGTGATCTCCTTTGCATCTCGAGCTTGACACTGGAGAAAAATGCATTGATCTGGTTTCAATTACATGTGTGGAATGTAGAAGTAGATGATATTCTATGAAAATTCAATAAACCTTGAGAACAGCAGCAGGGCTGATATCTGTAATTTAAAATAATGGATATCAAGAAATTGTTTCTCATTTATCTTTACTGCTGAGTTTCAGAAGCACCAAAGAGACTTCATTAGGCTTTTTTTTTTTTTAATAGCTTCATTTATCTCAATCAATGATGGGTTCTAGAGGTGGCTGACTATTATGTTTAATAATACACCAGATAAAAAAAAAATCCCCGTCCTTTCACATTTTTTGACATATGTTGAAGGAATATATGAAATCTCTTCTCAGTGGGAGATAGAATTAGTTTGGGTTTTTTTAAAAAAATGCATTTCATTATGCAAGATAAATGTGGTTTTTGTTGCACAATAGGATCTGTAGGCAGAATATTTAAATCTTTGTTTTACACAGATTGAAGTTTCATTAAAAAAATACCTTAAACCTGAGATTCCAAACTAAATACTGTGACCAAAAGACAACTTGATTCAATCCTGTGAATGCCACTCCTGAAAAGCCTTTTCAAGAGGCACAGTGTAGCCTGGACCTTTGGATAGAAATTTTAGGGAAATCTGAAAATTGGATGTAGCTGGTTTTAATCTCCCTGTGAGCACCTCGTGTTTAAAGAACAGGGGTCCATTATTACCCCTAGACTGTGTAACCCGAGAGTTGGACCTGCTCAGCTCCCTGCAGTCCCATTCTCATTCTCCTCCCCTGGGCCCTTCTCCAGAAAAAAAGCTTTTCTTTGACAAACTTCTATTTGGGTTCTGTGTTTTGGTGTCACAGAGTGGCAGAGTCTCTGCAGGTACAAACCTGCTCTGGCTTCTCCTGGGCTCTTTCAGCCTCTTGTTCTGTCTGGACTTGATAAAAATTTAAATGGATTTTGCAGCTTCTCCTCTCTGAGGTTTGGCACCACTTAGGAAGTGTTCCTGGGGGATTAAACTGGCATTTGATCTTAAGTGTCTTTCAAAAATATGAAAAACTCTCGAGAAGTGATTTTTCACGGGTTTCCAAAGGCAGGTGGTTTGTAGCATCTGACCAAAGGAACATCATGTTGGGGAACAAAGTGAGGTACAAACGGAGTTCATCTAATGCAAAGGAGTAAAGAAAAATTGTGACAAGGAAATGAAGAAACCAAACAGATAGTACTACTGTGGGCTCACAGCCAATGCTACCACCCCAAGTGCTGTTCCCTGGGCTTAGAGGAATTAAAAGGGGTGAGATTTAAATAATTTTAAAAAGTGGATTCTAAAGAAAAATAATGAACCTGATGCCATACACAGGTGGCAAGATTGCTGTTCACATCTGTAACAGTGAGGATTCAAAGCGAACAGGTATTCTGACTGAATCAGGTTTTCTTTTGTTAAATATAATGTTAGCCTGCTCATGCATTGTCTGCTCCAAAGGCTACCATACAAACAGCCTAAAACCCAAGAGCTTCTGTAAAAAGGGTTTCAAAAAGGTATTGTCCTTCAGAGTTTGTAAAAAGGAGATTTTACCTAGTGAATTTGAATGCTTGGAGTCTTTCAGACATTCCTCAGTTCACGAATATGAGGAACCTGGTAAGCTCCATTTGTGATCTAAACTTATCTTGTTAGGGTTTGGTGGGGAAGAAAGGCTGGGTTTGGAAATGTAGAGCCAACAGGGAATGGCTTAGTGGTATAAGCTCTGTTTTAAAATAACTCATATGACATGATAGTGACAGGGAAATAGTTCTGTATACAAGCACCAGATGCAAAACACGTCTTTATTTAACTTTGATAAATTGTAGCTGAAATGCAGAGGAGCTGTGTAATTACAAAGAGGAAAAAAATTAATATCTTAAGAGAACTTTTGGAATAACTTCCTTTGAAGGGTTGGGCTCGCAATTTCCACGCTCCAGAAGCAGGCTTTTTTCCTTTTGCTGCAATATCTGAGATTGGGACCAATGTTTGAACCCCAAGAACATCAATTTGTTAATTCAGATCTTGTGGATAATTTCTATTTGATTTTCTGATTTAATGGCCATGTTTCCAAAGGATAAAGGATGGGGAAAAAGAATAACTAAAAAGCATAAATGGAAAGAAGACCTCTGACTTTCATTGGCATACAGGGGAATAGGGAAATTTGGTCTGTTGCTGCATGGATGCAGTTATCCCAGCTTTGTATCATCAGTGGAGGATGAGGTTGGGTGATATTAACCCATAACCATATCTCAGGGTAATTTGAGTATGTCAAGGAGGTTGTAGAAGTAGGTAAGTAGGTGGAGTAGGTGATTGATAGCGAGTTTGTGGAAAGTAATGCTGTTGATTCTGGTTAGGATAAATACAAGTGTGGTGATGGTTAAATAAACGAGATCAAAAATAGGTTTTAAAGAGTTGGCCATGTGCCTTGAGGCTTCTTGCATCACATCCTTAAATATCAGCAAACCCAGTGCAATGAGGGCAGAGAGGTTTAAGCTGGTATACAAATAATATTAAATCAGACAGGAAGTGTGTAAAATGGGGATCTTTGGAAGTGTTGCTCTATTATCTGGTGCAAATGTTAAGGCTGGCAGTTTATCTTTACATTAAGAGGCTCCTGACTAATTTAGGAGTTCTGGCAAGGATTATACTGCAACACTGGAAGCAGGGAGAGAGCAGTTGATGGGATGGCTGTTAATGAGTTTACTGAAGTGCAGAATTGAGGCAGATGTGCTGATCTGAAAGGTCCCATCAAACACTAGCTCAGTTAACATGCAGCGATTAAGTTATCCAGGTAAGTGCAGTAGATTAGACCCCTCTCATAATTCACACCAGCAGTTTACCTGAAATGGAATAGACACAATCTTTGTTTGGAAGTTACAGCTTATTGATTCAAACACAATATTTCTTCTAAGTTGTTCTATTCTTAACATAAATAAATGGTAAGTCCTGGGAATAATTTTAAAGAGATCTAAGCTGCAGTGTTTTCTATCAGAGTTTATTTTCTTTCAACTCACTCCTAAGAAAAATTACATTGTTTTTGGTTATGTGGTTTTTTTCATCTTCTTATTGCAGCTTGAACATGGATCTGCACTGACAGTGTTTTTAGCACTCTGTGGAATATTGTGCACAACTAGAGGTTTTCCCAGCATATATTGTGGAATTGTGTAATTTAACTTCCTGGGTTTAAAATGAATTCTTATAGTGTGTTAAAAATGGACAACTGGTCTTCAGGTAGATGGTTCAAGGGACTCTTGAAACACCAGAAGTCAGGGCCAAGCTCTTCTTCCAGAGACAAAGCTTCCATTGATTCATTGGGAAGGCCAGAAAAAAATGATGTCGGTAGTTGTAAAGTTAATGCATTTCTATAGGCACTTAAAAATAGACTCTACATTCACACTGGATTTCTCAGGCTTCTGGTCCTTCAAGATCCTATTCACTCTCTTTGCTGAGTGCTTCTGAGAAATACTGTTTCCAAAGGTTACAGATGCCCCTGGGATCAATAATTCTGGCACAAGGAATAAGTAAATCTCAACTTTCCAACACATTGGACTATAAATCTCAACTTTCCAACACATTGGGCTATAGGTTTCTGTGCCCGAGCAGGATGTGACTGATCGCTGGGTTTGCTGAAGGTTGTGTGCTCATACAAGGTTACTTTGGAGCTGGTGACAAGGGGATTTGCTTAATCACAAGCCCCCAGAAACAAGGGGGAGGTTCTTTGTGGTGCCCGTGGGAAACAAGGGTTCTCAGATGTGAGTAGTGTGCACTTGAGCCCATAGGGGCTGTTTGTCAGAAGGGCTGCCCCTGGGCTCTGGGTAGGCAACTCCATAGGAAAAATTATGGAAGCAGACTGGTAGATTAAATATTTCCCCTGTGCTGTTGGTCCCTGGTGGGTCCTGTAAAGCTGGAGAGATGTCTGGCAAGTGGAGTCCTCTCAAGGGCAAAGCCATGAAACCAGGCAATGTGCAGTTATTTTCCTTCATGTTTACAGTGGAATTCTGTTTCCAGAAGTGAGCAGTGAGTGAGCAGTCAGTGAGCAAGAGACACTACATTAGCTACTGTCACATCTAATAAACTGATCATTAATCATCACTCATTGTCTGTTTTCAAAACATGCTCACTGTGTATTTGGACATACCTAGCTAATGCTTCTTGATACAGTTGTATGGGAGATCTAAGCTTGTCACTTGAACTTGTAAAGTGCTTCTATTAAATTTGTCTCTTCATGTTAGCGCTTTTAAGGACTGGTTGGGAATTTCCATGAAAATGTCAAGCAAAATACTTTTTTAAACTAAACCTGCAGAACTGAATCAAGGCTCTGACAATGTACCAGGCTGTCTCACCTGGTTCCTATATGATGTTGTGTTTCAAATGCTCTTCTACCCTTCCTGGTGAGGAAACCTGTCCTACAGTGCCTCATAGCCCTACCAAAACTTCTACAATCACATTTGGCCAATTCTGGACCACTATCCACAAAACATTTTTTTTTGTTTTTACTCTTACTATCTACACATGCATTCTGAAGGCATATCCAGGTACCTTATTAAGACATTTTCAGATTAGATTTTTTTTTAACCCCATAAAAAGATTGGAAAAGGTCCAAAATTCAGCATTTCTTTTGTTTGAAATAGATGGCCCATTCCTCCCTGTTACAGATCACCTTTTCTGTCTTCAGGACACGCAGGCCCTACACTTCCTCTTACACTACAGTGGGTGGTTTTTGAGCAAGATATTACACTGAGCTCCCCCTGTGCTTGATCTTGCCTAAGTCTTCTGATGAATTTGTATTTTTATAGCTCATTCTGCCTAATTTATATTAAATATATTATTCCTTTTGAATGATATTTATGATTTTGAAAATGAAATTCACAGTAGAGTAGTCACGACTCTCCAGCTCCCCACCCCAGAGCTGTGTCTCAGAGAGGTTCGAGGTGCAGGAACAGACAATCTATTCCAAGGAAAGAGGGCGTATTTTAAGACTTGTTGTAACTCATCTGTGGCTCTGTCAGAACATCCATCTCTGTTGAGTTTTTTTCTCTGTCTGCATTAGCAATGGGACTTCATCTAAAATAATAGGCTTGAAAGCTCTCTATATGAATCCTGCTGGTATAAAATTTCTCCTTTTCCCCATAGGAATTTTCCTTGTTGGTTTTCTTTGAGATTATTCTAATACATTTGAATTATTTTCTCTTCTTAATTTTATAAGATTCCTCCTATGTGAATAAGTTTTAACGCTAAGGCTGCAGCCATTCATACCAACTGTAAATTCCAAGGATGCTCAAGAGAAAAGAGGAGCTGTTCTCTGAAGGAGGATTCCACTCAATTTTCTTCTTGTTATGTTTGTGTCATGTGCAGTGGGGCTGATTTCAGCTGTCTATGCATCATTTTGTAGTTAGAATAGAAGGGATTTTTAATACTTCTATTACTAAGAGATTTTTGTGGCACTCATTAGTACAGAAGAAGGCTAACCTGGAGCACAGTAACTGGAGTTTGGACCTTCCTTCCACTCATGTTGGTGTGAAATTTGTTTTGGTTTCAGTAGGCTTTAGAGGCAAAATTGAAACGGATCTTCTTGCTGCAGACAATTTTCTTTAAGGAATCTATTCTTGAGCAGTTCTCCTGCCTGCAGGTCTAAAGGGCTGGTGGTACATGTCCTATTCTGCTAATTAAACAAGAATAAAAGCATGGTTTTGTGGTATTGTTAAAATAATACCTGCAGGATGCTCTAAGGACGGAAGGGTTCAGGCTGCTCCTGGCAAGAAGGTCTATGCACAAAGCAGTGTGAACTTATTTATGCCACCAGCAGCCTGGGAATTTTAGGGGATAACATTAGAATAATTTCTGTTGCTGATTTTTCTGTGGCTTTCCTGGTTTGGGACACTTTCCAGTGGTTCTATACAGACAACATAATGTATTGATGATGCAAAATTGGCTTCTCAGAGATGGTAAGGTATCTCAGAGATGGTTAAAAATGGCCTTTCAATCAGAGACATCTTTGTTCTCCACCATTTGGAGAATGCTGCAATGCTTGTTTGCAACTTGATCTGTTTATCTGCTCTTTTCTGGCACTGAGCTACGTAACTTTCAGTAGATTTAAGATATGAGGTTTAGCTAGATTATAGATTGTTTAGTTTTGTATCTACATACAAAGACAACCACAATTCATCAAAGGCCTTTGTGATTGTTCCTAAATGTTTTATTGTGTTTGAAAGGAGGCATGTATCTGCATTCTGTTTGAGTTATTTAGACACTTCTGAAAAGTTTCTGTTGTCCAGTAATTCAAATAACTCTGATTTGATAACCCAAGAAACACCTGGGTGATCCTGGCTCCCAAGGGTCATGGCTGCAGTGGGATGCAGCCACATTCAGTGAGGTCCATTGAACTCTTCCAGAACTAAAAGGAAAGGAGAAGAAAAGCATGGGGAAGAGAATTAAAACCTAAAAATGTTAACTTTATCAGTACAGAAGTTCCTAAAAGTACTGCTTCAATATGAGGTGGGACAAAGAGAAAATAAAAAACCAGAAGAGATTGCAGGTTTGTTGCTACTTTTTGGAATCGGCTGGGATTAGTCACTGTCCTCCATGTGTTCTCCTCCAGATGTTTGCTCAATTTTTACTGGGCCATCAAATAGCTATATTTTCACATTTCACCTCAGGCTTCCTGGGAATCCACATCTCTCCATGCCTTAAAGGTCACAATCTCCACAGCTCAGTAGGGCTGATTTTGTTACACAGATTCCTACTCCATTAACACAGTCCATAGGTTATTTCTAATCCACACAGCTGATTTATTTAATCCTTGTAGATGCCATTTGTTACACATTATTCTCGGCATTTATTCACAGCACAAACAGATGGTCAACGAAACCAATTAACCTTTCCCAAGCTCCCTTTCAGGCTTTCCACTTTTTTTTGAGTCTATGGACAAATGAACAAAAAACTATCAGGAGACTTCATGCCAGAGTGTGATGAATAGGAAGGCAGACTGGCACATGTGCTGTGCTTAAATAAACCTTGTCCTCCCCTGGGCTGGAGTGCTGGAGGGAGGACTATTGCTGACAGAACAGGTAGAAGAAATGAGCTGCCAAAAGGTGAAGTAACCCAAGTCTGTCTGTCTTCTTGTTAAATAGTTTGGAGGATAGGGAGAGTCAACAGCTTAACCTCATTGCTCTTTCCTCCATTTGTTTTTGGTTTGTTTGGTTTGTTGTTTTTTTTTTTTTTTAAATAAGGTTTTTGAGATATGAGGAATGTGTATTTGTGAAATGATAAGTTTTGTTAAAAACAGTGCTCTCAATCATCGAAGCCTTCACTAAGTGCCTTGAGAAAATAAAAAAGAATAAATCTGTTTTATTAGGAATAAATGTAATATATGAGTAATTAGAAACTGCATCCTGCCCTTCGCTGATAAACTGGAAGGCAGACCATGTAAATTTGGAACAGTATTTATTGCTAACTTTTATGACAAAACTATAAATAAGTATTGAGGTGCATCCTATCTCAATCTGTTTATCTGTGTAATAAAACCACAACCTCATTTGTGTTGTACGAAATATCCTTTGATTGTTTCATGGCTGATTAGTTTATTACCAGAGCACGTGGTCTGTTGCACACATCTCTGTTGTCCTTTTATCAAATCCTGAAGAAAATGTGCTGGAAGGCCTTGGCAGGGTATGATAGGGCTGTGTCAGGGCTCAGAGCGGGATTTGGGGCAGTTTATTTTGTCTCCACAGGGTTTTCTAATCCTCTCTAGCAGATACTACCTTGTGTAGAGAGGGACAATTTTTTTTGTTCATAAAAGCTCTGCCTGTTTGTGTAATGACCACATCATTGCTTCTTACTGCCTAATCATGGAACCATGGAATGGTCTGGGTTGGAAGGGACCTTAAAAATCATCTCATTCAAACCTGCCATGGAGGCAGGCTTCTCCAGGCCACATCCAACCTGTTCTTGGATGCTTCCAGGGATGAGGCAGCTGCAGCTTCTCTGGACAACCTGTGCCAGGGCTCACCACCCTCACAGGGAAGAATTTCTTCCTAATATCTAGTATAACCCTCCCTTTATCAGTTTGAAGCCATTCCCCCTTGTCCTGTGACTCCAGACCCTTGTCTCCTTTGAATACCTGGAACCTCTTGGAAAAGTTTACTTAGGTTCTGAGGTGATGACTCTGTCAGCAAAAGACACACTTGGCATTTTTTTTGTCATTTTCTTAGGTTGTCAGGGCTATTTCAGCTAAGAAATGGAAATCCTCTCTTTATTGTGTGTGCCAAAATGTGTGACTTACCTGACTTTGGGTATCTTCGCAAAAGAATGCAGGCTTTGCTATTGATCCAGTCCCCTGCTCACTCTGATTATGCCCTGGTAGCAGTCAAGGGACTGTGGACTCTAATTACTCCTTTGGGTTAATCCTTATCTCAGATTAGTCCTGAGCCAAGATCAGGAGCCTGGGGCTGTACCTGCTCTGCATCACAGCAGGCACTGAAGTTTGACTTCTGTGGGAGGTGGGAAGTTGTGTTTTTCCCCTTTCTTTCTTGCTGTGTTAAAATGCTGGATTTGCACATGGACAGCTGATACAGATACTCCCTTTTCCCTCCAGCCCCTTGCTTTGATGCCTGTGTGTGGTGGTGCTCCATGGCTGGGGTTCTGCCTGCAGCAGGCTGGTGCCAGGAGGCTGGATCCCCCTCTCCTGAAATGCAAGGAATGATAATTCAAGTGAAAACTCCTCATTGTGGGTCTCTCTCAAGTTATGGCAGGAAAGAAGTAAAGATTACAGCAGAAGTGAGTCTATTCTGCGAAACTGAGTCTGATCTCTTCTGTTTTATAGATTTCACTCTTAAGGAAAAGAAAAAGAATAAAAAAAATAAAAATTCCTAGATTTTCAAGTGGGCTCAGGGCTGTCATGGTCAGATTGGATATTATCATTGGATAATATGTGGAAAGAATCTCCATAACAGAAGCAAATATTTGAGGACTCTGTGTCCTGTACCTTTGAACTCTGTAATGCTGAGCACGTCTCCTGGGTGGGCAGCTTCTGCCAGCAGAGCTGAAGCCAGCCACAGAAGTTTTACTGCAGACCCCCATGCCCCTGAGAAGGCACTTTCCTTTCCTGGGTGTTTCAAAAATTGGCAGTTTCTGAATTGAAGGTTATTACAATTTTAATATCCTGCTCTGCTTATACGTTCAGACAGTCCCATAGTTTTTCACAAATACGAAAATTATTGTCTGAGAATGAATTCTTAAAATCCCATTATCATACATAGTAAAAATGGATGAAAAAATCCTATCTAGGGCAGCGGTGGCTGATGATACCTGTAAAATAAGCTATAAACTCCTGGAGCCCCTGTGACCAGAGGGGCACAGCAGGTTTGAAGTCTCCATCCTCATCTTCCCAAAGTGTGGGAATGCTGCATGAGTACATCAGGAGAAGTGTTGGTCTCACCTCCATCTGCCCATCACTGTCATTGCAGCCCCAGGACACACCAGGCTGAGCTCAGGATCTGCCCCCTGCCCTTATGCCAGCTGTGGCTGGGGATCTGTAGTTATGTCACAGTACCTGGAGGGTAATTGGCTTATAAGAACAGGAGAGATGGTGGTGGTCTGATGGGGCTCTGAGTAGGGTGTTTCTCTGGTCTTACTATATTATACCTTATTATTTTATGAGATATTATATTATTATATGAGAGCTCACGAGCATTTACAGGAAAGACTTGTGAGCAGCAGAAATGCTGGTTTGAGTTACACTTGATATTGTTAATGTTTTGCATATAAAAGCCTCAGCTATGGCAGTTTTTTACCTATTTAATTTTTTTATTATTTTATTTTTGACAGTCATTGAGTTGGCCTGGCAGTGGGATACCCTACTTTGAGTGTTTCACATGAAATTCCCATGTTTTATGAGGGTAGAAGGGAAAAGACTTGCCTATGTGCTTGCTTTGTAAACCAGGAATCATACTCCCTCTCTTTCAAATAAAGGGCATTTATGACTGATAATATATTTAATTCCCCAAACCTTAGAATCAGAGGCTTTGGTGTAATTTTGAACTTGACATTCTCTGATTAAAATTTAAAATTTAATAGAGCTCTGTATGTGTCCAGCTACAGGGAAAGTAGTATCCAGCTTCAAGCTGGTTGCTCCATCTGTTAAAACCTCTGTGTGACTCCGGGGCTGTTCAGGAGCTAACAGAGAACTTGGTGAGATGGGGTGTTTTGGAGAAGGAGGTACCAATCCTCTCCCTATTGGGAGATTTTTTTCCTGCCTCTTTTGGGGAGAAGCTGCTCTTTGCTTGAAACATCTCATGGGCATCATCCTCACTGGGGTCAACATCATGACAGGCTGTGCCTGCAAAGGAGAGCAAGAAAAGCTCTCAATGAGCTGCTGCTTTGACAGAAATTCTTTAAGGCAAAGTTATTTTGAATTTACTTTTCTTTAATACCTTGTCTGTCTCTGGTTCAGAGGAAGCTGAATAGCAGTAATGTTTATTTGCTGTCCCTTTGCTGGTTCTCTCCCTTGTTTTTATTGTTATTTGTATGGTAAATGCCACAGTTCAGGCAGCTGCAAAGCAACAGTCTTGTTCAAAGTGTGTGTCAAGGGTATTTTCAACGCCTCTTCAATAAAATCAAATAACTGGTGAATATTTATCTTTTAACTCCCATTTAAATTGTACATCAGAGCATAATGGAAGCTGACTAGGATTTTGTCTGGCGGAGAAGAACTTCTTATGATGGTTTATGTCTTTATGACTTTTCTGAAAAAAAAAGATGTAACTGATTCTCTAAGTTGGCTTTTAGAGTCTGTGTCTTTTGAATTTGAGAAAGAGTTAAGTTTGTGGTCTATCCACAGGTGAAAATATGATATTTGTTGCAACTATGCATTATCTGGCTTGGTGCTTCATCTCCATGGATGGGAAACAACTCACAGTTTTCCGACTG
Source organism: Erpornis zantholeuca (assembly GCA_013400515.1). NCBI lineage: Eukaryota > Metazoa > Chordata > Aves > Passeriformes > Timaliidae > Erpornis > Erpornis zantholeuca. The sequence goes on along the minus strand of VZTN01006700.1, from coordinate 31,875 downwards.
GAAGCTGCCCTGCATCACCTACATGACACAGGCAAAGGCTTTGTCAGTCAGGACTTTTGGGGGAGTTTGTGAAAGATAAAATTTGCCTCTTCATGAGCAGCTTCATTACTGAGTTAAATTTTACTGGGCTAATTCCACTTTTCCTTTTAGAGGATCTTTGCAGAATATGTACTGTAAAAGTACTTGAAAGCTTCTGAGCACAAAGACAATTTGCCTTCATGTTCCTCTCTCTCCTACAGGAAAACCCCCCCTAATCCTAAAAAGACAAAAAACTCCACAAAAATGTCCTTCTGTCCTCTGTTTCCTTCTAAGGATGGTTGTCCCCATCCTCAGCAGCCAGATAACCTGAGCAGTGCTTGCAGAGCTAGAAGATAATGTGCTAATGCTAGAAAAGCTCTGTAAGTAGAAAAAAAAAATCTATAAGTAACCCCAAGTTTAGCCTCAGACAGTAAATTTCTTAATTCCCTTCATGAATAGTTCCTTGTAGGAGTTAATTACATTTTTAAAGCAATGATTGATTATCCTGATGTGGTTGAAATCACTGCAATTAAATGTGAGAGCCTAGAGAACAGTAAGAACAGTATTAATATGCAAAATACTCAAACTATTTTTTCCAGCTCCTTCCTGAAATGTTTCCACACCTACTTGTGCTTAGCTCCTTTTCTTTAACAGTTAGGAAAGTTAGTAATTACAAGTTTACTTGACCAACACAGCCACTGTTTATACGGTATTGTGAAAGATTTCACAATTGATATATTTTTGCTTGCATTTTGTGTTTTAGATTAAATCTGAACAGCATAAATTAAGTATTTTAGTGGCTTTATAGCAAACTACCCTTTCCTCTATAGTTTTTCCCACTTGGATTTGTGGGTTTTTAGCCATTGATTGTTGGGAAAAACAGTATTTCAGGAAGTAACTCCTTAAATTGAGAGTTAGGTGTCTTGATTCTCCCTGTTTTAAAACAGGTTTCAGTAGCTTTAAGGAAAATTCTTCTGAACATTCCTCTTGATTCACAACTGAAGGATGTGTAAGATCCTTTTTAAAGTTTGAAACCAGCTCATCTTTTGGCACGAGGGATCTATTCATAAGCAAACATTGTTTTTAGCATTAAAGTTGAGCTCGTATAAATTGTCCCAGTTCCACTGAGCTCCATCAGTCTATTCCAGTTGGGAATAGAGCTGACACATCTGGCAAAATCCTGCATAAGACTCCATTAGCGCACCTCAGTGTGAGGTAAAATCCATTAGCATGACCACAAGCTCTTCTATTTTTATCTGTTGAAAGATTTGCTAATTGTTCTGCCTAATTGGACCTTGCAGAGTCTGGAAAAGTAGTCTAATTTCCTGCTTCGTGTGTTTTTTTTCCCTTTGCTGTCAAAAACACCCCAAACATCCATTAGTTTCATTTGCTATATAGACAATAAATTAATTTCCTATTGTTTTCCTGTCATTGTGCTTGCTGCAAATTTAATTAGCAGCAAGTAATCTCTCTATATTATTGCTGCCTGTAACTTTTGTCTTTATTTATTTTTTTACTCTTTTATGTATTCATTATTATTAATAGGAGTATTTTTTATCATATAGAATCCAATGCCCAAATCCTTTGCTGGGTCCCCAAATGACCTTTGGTAGTGGTAGACCTTCACCTCTGCCTCTGTGTCCCTTGGGAAAAGGCTGTAAATCCAGGATGGAGATGCTGCAGTGGAATCAACAGTCACTGCACCCACTGAGCTGGGACTCCAATGAGTGCCTCTGTTAGTGAACAGCTACTTCCACAGGCACTACCTCACAAGGAAACTACACACCTGCCAGCATGATTTATGGTTTGCTATTGCTGAGCTCCCAGTCAGATAATCTTTCAGTGTCCACTTTTCTGCAGTACTGCGTAAAATAGAATTAAAATACAGAATTCAGTTAGAGCCGTCAGTTTGGGAAATGTCTTGTTTTGGGAAATGACTTCTTTTCAAGAAGTGCACAGTAAGGGCGTGAAGGGGTGACAGCCCTTGGTGAGCAGCACATGGAGCTTTGGTGGGTATGGACATATTTAATGAATGGATAATTAATGTAAGAGCTGGTTTTGGCACAACTCAGTTTCTTCAGGCTGGCAGCTGGGGGTTATTCCAGATCCCCTCCTGATCGGGTTCAGTGACTCCAAAGGTGTTTGTAGCTACTTCTCACTCTCTTGGCTCTTACAAGGTGGAATCAAACCATGTTTACAAAACCAAAAGCATCATTTTCTACAGCTTTAAGCTGCTGTTCTGCAGTGGGTGGTTGCAGTGGCTGATCCCCTCATTGCATTGGTACCTCCAAGTGTACCCTAACACCTCCTGTGCAGGATTCTAGAGTGCCTGATGCCAACAGGTAAGGAAGCAAGGGAGGATGTATTTACTAGAGAGAGAGGTATTTGCTGCTGTTGCCCTTTATTTGTAACAGAGGCACAGAGTATCCACCAGCACCAGGAGCCAGCCGATGGCTGCTCTGAAATGAAGTGCTGAGATTTTCCTGGTGGGAGCTTTTTCAGCATGTCATGGGGTGAAACTTCATCTTCTCTGTATTTCCTCACACTCTGGTTTCTGAGCTTTTATTATAACAGAGCACTGGCTCTGCTGAATATTTGATTAATGAAAATTGGCCTTTTGCATGGGTGCACAGTGCAGTATTTCATATTTGGTATTAGGCACTGTAGTGAGCCCAGCAATTCTGCAGAGATAGAGATTATGCAGCACAATGATAAAGTAAAAAGGTGATGTGAAGTTTACAAGGGGAGAAGGAAGAATAAAAAGAAGGAAACCATAGACAAAGGTGTCTGGGTTTCACAGCTTCTTGGTACAGCAGCTGCATTACAATTCTGATGTACAAGTGGAGCAGAAGCACTGAAACACCAGAGTGAATGAGGCAAATTTGCCTTTAGGACAAACCTCCAATTTATTGACATTTGTATAAGCATGTGGTGATCTATAGATAAAACCCCCTCTGGAGAGCTCTCTGGCATTATTGTTACAGGCAAGCAGAAATTCCCAGATCCAGGCAGCAGCAGCTGGGATGGATGAGTATGCTTTGGTTATCCTTCTCCCTCCTTAGAAAGCAAGAAATGCCTGGTTCAGATGAAGTAAGTGTATAAATCACTGCAAATATATATAATGTTTATGGTGCTAATTTATAATGTTGGATTTATCTCCTGCCTGGCATGAGAGAGTTTTTTCTGATGCCCTCAGTGGCTGCTGCTTCCCAGTTTATATCACTTGTTGTCATTTTTTATATCACTTGAAAGACTATGTATGAAAGTGGAATTTGTACCAACAGGTTACAGTATAGTTAAAAATAACTTTGGTCGTTGTTCAGGTTTCCTCCTGAAGGAACAGAGGGCTTTCCCTCGGAGGACTGGTTAATTGGGACTCTGTCAAAAGGTATAAGTCTGTTTCAAAATCTAGAATGAGTGGAGGACTCAGCAAGGCAGAAGATGAAGCAATATAAAACACAATCCTAAATTCTGAAACTGTGCCCAGTTTCAAAATGGGTTCTTCCTGGGAAGATAAATAATCTTCCTTTAAGATATGTGTTTTCCTTTTTGATATGGAGAATTGTGATCAAATCTCCCCCAATTTGTTCACCTTTGGGAGAATTTTGTAGCTTTCTCTGGAGCATGATGAGGATCAGTTGTGCTGGTGCAAGCACTGGTGGGCACAGAGCAAGGCTGGAGGTTGGGGTTGGAGGAAAGTCATCCAACCTGCAGTGCTTATGCTGCAATTTTTAGACAGTTGTGAGTGAGCTGTGATATTTTTTCTTCTTTTTTAAAATACATCTGGACAAATTAACATCTAAAACCTGAGTTATGTTCAGACCTTGTTCTTTGAGATAATATTCCTGAGGCCAGCAAGACTGCGCAACTACCAAGGTAAGAGGTTAAACCATTTTACCTTGAACCTCAGGTATGAATTATTCAAAGCTGCCTCATTAGTATTCATCTGTATAACCTCACTTGTCACTCATCAAAGGTTATATTTTCCATCTATGCCCAATTCTTCCTTTCCATGTCTAGATGTCCCAAACCCGTGTATTTTTTAATAAGCATTGAATTACAGGGGCACAACTGATGTTGCCTCTTCTCTCCAACTTCTGCTGGTACCTGAGATTTTGGTTTGTATCCAGGCCTCCTAAATGCCAAGTAAAGCCTTTATGGATAAGAAAACCCATGAAGAACACAGAAAAGACGTTTGCTGGGAAGTGCTTGTTTTTCCAAGGTTACGCTCTGCAGCAGACTGAAATCAGACTGTGCAGACTGGAGTGCTTTGGTCCCATTTGGTCTGGAGAGACAAGTAGTTTGGAGGAAGCAGTGAGGGACAGGTTGGTGGCGAGTGATTGAAGCAGGAGGTGATCTGTGAAGGTAGGGACAGATGGAGTGTGCAGGTGTTCAGCTGCCAAGGGCTTGGCGGGGAGCTGGGAAACTTGAGACTTTTACTAAGAAGTTGCAAGCATTCAAACAGCAGATTTTTTAGTTTGTTTTTTTTTTTCTTCATTATTTAGAAGTTATGTTTCTATGTGTGCCTTATCAGGTGCATGAGAGCCCCTTCTTGCAAAATCATCAGGTGATAAAAGGGATGCTGCTGGGGTCAGTGGGTGCTTCCCACAACTCCAGCATGACTTCCTGGTGTTGGCAGTGATAGATGTTGCCTGTCTGCCTTATTTGTTCTTGTTTTGGGTTGTATTTCTTTAAAAAACAAACAGCATTCAGAAAGGGGACTTTTGCCCAACAGTGCCCCAGGGACTTACCAAGGTCCCTAGTGTGGTGGGGAAGGTGAAAAGGGAGAGAGATTCAGGGAGGAGAAGGGAGGTCCAGCATGATGCAAGGATCTGGCCAAGGGAAGCAGGGAGGAATCTCTGCAGGGAGGAGCAGTGGGTTTTTGCGACATCCCATATCCTTGATCTTAACTTGAATACTCTCCTTAGGAACAGGCACAGGAATGGTGCCTGAGCAGCTGAAATGGGCTCTCCTGGAAACCATCACGGTCTTTGGACCTATAAAAATTCCCCAGGAAAGGGAGAACTAAGAAAACCACACGCAGATTTCTATCTGCCCATCTGCTTCTTCTTTCCCTGTGACTTTGTAACCTGTTTAAGTGCATCCTGACAGTGAAATGGAGGGCTTAAAATTACCAGGAAAATTTGTCAGAAGAAACTGTGGGCTGGAAGAGGGATACCTAAGGAACACCAGAAAATCCATACATAGTTGTGCCATAGGAAAGCAGGCATCATAAACTTTTGTTTTTCCTGGTACATACTTTGCCTGCTGGCACCAGGACAGTTGTGCAGATGTTTTGCCCAGCGGTCATGCCTTCAGCACAGCTGGGAGTATGTTCTGATGGGGGGGGGAAACATTGTTAAGCCAGCTTGGGCTATGCTCTGGCATTGCAGAGGCATTCATGGGTGGTTGGAAGATTCTGGCAGCTGTAGGCATCAGGGGAAAACCCTTTGTTCTCATACAGCCAAAATGATAGAGAGAGAAAACTGGTGTTTGTCTTCCCCAAATCTCATTCTGTACTACTCAGCTTCATTCTGAATCTAGATTGAATGCAAGTAGTGCATCTAAGTTAATTACAAAATTAAAACATTTTAGGAAATAATGAATGTACATGTAAGTACAAATTGTTTAAAGGTCACTGAGTAAGGACTGTTTAAAAATCTATTAATCCACAAGATTATGTGATCAAATTGTTTGCTCATTCAGCAGCAAGCTTCTCTGAGTTACTCAGATTTATTCTTGAGTAAAAGGAGGTGGAAGGGGCCTTTTCAATTTCTTATTTTAACATTTCATTTCACCTTTAAGGTAATGTGGATGCCGATGCTCTTACCTTGATTGCTATTGCAATGTTGACAGTGATGATTATGAATCTGTAACATCCATTGGAAAAATTCATCTGCTCTACCACTGGCGCTGCTTTGTGTAATGTGGTTTTTGATTCAACATGTTTGTGTGTGTGTGTCCTGGTCTGAAGCAGGGGAGACCTGTGAGGGTCTTCTCATGCTTTTTGCTGCCAGATCTGCCTCTTCTCTAAGCTGTGTCATTCCCACAGCTGGAGCAATTCCAGGCTCTCCTGTGTGAGTCCCATGTCCGGTAGCATTCTCCATGAAGGGTCAGAGCTCCTTCTTGTGTTCACTGAACTGACAGCAAAGCTTTCACTGGTGGAATGAGGAGCTGGTGCTGGCCTGGAACAGGGGGTTTGTCCTGTTTAACTTTAGGACTGGCACCTCTGTAGCAGGAAGAGAAGAGAGTGAAGGGTTGGATTTAGGGTGCCTGAATTGCTGATTGTTGGGATCGACAAGCTGCCCATGGAAGTTGTAGAATCATAATCCCTGGAAATGTTCAAAAAACATGTAGATGTGGTTCTTAGGGTCATGGCCTGGTGGTGGACCTGGCAGCGCTAGGTTAATGGTTGGACTCCATGATCTTAGAAGTCTTTTCCAAGCTTAAGGATTCTATTACTCTATGTGGAAGCGTTAATGCTATTAGCACAGGGCAATTTCTGATAGTAGGGACCTGTGCAGAGTTTAATATCACCATTTCAACTGTTCTTTAGCTGCAATGGCTCCTCCTGGGCCATTCTGCTCTGGTTTTCCCCTCCCTCCACAACAGTACATCAGCGCAGCAGATGGAGAGGAGAAAGCAGGGACCAGCTGAAACCTGGGAATTGCTGTTCCCATTACCAGAACTTCGAAGTCACGAAATCCAAGTGACTTCCAATTTTTTCCAGAATCAACTGCTATTATCTTTTCTTCTCTGGCTGAATGAACCAACACAATTTTATTAAATTAGCCATTTGTTATGTCTCTTGTACACCAAGGAAAGCAATTTTGGAGACTAATGACTGCAAGGCCCCTCACAATAGCAGTGTGAATTCTCCCTGCTGTAGAGAGTTTTGCTGAGGACAGCCTCACCAGCACTGGCATCAAGAGGGAAGAGATAACAGAGCAGTGGTCACACACAGCATCTGCCCTCTTACTTAGATAGAAATCACCTGAACCCAGGTCATGCATCAGCAGGAAGATGTCCCTTTATGTAACATCAGACCCTGAAAGCAGTCATGTTATTATTCCTCTATGTCACAGCCCACTTTGACTGGGCTAGTTGCCCTTTGGGAAAGGGGCTGTGGCTGTTTCAGCAGACAAATGTCCGACCCTTCCAGCCTGCCCAACCACATCCATTAGAAAGGGAAACCAGCCAGAGTTTGAGAATATTCCTCATCTCCTTCTACTGTGATAGAAAGACAAAGCCCTTGAAGAAGACAATAGAGACTGAAAATAGAAAAATATGGTTTTATAAAAACAATAGATGGAGGAAAGGATGGAAAGTCATGTGGTAGTCAGGAAAAGTCTTTCCTTGGGGAGGAGGGAGGGAAGTAAGTGCAGCTCTGGAGGACATGGCAGCAGATGGGCAGCATTTGTGCTTCTGGACCTCCTTTGCTCTGCCTTGGAGCCCCCCTCTTCCATGCTGCAGCAACCCCTGCTTTATTTTCTAGATCTTCAGAGCAAGCCTGGATGATGCAAGAGGCAAGACCAGTCCCTGCACTGTTATCCTCCTCCTGGCCATGAGCTGTCATCCTTTTTCTGCAGCACCTGTGAATCAGCTTTTTTTTCCCCATAGTCTCCAGAGATGGTAGCTCTAAAAATGATGCCTTTTCCTGGGTCCTGTCTCTGCAAGTAGGTGGAGTTACGAATGGAACCCCTTCCAGAAGGTCACTGGGTTCCCCTTCTGCAGAAGCACTGGGATATTTATGGGGCACCTCACAGCATTTCTGTCAGGATCCCTTCTCCTAATAAATGTGTTAGAGATTCTGAGCTTGGTGCACAAGAAAGATTATAAAGCCTGCACAATAAATCTGCCTGTATTAATTCAATGGCTCTCTTGTGCAAAGCCTTTTTACTGCTACCAGTGCCAAATAAACACAAAGCAAAGTCAAAGCCCAATGATATTTTGGAACAACTTGGGGGTGATGCATTATGCTGAGGAAGCCCTCACAGACAACATCAGCACAGTCACAGCAGATGTTCAGCCCTTACAAATGATGGGCTTTAGTTTCCTATGAGCAGAGGCAGAGGATGCCTAGCAGGTGGTCTGGTGAGCTGTTTCCAATAGAGGACAGTGTTGCACAGTCACACTGGCTGCTTTTGAGTTAGGATTCAGAATCAGACATTATCCAGTTTAAAAATCCTGGCCCAATTCCTCAGTGGGCTGAGTTGTCCTGTTTTTTAAATTCTTGCCATGTAGTGTTTGATCCCAAACTTCCCCACGCTGTGCTGGGTTCTCTGGCAGCTCTGTCTGCTGCTGTTTCTTTGCCTTTTCTGATGGGTCCAGGCAAATCTCACTGGCTCACAAGGAGTACGACCAAACTCAAAGGGAGGAGCATCAGTGGAGGTAATACTGCCCAAATGCTGTGAGTGACTGAGCAGTTGTACCTACCTGCCTGTACTTTGACCATTTGAGTACCTTGCCTAATTTATTCTTTGCTGCTGAAAAGACTTTGAGCATCCTTCTTGTTTCTCTTTTTCTAGGAGCATTTTGACTGGTCTCTTTAGTAAAATCTTGGGTGTGTCATAGGGAAGTTTGTTGCATCTTTGTCCAGGGAGGTGTACAGGAAAATTTCAAGGGACTTTTCTCATTCAAACATGCATTACAAGGCCATCAGTAATTGCCAGTGGTTGTATTTGTGAGGGAAATGTCATGTCGAGTTCTTTCTTCCATAGAGTGGACTGAGAAGTTAATAAACTAGCATGAGATTGCTAATATAGAAGCTAAATTGTGTGTTTGTGACGCTGAGGCATGAACAAAAGTCTCTGTTCCTAGTGCAGGGATCTCTCACCTCTTAAGAGCACAGGTGGTTCCTACTGCTGGAGGGTGCTCATCTTTCTCAGAAAATGAAGTATTCTGAATTTTAACCACAAAGCAGTTGTTTTTCCTTCTGGGAAGAAGTTGTTGCAGCCTTTACTCACCCTTAACCTGAAGGGATGGACACTTGTCTGTGCCATCAGTCACTGCCAAATACCCAGGGAGAAGCTAGAGATACCTGGCATGGGATCAGATACTGCTTTCTCACCATATCCCATACCAGAGGTTTATTTGGCAACAGTATCAGAAAAATAGGGAAAATCTCTTGACAAATTGAACAAATAGATGCTGCCAATAAACCTCATAAGCAACAAAACCTTCTTTATTGCACTGTGAAGCCACATTTTATTGGTGAATTAATAGGAATAACCAAACTATTTTAGTGGCTGACTGGGAACAGTATATTAGTGGCAGTATTAATAAGCGTAGAGTGACAGGAGACTTGTAAGAGTGGGAAAATGAGACACAGTATTTATCCCTAGTGCAAAATCTCTTTTATTATTAAAGACATTGGGTTAACTAGGGATAGATTTAATACTTCAACTCTATTTTTATTGGATAATTAGTAGTGAGCAATTCCAACCCTGGGACAAGGACAGCAATCTGAAAATCAGGGAAGTTGTGAAAGGAGGGGAAAGAAAAGGAAAACAGGTATTAGGTTTGGGGTTCTGCTTTCTGTCTTTTTACAGAGTCAGCCACAATATAAAACTTTGCTGTTGCAGGTGGAGGGACAGATGGGGGAAAGAAGGATAGCCCAACTTCCTGCCTGTCCATGAGATAAACCTTTGCAGGAAGATTTTCTGCATTTCCATTAAACACCTCACTCCCCCCAGCTTGTGCACTCCTAGGTCTGATGCAAGGAAGAATAAAGAAACCCATCAGCTGTGTAATGGTAAAGGCCTGTCTTAAGTTTTGCTTCCCAGATAAAAGCAGTTAGCAAGAACAAAGAATGTACAATGTGATTTTCAAAGAATGAGAGCAAGATCTAAATGCTGGGATTGGAAGTTTGGAAAGGCTACAAAGATGTTAAGAGCTGAGTGAGGGCAGACAGGATGCCAGCATTTTGGGCAGTTGGAAATGTAAGCCACCCTTCCTTAGGCTAATTGTGCAGAAAAAGAGCCTAGTACTGCAGTTTTCTCTGCAAAATGGGGTGATTGTGCAGCAGCACCAGCTGACTGACTATGGAGTCTGCTTATTTCACCCTATTTTTTATTATCAGCAAAACCTTAATTACATCTTACCTACCACCTTCTGCCTACGTTTACAATGCAATAAATTTTCGGCTTCCCTATGCAATCTGAATCTCAAACAGTGCTGGGCTCTGGGAATGGACATTATTGATTCTTTGAAGAAATTATAACGGCATTTGTTCCAAGGAAAATGGGGATAGAGATGTGTACAGGTGCTCATGCCAAGTATTAAAATGTCCTCTCTCTCCACCAGCACTCACTTGTCTGTGCTTTACTGAGCAACACAATTCCAGGTTAGAAACCCAGTACAATTGTTTTAAAGTGATTGATGGGAGTCACGAGGAGCAGGAAGAGGAATTGGGACTGAATTTGATTCCTTACTTTCCAAACCCAGCAGTTTTTGTTTGGGTTTTTTTTTTTTCCCCTCTCTTGGTTGTAGGACTATTTAAAATGGGATGCAGGGAAAAATGGTCGTTTAATGGTTTTTAAAGTAAGTGAGAAATCACTCTGCAGTGTTTAACTAACTCTTTCTGTTTGAGTATCAGGAGCAGATGTGGCTGTGAACAGTAATTAAAGGTGGAATCAATGGCCTCTTGGCTGTTGGGAAGTTAAAAATAGGAAGAAATTGAGTGAATGAATTATTTGAAAAATATTGCTTGTCAGATCACTGCTACCTTGAAAATATGTACAACACAATTCATTAAAAGAGTCTAGAAAGAAAATTTGCTTCTTGTTTAAAGTTTGTGTTAATTTGTCATTAATATTCATTGCCTTAATGAAGGCCATAACTGCTGCAGCATCTGGCTGACCTCAGATGAGTCTCTGTGTGCTCTAGTGCACTCTACAGAGGTTTCCCAAATACTTAAATTTAATAAATATTATTGCCACGTTCTCATCTGATGTAAACTACAGTGAGATCAGTGCACTCATCATGATTAACATCCAGTCACAATTGTCAGGGATTAGAGAATGCTCAGCCCCGAGGTGCAACCCAGCAGGGGCAGTGATGCATTTGGGAGCTTTCTGTTACCACCCAGGGATGAAAGAACTAAAATGCTACGAGCAGGAGGAAGACTGAGTGGTTTGGGTGATGGGTGACATGCAAAGCCTGTGCCTTCACTGTTCTCACAAGGTGATGGAGAGTTCAGTCAGGAGGGTGATGAGAGTCGTTCCATCACCGAGTGCTGAAGGCAGAGCCATGGTTGTCTCACAGATCCTGCTCCTCCAAGGAATGAGCAGGACCCTGCACACAGGTGGTGGGAGAGGGGTAAGGCTGCACCGATGTGCAGCTGTGTGCCAGGGATTGCATGACAGCTCCCAAGGGCTTGTCCTGAGTAAGAATAATGTCCCTGATCTTTTGTAGTGCCAACTATTGACTGTTGATAATGATGATTTATCTCTAGAGTTAAGCACAAGGAATATTAAAAGGTTGTATATGGTGTGAGAACAAACCTGATTTAAACATGCTGCATCCTATCCCCCTCCCTAAGGAAGGGAGAGAACTTCCTTAATTCTGTATCTCCTGTGTTTGTGTCCTTCTGCAAGCTCTCCCAAAGCAACATCCTGCAACATTATCATAGAATAGTTTGGGTTGGAAGGGACCTCATAGAGCATCCAACTGATGTGGGCAGGGACACCTTCCACTATCCCAGGTTGCTCCAAGCCCCATCCAACCTGGCCTCGAGCGCTCCCAGGGATGGGGCAGCCACAGCCTCTGGGCAGCCTGTGCCAGGGCTTCACCACCCTCACAGTAAAGAGTAAAAGTAAAATGAATAAATAAATGAAAGTTTTATCATATAATATAGTTTTGTATTTATTTTTGTCCCATTCATGCACTATCTTCTGCTTCAGTTTCGAACCTGTGTGACACTGTAAGGGTTAAATTTAAGGATGTTTTGGGATTAAGTTTAAAAAATTTTCAGAATTCCCCGGTATTGCAGAAATAAGGATGGGTGTTTTGTTTTGTGTTTGATTTTTTATAAGATGTGATTCTTGGCTGTGGCACTAGATGGTGTTTAACCAAGCAGGAGCGGGGAGATAAACTGGAATTCCAAACAGAAAGTCAGTGGAGTTGAATAAAAAAGAATTATGGTTCAAGTGTTACCCAGGAAAATGAGCTATGCATTCTTGGCTCCAAGATTTGTTTGAAAAATTCGGGTTTCAGTACCCCTTTTGTTTTGAAAATCAATAGCACTGACATGAAACCTGTACTTAAAAACAAAAAGAAAAAAAAGAGTTTAGATTCTAGCTCAGGCCCATCCTCAGCCCTTATATAATCAATAATAATAAAGGAATAAATCTAACAACAAACCTTATGGATTATGAGAAAATGAAAAATATCATGCCTGGTTCCCTTGAGGAATTTCAATTTATACTAACTCTTAAACAGGAGGAAGATGTTTCTCAAAATGAATTATACTGTCCTTGTCCAAAAGGTTCCCCTCAGTGTGCATGGTATATTTGTAAGCATAAACCCTGCCATAAACCAGTGCTGGGTGGAGTGAAATTCCACCAGCCTGGCTCTCTGGGACAGCCTCTTACTTTCCAGGTGAGGTAGAAGTGGGATGCTGTGTCTTTATAGTAATAATAAGATACATGAGGCAGTCAGGTGAGTAGATTTGGGGAAAAAAATCCCAAATAATATCAAAGCCCCTCAAACTAACAGAAAACCCTCACCACCCATCCTCCCCTCCTGCCTCTCATGTTCCCAAAGTGCTTCAGAACACTTAAGAAAATTGGAAAGAGTTACCTTAATACAGCATAATTTATGTACGCACTTGGAGTATAATCTACGAATAACTTCTACAGGTCTTATCTAGGAAAAACCATTCACAAAATTCCTACACAAAGTGTTTAATCTGGCAAGCCAAGTTTTTTTCCCATGAGTTGATGCTGTTTAACACTTTATATACCAATGTAAGTACCAGGAAACTCTGGATTTGGTCAAATTCTGAACTCTAAAGAAAAAACAAAAAGACACTCACAATAATATTGAAAGCTTAGAAATAAATGTAGGGATCCTTCTGCAGCTGGATCTTAGTTCTAAAATACATTCAGTGTAATAGAATTGGCAGCTTTTACTGGGTTTAGCATTGCTAAATGTTTTCAAACCCTGGCAAACAAGGATATAAGTGCAGCTGAGATTAGTCATGTTAGTACCTAGAAGTAGCACAGTTTACCTCAGATGATTGTGATGGAGAAGTGTTTGCAAAATGAGATGTATTGTCAACCTGTGAATCAACAGAAAATAGCTGAAGACAGCAACATTTTAAAAACAATAAAGTGTTGAACATGATTGCCAGCAGCAAAGCTGTGGTGGCAGGAAGGGGCAGGTTGTGATGCTGGAGGTGTGGTACCACCAACCCTTTTCCTCTTTGAGACCTCTGCTCAGGATGTGTCACTGGGGCTGGGAGCAACAGCTGCTGCAACCTGATGAGTGCTGGAGCTGGAGATTTGGTCATCCTGAGCCCATTCCCCACAAACAGCAAATGCTGGTGGTCATGTGTGGGACACAGGGGGGTTCTAACTCCCAGTCAGCCAAGGTGACTTGATGCACTCTGAGTGCAGGTCAGGCATCGCTACCACCTCTAACGTCCATCCTTTCACCTGCCTGCTTGGCTAGCCTCCATTTTTTCCCCTAATAATGTTCTTAGGAACACTTTGCCCCAGCCCTTAGCTCAGCCCATTAGCTGGCAGACATTCATGTGGGCAGTGGTTTGGGAAGATGCTGCTAAACTCTGGGACCAAAATAAATAGTCAACAGAAGTGCAAGGATCACCATGTGGGGTCAAGAACCTTTATCTTTTGTGGATTTTTCCAGCAGCCCAGCTCTTTCTGTGCTGATGGAAACCAAACCCCAGCTTCAAAAAAACCTTTGTTTAATCAACTGATTTATCCTTTTTTATTTTATTATTGGTTTACACTTTTATGGATGTTGTTTTGCATTACTTTTATCAAGTATTCTTGTTTCTTTCCCTACAGCTAGAACACTTGAGTGATGTTTGAAATTTATAATGCTCTTTGATTAATATTAAATGTGGAGAACAAATACATTTGGAAGGTCTTTATCTTCTGATAGACTTGGTTGTTTGAGTTGCTGAGGCTGGGGCTTGTGACAGCTCCTTGGGGACACGTGGGTGTCTTCCTTGTTTTCCAAGCCTCATTACGATTGAGCAAATGTTCTCAAGTTTCCTCAGTATACTTTTTTTTGTTACCTCTCTAATATTTTAGGTATTTCTTGGTTCTTTAATATCTTACACTTATATTTCTTTTTGTAGTTTCTGCTTTTACTTTACTTTTAAAATGAAAGGGTTAATTTTTAAGGTTCCATCCACTGTCCTCTTTGATATAACAGGAGAAAGGCTTCCTTATGTATTGGAAGTCAAAGTTTGTTTTATGTGCACTATTGTATTAGCCAAACTTTTTCCTAAAATAGAAAACAGATATCTATTACAGCTCTGCTTTACTGCATTTGGAATTAATTTCATATTCAATTTTAAATTATTTTCATATTTTGGGGGAATGACAAATGTTAGGAGGAAAAAGATATTTTTGTGAGTGAAAGATATATTAAATATATATGAAAAGAAGTGTAATGCTTGTGCAAGGTTTTGAAATATGTTATTTTCTGGCCAGAAATCACTTCCTGCTGCTTACAAATTGAAAGCAATCAGTAGTATTACCACCAGTCATTATGTGTTTCTGCTCTGGTTTTCCTTCACAGATTTCTTTAGCATTTTGTGTCCAACTGTTTGCTCAGTGAGATAAGAAAAGTGCTATAGCTGTGAGTAAATATTCCAGGCTTTCAGGAAAACCTGAAGAGTTGTTGCAGAATGACACGATGGGGGACTTGGGAACAGAGCACACTTCTGCCAGCACTGACCAGGGTCAGAGGTTATCTATCAGAGATGAAGGACAGGATGCTCAGCAGCGATAACTGTGAATGCTTCTGATATATTTCAGTCTCAGAGTCAGAGGTGTTGGCTGTGGTGAAGTAGTGGCTATTCCGAGGTGGGACTGACCTTGGACATGTTAGTGTGCTATTTGGTTTATACCCTCGTCCAAGGCAGGTGGGTAGGTCCATGTGTTGCTGTCTTACGCCTTTATTAAACTGTATTAACCATTAAAACAATCAAAAATAAATATTGACATGAAACTTGGGTGTGTTGGAGGGTTGGGGAAGAGAAAACCTCCCTGTGCCATAGAGAAGTGCTGAAGGCAAAGACTGAAAGTCGCTGATACTCCCACCCACTCTTTCATGTAATACCCAGTGTTGGACAAAAATTGGTGGAGCTTTCAGTAGGGCTCATAAAGTGAGCAGTATTATCTGTTACAAATCTTCTCTTGTCATTGATCACCTCTGCATGTTATTTGTAAAGAAAAGAGTCTTCTTTTTGCTTCTAATATAGTTACATAGACAAATCAGTGCTTAGGTCCTTCCCTTTGCTGCAGCCTCCTGCAACTGTCTCTGTGAAGTCTTCACATTGGATGGCCTCTCCAGAGGCTTAAAATGAATTGCAGATCAAAATGAAACCTGACCTTATGCTGTATGTATTTTTTTATGGCCGGAGCTTATCTTACCAGATACCAGAAGGAAACTCAGGCTGATGTTTCCTAGCAGAAATGAAGAGATGTTTTTTCTTCAGGGCCCGATGATACCATCGACCTTGCACACATGCATTTCACCCAAGCATGACCTTGCTTAAGAATAAAGCCATTTCTGGGCTCTGTTTTAGGCAGGGTCTAGCAGAAGCCTGATTGCTGGGCGGCAGCTGAGCGTGGAGGGAAGGGGTGTTGTGACGGGGCTGAGGCGCCGCCGTTGCCGCTTGGCTTTGACGGTAATCGTGTTGGGCAGATGTCTCCGACAGCTGTGGCTAATGGCCTGCCATGCTCGGCAGGGACCAGACCTCCAAACTCTTTCTGCTCCACAGCAAATGCTTGGGTCTGCGTGCATGGAAAAATAAAACTTGTTCCTCGTTTAGCTTTTTTATTGAATTCTGCCCTCACTACTAAATCAACAAATTGTTGGTGCTTTACACTTGGAAGTTGGCCTTTTCTGTGTAAGGTTGGTTCTTCTCCTTTGTTGTGGTTTTTTTTAATGTGTGTTTTCTGTTTCTCTTTCATTTGTTTGAAATGGCTATTTAAATTATTGATAAGATCTTAAAACTGAGCTAATTCACTTCAATTTATCCAATAGCCAAACCTATTTATAATTAACAGAGAAGCAGAGGTCACTTCAATGTGTAATAACTGCCAAGGCAAATGAATAACAATTATGCAGTTTTTTATGCTAAGCTAAAAATTATGCAGGGACTACCTTCTGAATAGCCTTGAAATGATTAGCAAGAGGTTCAGGTGGCAGGCTCTGGGGAAGGAGGAAAAAATCTTTGGGAGGGGGGAGATCTCAAAAACTGTGCACTTATTTATCTGATTAGACTGGCTATGTTGGCACTGGAAACGAATGATGTTTTAAAATAAACCTTAGCTTTAAATCAGACAGCCAAAGCTATTGTGAGAACATGACCATACATAATTGAAAAGGACAAAGGGTGAGGGCTTTACATAAAAAGAATAGGATTTGAGTGGTGGCTTGCTTCATCTGTCAGTGTTTGCTGGGAAGTTCCTAGTGCTGTTGTTGTGCTTGGTTCAGGGGAGACTACTGTGATCAGTCACATAACCTTTAATTTTTCTGAACATTAAGACAGGGAGAAAATGTCCCCAAAACGTCCTCACCACCTTGCTATAGGTTCCTCTGGGGCTTGAATACTATTTGAGGAATCCAGAAATGAAGGAACAGCCTCACTCATATATTGGCTGGGTAACATGCTTTTGTTTGCACAGCATATTCTATTAGTGTGAAAGAAGGAACGGTTAAAAGAAAAAAAAATTAATGTAGGCTACAATACTGAGTTATAGCACCAAAGCTGGAATGGGTGTAAAAAGTAGCAACAATTGTATAATGGAACAATAAAAAAAGCTTCTTTCCTTTTCTTGCAGGACATAATACCAGTTCACAACACAGTATAATTAGATTGCCTCATCGCCCCTTGTAAAACCAGAAAGAAAAGAAATGTAGGGCTGCATTAAAACTCCTTTCATTTTCTAATGCCTTTAGAGAGCTATTGGACATAGAGGACTCGATCTGGCAAAAAGCTCTAGTGAGCTATTAGGTTTTTAACTATTTTATAGGGTTTTTTTATTGTTGCCAGGCCTAGTTTTTCAGTACAATGACTTTGTCCTCTCTCCCCTTTCCAGCCTGTCGCACATTTATCAATCTTACAGATAACATCCACTATAAAGATAAGTCCAGGCTCTTATGAAGCACTGTGTCCTGCTGACATATCCTTCCCTCCCCCCTCCTTTTCTTTGAGTCTCACATCACTTCTTTTATCTGATGATCTTCTGATACAAATTTCTTGTGTCAGCTCCAGATCTCACAGACAACAGGAACAAAACCCTGTCATGCAAGAAGTGGACACCATCACCTCTGGGCCAGGTTTTAGTGGAACACAGCAGAGGAGAGCAGAGACTCTTCTAGGTCAGAACATGACCTTTCCTAAACAGTTAACCATGAGCAAAGCCCACACTTTCCCCCCCTATTAATTAATGTAGATGTTTTCTCTTCATAAAGATTGTAAAGCTAAAATGCAAGTGGTCAGAAAGGAAGCACTGAATATTGAAAAACAGCTTTATTTTCTCAGTGAAGCTGATTAAATTTACTTATAAAAACCCCAGCTTTTGCCAAGGACAAATGGATGCAAAAATCACTACATTGCCACAGGTTGATTAGAATTGTGTCTTTTCAAAGAAAAACAATATTGCTTATTAGTGGACCTGCCAAATTTTGTCCTGACTCAAATTTTTTAAAATCTCTGGAAATGTCAGAGTTGCTATAAGCATGCACAGCTGACAGTGATAAGTTGTGTGCATCTCTAACCAGGAGTTTTAAAATTATGCATAGGGAGTGCAGTTGAATGAAATCTTGCAAACTGATACCAGCAAGAAAAATGTTCCTGCTTAATGCAGTGGAAAAAAAGAAAGTTGCAACTTCCTTGTGTTTATCGTTTTTATGGCAGTGGGAGATGTAGGCTTAGCTGGGACTTAAGGATTGGTCATGAATGTCACCATCCATGAGCCCTTCAAGGCTTCCCAGGCAGCTTGGGAGTGCAGTACCAACAACACTCTGAGCAATAGACAGGATGCTGACCCAGTAAGAGAATGTCTCCTAGCATGTCCTGGTTCACCTCTTTCACGTTTAATCGGCTGTGACTGGTCTCCAGAGCAGTGTTCTTGGATCCAGGATAAACTAATTCATGTTGCAGTAGAGAGAACAGGACAAGCCTGTCTGGTTTCTTCCCTATCCATCCATCCTGAGCACTGGCCCTTGGGAGCAGAGATGAGATTTGTTTCTAAGACATTGCAGTGACTTCTGGGACGAAGGCTGGGTTGTCACCTCTGCCAACTTCCTAGGAATGTTTCTGTAACTTTTACTTGGTCTTAATAACAAAGTCCACAACATTGCTTTGGCACTAATGAATGCCTCAGCTGAGCATTTTAGTTTGTATCTGTGTTTTGAATTGGAGATTGAGAAGGATATGCTCTTTGCTCACTAGGCTGAATTTCCTACATGAGCTACAAGGCTTTTAGCAGGTTAAGTATGTTAAGCTGACAGAGTCAGCCTGGACCACACAGTTCCAGAGACGAGGTATTTCCAGCTTGCCTAGGCTGACATGATCTGTATGTTTAATTAAATTTAATACCACAAATACCTGAAAAGACAGCATAAGGCACCTCTGTTAGACTTAAGTGTACACAGGTACTACACATGTATGAGTGTACATGCATGTATGACATATTTTTATATAGTGATGAGTGTATATATCTATGTCTTTCAATCACTTCTGTTGTTGTTAAATATTATTTAACACATTGTGTTGACTCTCACTGCTGCAGAGGAGCAGTTGAGCAGAGTGTTGGTAAGCATATAGAAAATAATAGTAAGAAAGATGATTAACAAGAAGTCATGTCAAGCCTATTCAGTTTTCATTTATAGCAACAACAAACCTTGTGGGTAGTTAGCCAGTTTCAAATATCATTACCATAAGAAAATATTCATAGGGTAAGTTCAAAAACAAGTGGAAAATTTTATTCCAACATTAAAATTTATCCTGCAAGTGTAACGTGCTCTGCACAGAGGGGAGTGGATGAGCAAAAAGGCAAGAGGACAGGTTTTGTACACAAAAAAATTTTGTTGAGAACAAAATCTGGACAAACACAATCATAGAATAGAGTAGAATATTTAACTTGGAGGGGACCTTCCAACAGAAAAGTTTTCATTTGCCTAAGACTAGAAAGGTGAAGCTTCAATTCAAATAAAGACAAATCAGTCTGGATAAGCAGTGAAAAAGAAAAACCCCAAACAATCAGTAAAACAGAAGATCCAAAGCTATTGGACATCAGAGGGGTTTGCCCAGGCAGTGGGAACTGTTGCTGCAGACAGGTAAAGAAGACACCATAGTGAAAAAAATGCCATTGCCCAATGAGGGGCTGAGGTCTTGCTCTTTTTTTCCCTCCTTTTACCTCTCCCTTTCACTAGACAAGGCTGTCAAGGTCCCAGAGTGACCAAACATGGACTGATGAGTGGCCGCCAGGGCTTGGCAGTGTGGTGGTTGGGAGGTGTGGGAATGGCCCCGGCTGCCTGCAGGTTTCAGCAGGAGAGATGCAATGTAAGGGCATGTAAATGCCTGGGAATGGAGCCAGTATTTCTATAATGGCACTTGACACAAGAGCAAACACCAGAGAAAATCCAATGAAACTTTAAAGTGAAATGTCTCTTAATTGTTCAGCGGTCACAACCTCTCTCCATCAAACCCCTGCATAACGAGTTTCCCTTCAGCCCTATTTGGCCTTGTCTTTCCAAGCTAAAAATCTGAACTTTCAAGCATGAGTGACGAAATTGTCAGTGTTGTCTAGATTTGTGTAAAAGGACATGCTTTTGCTGCATACAGCAGCTCCTATAAAGAGGAACTGGCCCAAGTTTCGGTAAATTTTTCTCTATGAAGCCATTTCAGCAGAATGGGAAATGGTTTCAGGAAAGCAGCTTAGAGAACAGGCATCGACATGTTAATTATTACAGTCTTTCTGCACTAAATCACATAAGCTTACCCAGACCATAAAGCCTAGTGCTGCTGGGTGATCAGCTTCCAGAAACAACCAAAGATGACTTTTTTATTTATGTTTGATGTTTCTTTCTAATTTAAATGTCACAGCTCATATCTATGTCTCTGTTACCTCAAGGGTAGGCTACTCAAGTGTGAACTATAATAGTGCTGTATCTTAAACACACTTGAAAAGGTTCTTCAATGTGGAATGCCTCTGTTTACATTAAAATGATGTATTATTATTTATTATTTATACTACAGTAATATCCAGCAGCTTCAGACATCTGTTAGGAAGCCTTTATGGTCAGTGCAAAGCAGACCATAAAGTAATATCCCTACCCCTGCTAACTTTCATTTATAGGTAAATCCAGCCATTAATATATCAGCATGTTTTCACAGAAACCAGATATATCTGTGTTGCAGTGTTAAGGTATCAGTTAGTCATACAGCTGCCAAAGGACTGAGATTTTACTACACTACAGCAGTAAAATCTTCCTTCTTCCATGCCAAAATAACCCCAGGCAGTCAGGCTTGGGGCTACTCAGGTTAAGGTGACAGAAAGAGAAATTGAAATAATATTTGACTTTTGAATTAGCCTTATTTGGTGCAAATAGCAATTATTTAATAATAAGTAAGCCACCTTGACAATGTCCTATGAGACTTTGGGGACATCACTGATGGAGGAGGATCATTTGGGTCTTATCTCTCTCTCCCTCTTTGTTTCCTGGAGTTGAAAGAACAGAAGCCCACACCACATGGAAACCTTTTAGGTCTATTTACCATGAGATTTTTTTTTTTTCTGCTACAGATGTGTACAGGCTGATTGGCTTTGACAGTGCCTTGCCTGATGAGAAAGGCCCTCTGCTAATAAGCTAATATTCTCAGTTGCACTCATAAATGATGCAGTGATCCTAACAGGCATTTCAGCTGCTACTGAAACATCCCTGATCCATATGTTTAAGTGCACTCAGAAATGCTGCAGGAACAGGAAAGGTTTGCTATTCATGTCAGGGAGCAGGTATGGCTGTTAAGATGTTGTTGCCCTTTTCCATTCTTCTACACATCTTTTGCTAGATGAGCTGTGCTTGTCTTCTGTCTTGTGTCATGGAAAAGCCATATTACTGCATGTGAAAAGATGTTATATCTGCTTTGCCTTGAACTAATATAGTATTTCTGGGTACCTGGTGAATGGAAGGCAGGTTCTTTAATATCAATGCTGCCACATGAGAGGATGTGACACCCCAGTTCAGGTGGCGGCGTGTGAGATGTGAGGGGCTGAAGTCTTGGGGATGTTAGGCTATGACCCAAAATTGACTTATGTTTCTGAGTGTGTAGCTCTAAAATAAGTCATGGAAGATAGGTTGGATAGGCTTCTTTATATGGAGAAGTCAAAATTGCCATCCTTCCTTGTTAAATTTGCTAAGTGCCTGGTTGGGCTGGTTGCAGGAGCAGCTAGGGGTCCTTGTGTTTCGTAAATTAAGACTTCACAGAAATCTTATGATTTATGAACTTGTCAGCATCTCAAGCAAGTTGTGTTGTCTGCTGCCTCAGTTGGGCTCTTGTTCCTCCTTTGTATCATGTATTGTTTTTGTTTGGTTTTCTGCTAAGGAAAAAGCAAGTTATTTAAAACCAGCATCAGAACTGGCTTTATTTAACATACAGCGGTTCAATTTGCAGAGGCATGCCATTTCCTGAAATTCCATTTGTTTTCTTTCCTTGACACAAAGACTTTTCCTTGACAAAAGAAAGACTCTGCTCAAGCTGTCATGACCAGCCCAGATGTTCATCCTGCCCCAAGTCAAGGCTTGTGTCTCCAGCTTCGCACAAATCCATGCAGAAGATGGAGAGCAAGAAATCTTTGCATCCACAACATGAACTGGAAATATGGGAAGAATGGTGTTCCTATGTGTGTGTTCAACTTGCATACTCAACAATTCACACCCACACCCATGCTAATCATCACAGGCATACAAAAATAAGCATAAAATCTGCCTTCCCTCACTTTTTTTTTTTTTTCTGCCAAAGTTATTATCTTCCCTTGAGTCTTCCCTTCCTACCTTGAAAAAAAATCCCTGCTTGGTAACCTGGAGCCTTCTGTTTTGTGTGTTTTTATATTGACAAAAAGCTGTATTTTTCAGGCTAAATTGTTGGCTTCCTGCACTACGCCAAGAGCAGATCAAGGCATGGTTTATTCCTCTGTTCCCTTTCTGCCGCTTGAGCAAATGCCTTGTTTGAAAGCATTTGCCTGAATTGAACCCAGTAAATTCACTCACAATATTTAAGAAAAGCTGTCAGTGGTGCTGTGTTCCTTGTATTTAATTCAATAAGTATCATGTATGTTCTGAAGTGCCAAGCTCAATGCAAGATGTCTTTGTGTGCCTGTGGGCGTGCATCTGGCTATTTATCTTCTGTTTTTCTGACTACTGTTCAATGGCCTGGATGTTACTATGATCCTGTTGGTGACTAAAATTCCTTTGTCACCCTGTACTCAGCACAGTTGGGCTTAATACTTTAAACCCAAGAAATTTATGGAAGAAATTTTACCTATAAGATTGTAAATACTCCTTTTTTCACTCCATAGTGATAACTGGTTATTGCTATTGGTGTGGTGAAAAAAAAAGTCTTTGCAGGCCTTTCTTAAAAACATCTTTGAAATGGGAATAAGGCTGTTAATAATGATTGTTATAATGATGTCATGATGGGGAGACACCTTTGTGGATTATGTCAGAGGAACATCTAGATGTCACCAGTGCATAGTGTAGCCTAATTATTCCTTGATGTAGTGGCTCAGAGATTTCTTATCCAATAGTCCTTGAACCCACAGGAACAAGGGCTTTTCCCTAACTGTATTTGTAGATTTCCTGGGGAAAATAATCTTAAACAAAAAGACATTAATAACTCAATTGAAATTAAAAGCAATAATAAGAAATCCCCAGCTGCTATTTTCTTCAGACAGGCAAACCTGAGTGGGTAAGCAATGGGAGTAAGTACCTCATGAGAGGGGCTGTGCTAGAGGTGGAAAACCTGCTAGCAGCAACCCCGCCCTGTCGTTGTACTGGCATATATATACATGCCTACCCTTTCTGTGGAGATGCAGGAGACTCAAAAGGGAAGGAAGAGTGAGGTTTATTATGAGCTTAGAAACTTTCAGCTGGGTTGGTGCTATAAGACAAAAACTCATCAGCCAGAAATGTCTAATGAGGAGAAAGATTCTGGTGTGGTGTTTGATCACAGGGTAATTATGAACCACTAAAACAGTATGGCTGCATAAAAACCCAATGTACTGTAAGATTAAACAGCTGAATTATTTTCTCCATTTATACAGAGGAATTAATGTCTCAATACAGCACTGATCCCTTATAGTTAAAAGAGATGGATTCAAGCTGCAAAAAATGTAAAGCAAAGTGTAGAGAGTTTGATAATTATGTGTGAGAAAGTATCATAAAGAATGAAACTCAATGAGCCAAATCCATAGCTTATTTGGCACAGCAAAATGAAAACTTTGAAGGTTGCTCTAGACATATAGAGAGCAAGAGCAAGGGAAGAACTTCTTAACCCAAAAGGTGATACTGTGGTGATGGCAAATGAGTATAGATAAGCTGTAAATTAATGGGAGCTGAGAGTAGCATGGTTCTGGGAAACCCTTGCAGGACAAAGGAGAAAAGTCATTTAAGACTATATTTGTCCCAAATGATGCATCTCTTAGTTTCTTGGGGGACAAAGTGACCCTTTGGAAGGAGAGTCCTTCCAGTCTCCTGTCTCTGACTTTTTTTCCTCTTACTCTTGATCAAATAATAAGCACCTCCACTTATTATTGGGACGACTTTGTCACTGTTTGCAAAGTAATTTAATTCAGATATCTATTCAATAGCCACAAAAATATTCATGAATCCTGATTGTTTTGTAGATTTTAGTGCCATAATCAGTCAAAGAAGTTGTGCTATACCTCGGTGACTAGACACTAAAACACTAGTTCTGTGCTCCATTTAAAGTGACAGAGATTTTAATTGCACGCTTGGAAGGTCTGAGGTTGTTTCTGAATGAATGAATGAATCTATTAGTGCCATTGTCTTTGACTATAAATGCTCTAGCATAATGACAAGGCAAAGCTATTACTTTGCCTTGCATGGAGCACTCCCACTCCCTTGTTCAAATTGTTTTCAGTCACTGATCAACATTGCATCGAAATCATGATCTCAAAAAGCAAAGTGGACAACTAATGTAAAATCCCACTGACCCCTTCAAAATTTAAATGATTTTCAGTTTATTAGATGGAGAAACCTTCCCCTTATTCACATCTCGTTCCCTGTCTGGAGATACTATAAGTTGCCTGGCTTTAATGTGAGGCCTTATTTATGCTGGTAAATTTAATATACTAGTGGGATTGGTCAGCTTAAGGGATCAAAGCCACTTCCTCTCCTCAAAAATAAGGAATATATTTTATTTAGCTATATCTAATATGATGTCTTGGCAAAAGGCAATCCCTAAATGACCAAAATACTAGTGGAGAAAACCACTGGGAAGAGTTTTGTATCAAAACTGGAATTGTGTGCTTTATTACTGACAAAATATTATGTTGCCTGCTGGCTGCATGGTTCTGATCTTGCCTTAGCATCCACAGTCTTCTAAGACATTTCTCTGCTGGTACAAAACCCTGTGATACATGGAAATCCTGGCTGTAGGTGTTTCTGTGTGTGCTGGAGAGCTTTGCCAAGATAGCTGGAATAAGCAAGAGTTTATCTTTGCTGCTAAAAAAGGTCCATTTCTCATCTTACAAATGAATGATTAGTATAAAATATGTATGAATGATGCCAGCACAAAAATCACCGTGAAGGCTGGATGTATTAATTGCAGCACTTCGACTAACACAGGTTTATTTGTGGTAAGACTGAAGTGGTTTGCTCTTGCTGGATTTTGTGTGCTGAGTATTTTTAGACTAAAAAGACCCATTCTTTTTGTTCAGACACGACAAGCTCCTGCTGTAGCCTTAGGTAATGTCAACCAAAGAGTGCTTTGGGCAGAGTTATTATTTATATCAATTCTGCAAATTGCCTCTTGCTGGGGTACTGGATCTTCAGAGGGGATTTTATTGATGCAAAATGCCATGTTTATATGTTATGCTTGATGTAAATGATTATAGAGCCAGGAGTTAAGTGTCCCAGTATGAGTGAGGGGTCTGCAGATTGGGTGAAATTACCCCAGGTCATGGGTTTACAGAGAGGGTGAGTCTTTGGCATTGATAAATGGGCAGATTTACTTCATCAAAGCTTGGTCCCCACTGTCCTGCACCAAGTCTGGATTCCTGCTGCTGAATCCAAGGTTTTCCTCCTCTTTGTGCCAGACTCCATAAGACACAATATAGTATTTCTATATGTTAACACAAAACTCAGCAAGTGACTATCATAGACCATAGGTAGACTGGAAAATAATGGTAAAAAGAAGCTATATAAGGAAATATAATTATTTGCATGAAAAATCCTACAGCTGAGAATAATGGATGGGGACAGGATGGAGGGAGAGATTTCCATTTCATAATGATCTGTCTGGGTCAAAGGCACAGACAAAAATTTAGAATTAATCCTGAGCCTCTCTGAGTAGTTGTCTGCATATTTAGGAGCCCTAAATCTGTAGATTCTGCTTCCATTACTCAGATTTGTGGGTTTTCTGCTCTCATTTCTGCCTTGGCACATATATATGCTGAGCAATAGAAAGCCTGAAGTTACATCTTTCATTCCTAACTGCACAAAACCAGTAAGACTAAATTACTGAAATACAGCATTAGGGGAAAAAAGCTTCCTCCTCCCTCATTTTCTTCCTCCATGACACAAGCCACTGGCATGTTGACAGAATTATTATACAGAAGGATATCATGAAAGAAAACCTGAGCATCACTTCTCTACTCTGTGACACAGGGAAGTGATATCTCCATGGCACAAAATTGGTGCACCTGGGCTTGGAGTCACATTCAAAATTTGTGATGATAATTGTTTTATCTAATAGGATAAATTAACTCTTGCAAAAGAAAGCACCATGCTATTTGTCAAGGCTGTCAATAAATTTCCACCTGTGTTTCCTCTTGTGAGCAGAAAGCAGATAATAAGAGAACTAACAAATGATCCCTCTCCTCCAATGCCTTAAACATCACTATAATGATGGGAAAACGATGGCAACTTCTATCACCATCATGAAACGAGGAATTTACTGTCATATTTCTCATGGGACCTAATTTAAAGCAGTGTTCTTAGAGAAACTCAGGTCAAGAGTAAAAAAGAAAAAGTTGATGGAGATCTAGTTTGACAGTTGGAATATCACAGAGCATACCAGGTTAAACTCCGAGGGCTTCATGGAAAAGGACTTTTAACAGGGAACATGCATGAATCCCAACTAACTGGAAATAAACAGCAAAGCTTTTCTGTTTCTTGTATATACCTTCCCTTACAAATGCATGCTGGAAGTGCAGACAGTTTTGTCAGAAATGCTTTCATTGATCTGCTCTTTTTGCAGCAGTCCTGGGCCATGAGTCTTACCTTTTTTGAGTAAAAAGTTCAGTATTTCGCAGCTCGGGTCAGCGAATGGATGTGGCTGTACCTCTTTGAAGAAAATGCAATCTGAAGGCAGAGCATTCCTCCATCTGTTGGTGTTCATCTCTCACAAGGGTTTCTTGCCTCTTGCTCATTGATAGATGCTGTAACTTATATGAACTAAGTCCTAGCCTTTCTAACTGGGGGTTGTGGCTTTGGTCACCCAGCAATGGGTATTTAAGCCATCTTCTTGACTTGGACTTCAAAGTTTAAGGAATTGCCTAAATTAAGCAGAAATTGACATCTTCCCTTTAGGTTTCTGTGCACTGTGTAACATTGCTTCCTCATGTGTTCTAGGACTAAATTTGGAGCAAGCATTTGTCAGAAGCACAAGAGCTAATTTTCTTTTCGTAACTTTTCAGAAAGTTAACTACCCTTTATTTTTAGTCAATATTCTTAACTTCAGAGGGGCAAACAGGTATCCTTTAGCTGTCAGTTCCTTGTAATTTGTTCTATACTTTTGCAAAGGTCATGTAAGAGAAGGAGTGGGGGGTACCTGCAGGGAAATGTCTCTTTTTTACAGTAAAAGCAAGAACCCACAGCTAAGGCTATTTTTGTGGATTTTTCTAACAGAATAGGGTTTTTAAACTGCTTTTATATTCTGGATTTTTTTTATTGCTAAAGGCAGCAGACCACTTTAGCAATATTAAAAAACACCCCATAGGGTCTTTGAATTAAATGCTCCTTTCGGTTTAAATGGTTTGAGACTTTGAAATAAAGAATGTGAGGCCTCCTATATTTGAAGGCTTTGCTGTTTGAAGCATCACTTTTGTTTTACCACTCAAAATGTCCTCTGGGATCCCAAGAACACTTTTACAAAGCAGGAGTCCAAAAGTCATCTGTTTATGGCAAAACTGCTCTCCAGAGGAGGGGAATAAGTGAAACTGAAGTAATTCACCTCAAATAAAGATAAAAATAGACAAAAATATTATTAAGCTTTAATAAACAATTAAATGTTGCAAGGCTGGAGAGGAGACCAGAGAGCAAGGAAGACAATGGGGATCACAAGTAATGGGATGAGAGGAAATGTTCTCAGGTTGTGCTAGGGGAAGATCAGGTTGGATATTACGAACAATTTCTTCATGGAAAAGGTTTTCAAGCAACAGAACAGACTGCCTGGGGCAACAGCTGAGTCACCATTCCTAGAGGTATTTAAAAGATGTATAGATGTGGCACTTGGGGACATGGGTTAGTGGTAGCCTTGGCAGTGCTGGGTTAACATTTGGACTCGATGATCTCAGAGGGCTTTTCCAACCTAAATGATTCAGTGATTCTATGATGATTAAATAGCAGAATCTCATCCTGTAGGACGATCCGCCAATTATTGATAGTGCCCATTTTACAGGCAAACAGTGTCAGCTGTGCAGGAGGAGCCACCTCCTGCTCCCATACTCAGAGGTGCTGCCCCAAGGCAAAAATAAAGTTCAGGAACATCAGAGGCATTGCCACGCTGTGATCAGGAATGACTGACTGTAATTGACCCAAATACAGAACAATACCTCAGACAAAGCTGATAGAGATCACTTGGTCATTACAACACAAACCTCTGCCAAGCCTTTTAGTAGCAGTAATGTAAAAGGCAAACACTATTGTGTTAAAAAGAAAGGTCAGGACAGTATTATAAAAAAATTGTAAACTGAATATTGCAATCTGGTTTAAACCCAGAAAAGCAAAGAAAACTAAGTCTCTGTGCATAAACCGGAAAGAACTTTGAATGTTCAGAATATTCCCAAAAACGAGATTAAAACCAAATGAGATTAAATGTTGATGCCAAAAAAAAGATGTATTTTATTTAACATTAAAAGAGACAAGGAGAAAGAGAAAAGAGAGAAATAAAGAAATAGAGAAAGAAGTGTGCATGGGGGGTGGGGGGACAGGGAGAGAGTGGCAGAGGTTAGGTGGGAGCATCTCACCCATNTCCTTCTGCTGTGGATAAGCTTCCCTCCCCCGCGTGAAGGGTCCCTCAGCTGGGCTCCTCTGCACAGGGGAGGATGGGCAGGCACTGCGCCTCTGACCACACACCCAAAGGCTCTCTCCCCTCACCCTTTGGTGTGAGGATCTGTGCCAGCCTGGCAGCTGATAGCCCTGGGGCAGTGGCCTCCACCTTGGAGGTTTTAAGCTTATGTTTTCTGAATGTCCCCAGCCCTGAGTCTTTATTTTATCTTATTTTCATCAGCGAGCGGGTCCAGGGCCTCTCAGGGCCCCATTCATGGTGTAGTAGTCTTCTCTGCAGCTTTTGTAATACAGTTTTAAAAGTCCTTCATGAAAATGTTTAAGTCATAAACTATAATATTTCAGTCTCTGAAACTGAGCACGCTCCTTGTGAAGATTTGCAGTCTTCATTTTACGAAGAGAAATTCTATAAAGGTGGTGCCAAACCTCATGTTTTCTATGAATTACGTGTCAGTGAGAAATATTTTTGTGTGGCATATTGATATAAATATCAATTTTCACGGCTTCTAATCAACAAATTCGGGAACTAATGCATGCTGTTGAGTTTTCCCAGACCCTGGCCATATTGTGTTTTCTCTAAACAAACCTGTGCTCAAGAGCAATCACAAGCTGTGTAAAGCTAAAAGCCGTGTGTCTACAGCAAAACACAATTATGCTGTCTTTATTTTTGCAAAGTGGAGTAGCAAGAGCTGCTCTGCATGACCCAAATTTTCTCTTGTTGAAGTGGGACGACAGGAGATGGTTCTGCTCCATGGAGCAATAGCTCAAGGCGGGGCAGAGGGAGATGCTCTCAGCCATTAATAAAGCCAAGCTTCATCACCACTCGTCAGGTCTTTGCTTGGAGTTCAGGCAGAGGACGTTTGCTTTGGCATGCAGAGTTTAAAAATAGTTCACTTGATCCACACTGGGAAAGGGACATCCAAACCCAGGGACATGGAATAACCCTGCACATGTCTTCTCCTGGAGCGTCCTTTCTCAGGTCACCAGGAGTCCTTCACTTTGACCTCCTCTGTGGGCTCTGCTCTTATATCTCATTGTATATAAAGCACATTTTTCACATAAAGAAACCCACATCGTAACATAAAAGTATATTTTTCCAAAAAGACATATTTGGCACCTTGACAAAGGTCATCTACACATGCCAGCTCTTCTTTTAAAACCTTGAATTCTCCAGTGCAGAATTGATGTTGAAATATGTTTTCATGCTCTAGAAACTTGGTTTTTGGGTGTTTTAGTTTGGCTGCTACAGAATGAAAAAGATTATCTTCAAATTGGTTTAAGGTCTTAGAAAAAGTCTCCTTCAATATACAGGTTTGTTAATGTGATGAGTTGGGGAATTTTCAGGCTTTTAATCTGTGAATGTGAATTTTAAAAATCTGGAGCATTGGAGTAATACATAAATGGGTTAAATAAAAAAAATTAGATGTTTCTGAAGAAGGATATAATCCACAGAAACTATTCAAAATTTATGATTAGATGACAAAAATAATCCTATTTTGTATTATAACTGCAATGTAAAGGAAAATGTTACACCCAAAATGGACACTTGGCTTTGCAGTTTTGACTCAAGGCTTCAGTTGGGAGGCTCAGTCCCAGCCTTACTCACGCCTTACTAGCATGCAGAACAACAGCTGGATTGAATGCATCCCAGGGAGTGCAGTAATTCAAATGTGCCAATCACCCTATGAAAAGCCAAATTAAAATGTACCAACTAATAAGACCTAATTTCATCATCTTTTAGTGCTAGAGATGAATGAGCAGTGTAATTATACAAACACTGTCAGTGGCCTTCAGAGAATTGTTTTAAAGAAAAGCTAACAGAACCTGACTAAGAAAACAATTGGATTTTTGGGATTTGGGATGTAGATTGCACAGCACTTTTTGGTGAAATGACTACTGATAAACAGTGGGGTCCCATGAGGGATCAGATGCAGGAGGGCTTGAAAGGAAGATTAGATATTGGGAAGAAATTCTTCCCTGTGGGGGTGGTGAGGCCCTGGCACAGGTTGGCCATAGAAGCTATAGTTTCTTCATCCCTGGAAGAATTCAAGGCCAGTTTGGATGGGGTTTGGAGCAATGTGGTCTAGTGGAAGGTGTCCCTGTCCATGGCAGGGGGTTGGAACTGGATGACCTCTAAGGTCCCTTCCAACCCAAATCATTCTGCAATTCCATTAAGCTGTTCAGCACTGTACAGCTGCTTTCTGGAAGCCACAGAGATCAGACCTTACTGCTGTCTCTTCTTGAGAAGCACCTGCATCATTCCAAATTTTACAGTGATTTTCATACCCTGATCACTTAAGAATAAATTTAACCTTAAATTAGAAATATGCAGGTCTGTTCAAGGATCTGTTAGCTCAGGTGGATCATGTTGACCTGGTCCTTCAGTACCTTTTGCCATCTGCGAAGTACATGTGTGCAACAGCTCATCCCCTAAAAAAGTTCTTTGCAAATTAACTTCATTAGCAAATGACCTACCAGGAAAGTACAATGCTATTCTGCATCCAAGGAATTTCACTGACAGGTCTCAAGGTACTGGAACATTTTTATCTACAAATCAATAGCCAAGCTCCCCAACACTTGTACTATCAGACGATCAAAGCTGTGATAGCACAGCAATCAGTCATAGCCACAAGAGCACAATACTGGCTTCTAATGACACCAGTGTTATCTGAGATTTGCAGGACCTGATCAATTGAACGAGACAGTAGATGGCAATCAATAGTTTTCTATCATTATAGCAGCCCCATTCGTACTGCTGGAGTAAGAGGTTTGTCAGAATTTAATTTCATGCATTTTTTTGGGGGGGTTTATCCACTCAGGTGTTTGAACTCAAACTCGATTTACCAGATGTATGCTTTGAAGATGGCTTTGCTTACACTGAAATAGCTGAGCGATTTGTTTATGTAATTACTTGTCCTGGGGTGATGTTATAAGAGTTTATTCCCCTACTTATTCCATGCCATCTGTCTTAATGCCCAAATTAATACATTTCAACTTTAAACACACACATTTATACATATATATATATACAGCTATATACAAATAGTGCAGCAACATTCGACAAAAATATATAAGCAGTCCAACATTTCAAGCAGTTCTCACCCAACATCA